>BSBM01000748.1:10210000-10529485 GCA_027924585.1 Larix kaempferi
TATGTCTTCAGATGTCAGAAATTCCTGTTTTTGTGGAAACCCTAATTTTTAGGGCCAAATCTAAAAATGCTCAGAATTGAATTCTGATTGGACAGATAGATTCTCGTTGATGAGTAGAGTCAATCTACTATACTGCTTTTCCAAAATTTGTCGAAATAAACCCAATAAACAAGAAACCCTAGTTTCTGTCACTGCACAATGTCTTCTTCTCAGGTTAGCTCTGATACCATGTTAAATTTTGAGCATTAATTCACAATACTCTAGGATCTTTACTGAGAGAATAACATGTACAGTATATCAATGCATATCAATTATAACAAGCATGACAAGCATCATAAGAATCAAAAGCATGAGAGACAAGAGACAGAGAGTTTCCGTGGGGAAAACCCTAAGGTGAAAAACCCCAAAACTTCCTCAGAGATAGAGACAGCAATGGCTCAACCAAAGTAGAACCAAAATACACCGAGATAGTCTCCTACTAGCAGATGATCCTCCTCCTCACTAGTGCACCACTTTCTGAGTGAGAGAAGTATGAGTTTCCAAGTGATCAAATAGAGATCTCCCGATCTCTATTTATACTTAACCTGTTTTCTCAGTTACACTATGGGGCTGACTTGTCTAGCTAGGTACATCCACAATATAATATATATTTCAGGGCCGACCCCACACATGGTGGTCTAATAACCCATCGTCAAGTATACATACTTGTGACACTTGTCAATACACATGACGACACTTCCTTATAGAGAAATAACACATCTCTTATAAGGGTACAATAAATATATATGAAATACATAGATGAAATACATTCCAAAGTTACATATACATCAACAATTGTGTATGTGGATGGTCTTATGTGTGTATGTATGTGTAGATATTTGTATATGTGCATGTTGTTTATGTACAAATTGAGGTGGTCAAACTTTTGTGCTTGATTGCATCAATTACCCATCTTTAGAAGGACCAAATGCAATAAGAAATCAACAAAACATGAAGAGACAATTGTAAAAAAATTAGAAAAATTGTATTGGAGCATAGTGTTTATGAGAGATGATTCTATAAGAGACAAGTAAATTTTGGTTTGCATAAAATAAGGTTGGTTTCCTTTTTTTTATTGTTAGAAGAATTTGTATGCATTAATAACTGAGTGTAAAAGGCTGATTTGAAGTGACATATTGAATTAAATGTTAAATTACATATATTGGTGACACTTTCATTGTTTAAACACATTGAGTCCTCTACCCTTGGATGATTTGGATTTGTTTAAGATAAGACTTTGTCATCTACCTTATAAAGTGTATTCACATAGATGTCTGGGGTAACTTCAAGACTTGACTCAAACATATTCGACTTGTAAATCCTGCATAAAGCAATTATTCCCAATGAAACCCTCTAGTATGTGACCTCAAATGGTGTGTTCCAAGTGACACCCTATGGTATGTGTGTTTAGCGTTGAAGCCTTATGGTATGAGTTTTGTATATCAAGTCTGCAAAATTCAAAATTGTGACTAGTATGTAGTTTAGATGTCTAAACACTTAGGTAGGTATGTATACTAGGTCTATAATAACCAACTAGCAGGGTATCTAACTAGGGTTAAAAAATTTCTAGGGTTAGGAAGGCTTAGTCTCTTCAACGTTAGGATTTATGGTTTGGTTTAAGAGGAAGACCAATTGAAATATGTTCTTGGAAAAGGTAGAATAGGTCTCTGTCTTAGAAACCCTAGGACCCTCTCCCTAAGGGAAATTGGCAATAAATGGTCAATGCTAGGTTAAATTAGGCAAGGGGAAGGTTGAGGAAGTTGTGAAATGAAAAATTAGGCTTAATGACCTTAAGTGCCACACTAAGAAAGCACCAAAACTAGGGTTTGTTGGCTTGCTAGCTTGTTTGATGGGGAGTTGTTGGGTTTGTTGGCTTGTTTGTCAGGCTTGTTGGCTAATTGGGAATGTTGATATGACACTCATTTTTCATTGAATAATACTTCTTCAGTATTGTTCACTATTGGTTTGCTGCACATCTCTCATTGTATACATTGCATTGGATAGAAACATGAGTATGTGAATTTTCATGTGTGATGTGTGTATGTTGGATGTGAATTTGCTTGATGTTTGCATGTTGGATGTTGTGTGTATGTGTGTATGTGAATTTGCTTGATGTGTGTATGTTGTATGTGAAATTGCTTGTGCGATGTCTATAATGTTAAGGGGAATTTGTTAAGTTATACAGACACACACACACACACACAAAGAAGTTCATCTACATTGCCAATCTTGTCAATGCGCTCTTCCTTTGCGTTAGTATAGGGTGTTATAGTAATAGATGTAGGAAATGGGATATTGGACTCTTTTAATGACAATGATGTGAATCTTTGAAATCATTACCAATAACATGGGCATCTCAAACCAGTTTCAATCAAATAGAAAATTAAAATCAATACATACAAAAACAATTTACTCTAAAAAATACTATTAATACATTCTCAGTGTACCCCCATAGAACATGTAGTATAAATCCTTGTATGGAGACCCATTCAAATACAATGGTCTCATATTGAGGTCACTTGGTGTCTAGAAATAACATCTATATGTATGTGGAAACTTTTGTGACATAGACAACCATAAAAAGTAAAAGTAAATAAAACGATAAAATATTGATATATACAAAATGATACCGTAAAAATAAATTTACTAAATTATTACACACATCCTAAAAACAAATTTACTTACTGATTACACACATCCAATAATTGGTCTAGGATCACACAAAGGGTCACAACAATCTGAGGTACAATACATGCATATATGATTACATAAGAAGTGTTTATGATCCCTAACCTTCCCACTAGTGAATGTTTATCGCATGAATGTTATATTCGTTGCGATTAGCCTCGAATATGATGTATTTATTTTCAAATTAATCATTGATAATTAAAAAAACAATAAAGTATAGTTTTCAAAAGCCAAAACAAAGGAAAGCCATCAATATCTTGATATATATATATATAGGGGGGGTTTTTCTCTCTTTCTCTCAGTCTTCCCCTACTAGGGAGGATACCATGGTCTCTAACAAAGAAAGGGACATGTGTCTTGTGTGTCATGTAGAAAATTGGCTACTACAGTAGCAACACAAGAATGTGCATTAATCACATGCCTAGGATTGTTAGGCTTGTTTGGATGCAACCATATTGTATATAAGTAGTCTTGGGGCATCACTCCATGTACCCTTATAAATTCATAATCAAAATACTTTATGCAACATAAAGTCAACATTTAATTTTCTCAAGAAACATAATGGTATCTCCCTACTCTCATGGAAAGAATCATCAAAGGCCATGTATCGGTAGTCCATCGAATTATTATTAAGTGATTGATATATACACATATCAATGGAAATTTTTGGATTCTTAGTATAAAAGTTATTCAACCAAGCTTTCCAACTTTTTAATTATGAAATGGGTCATTGAATCTCAATACATTACTCAAACTTATCACCATTTGAAGGAGGTGGGGGTTTGCTTGCATGTTGGGATCTGGGTGTTCTAGCTGTGGATATGGGCTATAAAGAGGTTAGTTTGGGATTTGCGGGGTATTAGGGTTTTGTTGTTGTTGTAGAATTGGATTTTTTTACACGTTATGGCCTCTATTAATTCATCATTTGAATTTACAACAATGAAGAATATTATTTTCACATTGTTATTGAAGAATATTATTTTCCATAATGTATGCAAAAATGTAATCAAAGACAAAGTCATATAGACAAGTGCGGAATCATCTATTAATATGAAAAAATGCTCCAATAATATACACTTTTTTAGAAAATGGAACATCATTCCCAATGTTTATATAATGGAAACTTGTGCCCTATACAAAATATGGAAACTCATGCCCAAAATGCCACATCGTGGCTACTTTACATAGGAGGGTCTCTCAATCCTCCTACCCACCCTCGGAGCTCCTAGGTGCATCTCTGAAATCGATCTTACTCTTCTTCGAGCTAGAGTAAGATGGGTCCTTCTGGAGAATTGGACCATGTCCCCCTGGGCCCTGAAACGACAACAATAATATGTCAAATTTTCCTATAAATTATAAAAGTATAAAACACAGTTTAAAAATAAAAATAGTTTTCAAATCTTAAATAGCTCACCATAGGAGAGACTATAAGTTGCGAGGGGGTTTCTCTCTTCTGTGCTCCACATCTCTCAACATTGCCACCTTGTAACATTTAGAACAATCAGATAAATGATGAAATTAGATTCATTTAGTAATTTTTGTTAATCTTGCACGATATTTTTATAAACTAGTCAATCTCACCATGAACAAAACCGACTGGTCTTCAGGGCCGGCGAATGGAGCAGTCGGTTGGACAAATTGCTCTGATGCTAGGGTAAATGGAATAGGGGCAGATGTAGCCACATTGACAGTGGATAAAAAACTGGGGGGCACAGTGGAAGAAAGAGAGGTGGAACAAGGAAGCGAGGAATGGCATGGGAGAAGTGGAGATGCATGTGTAGGGTGATAAACCCCAACTGGCTGTAAGATGGATGGCACCACCCTGGAAGGATAAGCGAGGGTGGTTTGAGAATGTGGGGGAGGGTGAGGTCTGTGTTACGGTGGAGGGATGGGTGAATGTGTATGGGTGGTATATCATGGTCAGAAGGGGGAGGGTGGAAAAATGGGAAACTGTAAGGGAGGTAGTGGAAGGGTTGTGGGGGATGATGGAACGAAGGATGTGAAATAGAAGGGGGGCCTGGATGGAAGTGTGGTGTTGGATGAGAGGGGGGTCTGTATGGAAGGGGGTGGGGAGGGATGCATGGAAGGGGAAATGTATGCCAGGGGATACAACGGACATATAAGGTAGCCGAAAGGTCGGGGAGGGAGGGATAGTGGCACTAGCAAGTCGTGCTGCTTACACCTGCATACACATTTATAACCATGTAGTTTAATACAAAAAAATATAAAGATACAAAGAAAAGTCATCAAATTTGAAATTAAATTTATACTTTAATACACACGATACCTGCGCACATAGAGATATGTTGATCCCTGGTGGGGATGGCTGATCTCTGGAGCCTGCGAACACCTGTGCAGACACTACAATATTTAGATTCAATTTATAAAAATAATAGTAACAATATTAAGCACAATGACAATGAAAATGACAATGACAATGATAGTACTTAAATAACATGATTGCAATTACTTTAGATTCAATTTAGATGATTAATAGAGACCAACAATCACTTCATTAATAGCGGTAATAATATAGTATCCAACAATAGGGAGTAGATGATCACATAAACTAATTATTACCTTTTTATGAGAGTTATGTGTGATTGTCTTATAGGTTTAAATGTTAATCCAAAACTGATATGATTATACCACCAGCACAGATCCATCTTAAACCCGTATCTATCAAGCACCGAGAGGGATCCAATTTCTTGAGGTGTATTTCTTTTTTAAAAATTAAACTTAAGAAATTTGATCTCTCTTGATTGATAGATCTAGGTTTAAGTTTTAAATTTTTATTTTATAAATGAACATCTATTTTTTAATTACTTTTCATAATATTTTATTTTATGAATAAACATGGTTTTTTTTAAATACTTTCCATAATTTAATTTTTTATTTTATGAGTCGACATGAATTTTTTAAATTATTTTGTTAGTAACAAATGTTACATGACACATTCACACATGTTACAACATCTCCCCCATACTGGGTTGTAGAGCACCTCGTTTCACTTGGTGCAATCAGTAGAAATATCACCTCAAGTTAAGTTTTCGATTGAAGTAAGTGTGTTTGTAGTATGTAGGAAGCCGGGTAAAGTTGTAGGACAAGATTATGGTATGGATTTAGGATTAATGGTATATGGACAAATCAGATCTGATATACATTTGCACCAGTAGTGAATGATTTGTTGTGATTTTGTTTCTTCAACAATCAAGCTATGATGGGACACAAAATGAAGTTATATGGTCAACTAGATAGAGGTCTAGGGTAAAGTGAAGGGTATAAATCTGAATTGTGAGTGTTGTAGCTCTAAAAGTAGGTTGTAACAGTAGTGAGATGGTTTGTTTAGGATGGAAGTGTGCCAAGTATAGAAATGTTGCAGGGTAGGTAGACTTAGGAGATGAAATGGCAATGTGATTTAGGTGTAAGTAAAGGGTATTGTGGGTGAATGAGTGATTGATTTGTTGACTGTAGTATCAATGTGAATACCTTGTAATAGTAGTAATATAAATTGGACTAGAGCCCAAATATACTAAGTGAATTAACGTTGTGATATGAGGCAACTAGGAGAGAGATGGAAAAGTTTATTGGAGGTAGAATGGGGGTAGGGAAAGCCTATTTATGGACTATGTTTGACTATTATAATACTAACCAGTAGTATAGAAATAGTGTTAGTAGGTCATTAGGGTTAAAATAATGGTTTAATATTAACGTTTAGGATTAGAGATGACTTGGGGGAAAAGGTGAGGTATATAAGAGATAGGGAGAGGGTAGATCATTTGTATTTTAGGTCTACTGTAAACATGAAGGAGTTGCAAAATACCATTAGCAATGTCACTAGGTTTATAGGGAAGGAGTTACGAAAACGTTAGGGTATGTTAATGATCTAGGGAGTTAGGTGAGGTAGGTGAGTAGGAAATGAAGATAGAATGTGAGGTAAACTAGGGTTGTAGACTTGGAATTTGTGTGAGAAAAGAAGGCAAGATGAAAGAATAGGGATAGAGAGATTTAATTACTGAACACAAAGTACTCATAAATGGATCTAATTATTCAAAGTAAAGAAGTTACCTATGTGTATGGTGCCGCAATCTCCTCTGATGTTTCCATGGCTCTGTCTAGGTCAAAGGAACCAATGTCCTCCCACCTGGAGGATGGAGACTTGCCCCAGAATAACTGTACGTTCAAACAAATAAAGTCAACAGCGTGTAATTTAAAGTTAAATATATTAAAAAATACGATATCGAATAACATACAATAAATACTTGACCATTAAATAAAACAATAGCTAACTTGGTCCATATAGACCAGGTTAGATGATTTGGAAAAGAACAAAAAAAAAAGAATGTCGAACGTCGTAAAACATATCAATGAATAAAATCTTACGAAATGACAACAAAAGAATGAGAAGAAGAATTGAAACAAAAAGTAGAAGAACAAAAAGAATTTCGAAAAAGAAAGTTGGACGAAATGACAGTAGAAGAACGAGAAGAATGAAGAAAATGAAATGCAGATCGACAAAAAGAATATTGAAAAATAAATTTAGACGAATTGACAGCAGAAGAATGAGAGGAACAAAGAAAATGAAACGTTGAAGTAGTTGGAAGAACAAAGAAATCAGTTTGTAGAACCACAAATAAATCAAAATGTACGATATGAGGAAATGATGGGAGAAGAAGGAAAAGAATGAACAAAACAAAACGCAAATCAACAAAAAGAAAATTGGAAAAAAAAGTTAGGCGAATTAACACCAGAAGAAGAGAAGAACAAAGAAAATGAAACATTGATCGACAAAGAGCGTATCTAGAGATAAAGTTGAATCAATTTAATCAATCCTTAATACTTATTACTTACATTACGATAATCCTCATAAATGTATCTATGTTTTCAACTTAACTTGTTCCTTACAATGCTGATCAAACTCGAGTTTTTTGTCACCTCCCATGATGGAAACTGGCCTAGATCTAAATCCTAGGCTCTATCAAGCACTCAGAGGGATCAAATCTCTCGAGATGCAAACCTCTTCTCAGGTATTGCACTCAACGAGATTTTCGAGGAGAGGTTTGAACATCGATAGATTTGATCCCTCTCAATGCTTGATAGAGCCTAGAATTTGGATCTAGGCTGTAAATAAAACAATCCTATAGATATAATCGACGAACTCCACAAAAGTCATTGTTGATTTATTAAAGATGAGCATTAATCTTCAGCTATCTTGGAAAAGGTAGAATAGATCTCTCTCTTAGGAACCCTAGGACCCTTTCCCTAAGGGAAATTAGCACTAAATGGTCAATGCTACTAGGTTAAATTAGGCAAGGGGAAGGTTGAGCGAAGCTGTGGAATGAAAAATTAGGCTTAATGACCTTAAGTGCCACACCAAGAAATCACCAAAACTAGGGTTTGTTGGCTTGCTGGCTTTTTTGATGGCGAGTTGTTGGGTTTGTTGGCTTGTTTGTCAGGCTTGTTGTTGGGTTTGTTGGTTTGTTGGCTCATTGGGAATGTTGATATGAAACTCATTTTTCATTGAATAATACTTGTTCAGTATTGTTCACTGTTGGTTTGTTGCACATCTCTCATTGTATACATTGCATTGGATAGAAACATGAGTATGTGAATTTTCTTGTGTGATGTGTGTATGCTGGATGTGAATTTACTTGATGTTTGTATGTTGGATGTTGTGTGTATGTGAATTTTCTTGATGTGTGTATGTTGTATGTGAAATTGCTTGTGCGATGTGTGTAATGTTAAGGGGAATTTTTTAAGCTATACACACACACACACACACACACACACAAAAGTTCCTCTACAGTACGCATCTTGTCAATGCGCTCTTCCTTGGCGTTAGTATAGGGTGTTATAGTAATAGATGTAGGAAATGGGATATTGGACTCTTTTAATGACAATGATGTGAATATTTGAAATCATTACCTATAACATGAGCATCTCAAACTAGTTTCAATCAAATAGAAAATTAAAATCAATACATACAAACACAATTTACTCTAAAAAATACTATTATTACATTCTCAGTGTACCCCCATAGAACATGTAGTATAAATCCTTGTATGGAGACCCATTCAAATACAAGGGACTCATATTGAGGTCAATTGGTGTCTGCAAATAACATCTATATGTATGTGGAAACTTTTGTGACATAGACGACCATAAAAATAAAAACTAATTAAAAGGATAAAATATTGATATATACAAAATGATATCGTAAAAATAAATTTACTAAATTATTACACACATCATAAAAACAAATTTACTTACTAATTACACACATCCAATAATTGGTCTAGGATCACACAAAGGATCACAGCAATCCCAGGTACAATACATGCATATATGATTACATAAGAAGTGTTTATGATCCCTAACCTTCTCACTAGTGAATGTTTCTTGCATGAATGTTATATTCATTGTGATAAGCCTCGAATATGATGTATTTATTTTCAAATTAATCATTGATAAATAAAAAAACAATCAAGTATAGTTTTCAAAAACCAAAATAGAGGAAATCCATCATGATCCTGATATAGATATATATATAGGGGTTTTTTCTCTCTTTCTCTCAGACTTTCCCTACTACAGAGGATACCATGGTCTCTGACAAAGCAAGGGACATGTGTCTTATGTGTGATGTAGAAAATTTGCTACTATAGTAGGAACCCAAGAATGTGCATTAATCACATGTGTAGGTTGTTAGGCTTGTTTGGATGCAACCTTATCATATATAAATAGTATTGGGACATCACTCCATGTACCCTTATAAATTAATAATCAAAATACTTTATGCAACATAAAGTCAACATTTAATTTTCTCAAGAAACATAATGGTATCTCCCTACTCTCATGGAAATAATCATCAAAGGCCATGTATCGATTGTCCATCGAATTATTATTAAGTGGTTGATATATACACATATCAATGGAAATTTTTGGATTCTTAGTATAAAAGTGATTCAACAAAGGTTTCCAACTTTTTAATTATGAAATGGGTCATTGAGTCTCAATACATTACTCAAACTTATCACCATTTGAAGGAGGTGGGGGTTTTCTTGCATGTTGGGATCTGGGTGTTCTAGTTGTGGATATGCACTATAAAGAAGTTAGTTGGGATTTAGGGGGGTATTAGGGTTTTGTTGTTGTTGTTGTTGTAGAATTGGATTTTTTTCACATTCTGGCCTCTATTAATTCATCATTTGAATTTACAACAATGAAGAATATTATTTTTCACATTGCTATTGAAGAATATTATTTTCCATAATGTATGAAAAATTGTAATCAAAGACAAAGTCATATAGACAAGTGCATAATCATCTATTAATATGCAAAAATGCTCCAATCATATACACTTTTTTGGAAAATGGAACATCATTCCTAATGTTTATATAATGGAAACGTGTGCCCTCTACAAAATATGGAAACTTGTGCCTAAAATGACACATCGTGGCTAGTGTACATAGGAGGTTCTCTCAATCCTCGTCCCCACCCTTAGAGCTCCCAGGTGCATCTTCGAAATTGATCTTCCTCTTCTTCGAGCTAGAGGAATATGGGTCCTTCTAGCAAATTGGACCACGTCCCCCTGGGCTCTGAAACGATAACAATAATATGTCAACTTTTCCTAGAAATTATAAAAGTATAAAACACAGTTTAAAAATAACAATAGTTTTCAAATCTTAAATATCTCACTACAGGAGAGACTGGAAGTTGTGAGGGGGTTTCTCTCCTCCATGCTCTAAGTCTCTCAACAATGCCACCTTGCAACATTTAGAACAATCAGATAAATGATGAAATTAGATTCCTTTTGTAATTTTCATTAATAATGCATGATATTTTCATAAACTAGTCAATCTCACCGTGAACACAACCGGCCGGTCTTCAGGGCCGGCGGATGAAGCAGTTGGTTGGACAACTTGCTCTAATGCTAGGGTAAATGGAATAGGGGTGGATGTAGCCACATTGATGGTGGATAAAAAATTGGGGGGCATAGTGGAATAAGGAGAGGTGGAATAAGGAAGTGTGGACTGGCATGGGAGAAGTGGGGATGCACATGTAGGGTGATAAACCACAACTGGCTGTAAGATGCATGGGGCCACCCTGGAGGGGGAGGCCAGGGTGGTTAGGGAATGTGGGGGAGAGTGAGGTCTGTGTTGCAGTGGAGTGATGGCTGAATGTGTATGGGTGGTATATCGTGGTTAGAGAGGGAGGGTGGAAACATGGGAAACTGTAAGGGAGGTAATGGAAGGGTTGGGGGGGATGATGGAATGAAGGATATGAAATAGAAGGGGGACCTGGATGGAAGTGTGGTGCTGGATGGGAGGGGGTCCAGATGGAAGGGAGTGGGGAGGGATGCATGGAAGGGGAAATGTATTCCAGGGGCTACAACCGACATATAAGGTGGCTAGAAGGTCAGGGAGGGAGGGAAAGTGGCACTAGCAGGACGAGCTACTTGCACCTACATACACATTTATAACATCACAGTTTAATACAAAAAAATATAAATATTAAAAGAAAAGTCATCAAATTTGAAATTAAATTTATACTTTAATACACATGATACCTGCACACATATAGATATGTTGATCCCTAGTGGGGATGGCTGATCTCTGGAGCCTACAGACACCTATGCAAACACTACAATATTTAGATTCAATTTATAAAAATAGTAGTAACAATATTAAGCACAATGACAATGATAGTACTTAAATAACATGATTGCAATTACTTTAGATTCAATTTAGATGATTACCAACAATTACTTCCTTAATAGCGGTAATAATATAGTATCCAACAATAGGGAGTAGATGATCACATAAACTAATGATTACCTTTTTATTAGAGTAATGTGTGTTTGTCTTAAAGGTTTATATGTTATTCCAAAACTGATATGATTATACCAACAGTACAAATATCACCTCAAGTTTAGTTTTGGATTGAAGTAAGTGTGTTTGTAGTATGCAAGAAGCCGGGTAAATTTGTAGGACAAGATTATGGTATGGATTAGGCTTAATGGTATAGGGACAAATCAGATCTGATATACATTTGCACCAGCAGTCAATGACTTGTTATGATTTTGTTTCTTCAACAATCAAGCTATTATGGGACTCAAAATGAAGTTATATGGTCAACTAGATAGAGTTCTAGGGTAAAGTGAACGGTATAGGTATGAATTGTGAGTGTTGGAGCTCTAAAAGTAGGTTGTAACAGTAGTGAGATGGTTTTTTTAGGATGGAAGTGTGCCAAGTATACCAATGTTGTAGGGTTGTTAGACTTAGGAGATGAAATGGCAAGGTGATTTAGGTGTAAGTAAAGAGTATTGTGGGTGAATGAGTGATTGATTTGTTGATTGTAGTGTCAATGTGAATACCTTGCAATAGCAATAATATAAATTGGATTAGAGCCCAAATATACTAAGTGAATTAATGTTGTGATATGAGGAAACTAGGAGAGAGATGGAAAGGTTTATTGGAGGTAGAATGGGGGTAGGGAAGGCGTATTTATGGACTATGTTTGACTGTTATAATACTAACCAGTAGTATAGAAATAGTGTTAGTAGGTTGTTAGGGTTAAAGTAATGGTTTAATATTAACGTTTAGGATTACAGATGACTTGGGAGAAGAGGTGAGGTATATAAGAGGTAGGGAGAGGGTAGATCATTTGTATTTTAGGTCTACTGTAAACATGAACCAACTGCAAAATACCCTTAGCAATGTCGTCAGGTTTCTAGGAAAGGAGTTACAAAAACGTTAGGGTATGTTAATGATGTAGGGAGTTAGGCGAGGTAGGTGAGGTAGGAAATGAAGATAGAATATGAGGTAAACTAGGGTTATAGACTTGGAATTTGTGTGAGAAAGGAAGGAAAGATGCAAGAATAGGGATAGAGAGATTTAATTATTGAACAAAGAACTCATAAATGGATCTAATTATTCAAAGTAAAGAAGTTACATGTGTGTATGGTGCCACAATCTCCTCTACTACTGCCATGGCTCTATCTAAGTTGAAGGAACCAATGTACTCACACTTGGAGGATGGAGACTTGTCCCTGAATAACTGTACATTAAAACAAATAAAGTCAAAAACATGTAATTCAAAGTTAAATATGTTAAAAGATAAGATATTGAATAACATACAATAAATACTTGACCATTAAATAAAACAATAGCTAACTTGGTCCATGTAGCTCTCTATGGCATGCTGCTACGTAGGACCATGACAAGAATGCCCATAGTGAGAACAATGATGTGTTGTTGTTCTCATCAAACTAGATGGCCCCACCTGGGTTCCACATGTACCTAGTCTTTCCTAGCCACCACCCATAGACTGTGCAGCAATGTGTGTCTCATCGTCATCCTCCTAGCTCTATGAAGACATAGCCACAAATGTGGTATGTCTAAGAAGATGACATGTGGCAAATCTAACAAAGTCATCGATCTCATCTAGGCCACTACCAAAACCAGGTGGCTGAGGGGGGGGGTTGGCTCTCGCCTCGGTGTAGGTGGTCCTCTAAGTGGGTTGCAGTGAGCTTAAGGTCGATCTTGGGCACAGCCAAGACCAACACCCTAAAACTCAGTGATGTCAAAATAATTGACATGGTAGCCTAACTCAAACTCAACCAACAATTTCCTTATAAAATATTGTGGGACCTACAAATTATTGCATGGGGGCTTGTCAAACACCATTAACCATCTCTTTCTCCAGTTATCTCTCCATGGATGGTAATTACACCAGTCCATGCAAACCCGTCTCTTCCTCACATCTGGAGGATACCCTATCTTGGGATCTATGCATTTGTTGTACAATTGTGCTTTTTTGATGTTGAGGTCTTTAATTTGTTCTTTTGATATCCCGGTGGAATACTGCTCCCTCATTCGAGCCCTAAATTGGATCAGATTAGTGATCTCACTATGGGAAATGTTATTAGATTCAATGATTTTTTGCAATGATGTAGCGAGGGAAACCAGATAGGGTTCCTTGGTGCTCTTCAAATCATCGCTTAAGACCCTGAATTGTTTTAAATATTGATGTAATTAATCCTTGGGGTTTTCAAATGGTTCATCATCAGGTTCATTGTTCATTCCAATGCTAATGTTATCGTCTGACAGTTCGGTTTCCCTAGTTTCCTCTTATGGCGTGGTGTGTTTCTCATTTTGTTAGGTGTAATTTATCTGCAATGAAATTTTGTTGGATTTTAATTGATTGTAATTTTTTTAAAATTTAAAATTGTGATGAAAAACAAAAAAATGAATGATTTAGCACCTACCTAGAGGCACTGGAAGCAATGAAGGTTGGAGGTCAAGTTGGAGATTGAATCGGAGGTGGTTGGATGCTCACATTCCTAGAGGTCCCCCAATTTCTCTCAGGTTTGTTACAAAATAACAAACCCACGGACTGTTTTTTTTATTAAAAACATAGGAGTGTGCATGTGTGTTTTTTGCATGCGCACCTGTTTTTGCGTACGTGTTAACAATGCGTTCGCGTGTCTGTTGATGTGGATATATGATACACGTGCACGTTTCTGTTATCCACATCAACTCACTGACATGGAGGCTCGACATTGCCAAAGCAGAAGAGCGTACATGTGTTTAGAGGCACGTGTGCGTGTTTTTTTTTTTTGCACTCATGCACTATAGTCAAAGTTGACTCCCAAGGAGAAAGTGTCACAAAGCGAGATTTGAACTCGGGTGAGGAGGAAAACAACATTCCTGCCAACCACGTGAGCTACACTCAATTGACAAAACATATGTAATTATATATGGTATACCATTTAACTTTATTAAAATGTATTAATTATATATGGTTATTTTTATTTTCTCTTTCTTTTTTATTTTCAAATGTGTTCATTCTAAATATTATGATATGTTTCATTTTTTCTCGGTAATATTCATACAAAAGCTAGAGATAATATTCATGATAAAACATAACTTTTGTTTGAGTTTGTACTTAATCGAATGCAACATTTAAAAAAGATTAATTACCACGAAGTCATTCAGGAGACTTTTTACGAAATCACATTAAATGAAATATGTTTGGGATCGTGGATATGGAGAGATAACAAGACAGCCAAAGATTAATGCTCATCTTTAATAAATCAACAATGACTTTTGTGGACATCACCAATTATATCTATAGGATTGTTTTATTTACCATCCTAGATCCAAATCCTAGGCTCTATCAAGCACTGATATGGATCAAATCTCCCAAGGTGCAAACCTCTCCTCGAAAAGCTCCTTGAGTGCAATGCCTGAGAAGAGGTTTGTACCTCAGGAGATTTGATCCCTATCGGTGCTTGATAGAGCCTAGGATTTGGATCTAGGCTAGTTTTAGTCATGGGTGGTGACACAAAACTGGAGTTTGATCAGCATGGTAAGGAATAGGTTAAGCTAAAAACACAGATACATTTACGAGGATTATCATAATGTAAGTAATAAGTATTAAGGATTGAGTAAATTTCTTCAACTTTCTCTCTACATACGCTCTTTGTCGATCAACATTTCGTTTTCTTTGTTCTTTTGTTCTTCTGAAGTCAATTCGTCTAACTTTTTTTTTCGATTTTCTTTTTGTTGATCTATGTTTTGTTTTGTTCGTTCTTCTCCTTATTCTACCGCCATTTCGTACATTTTGATTTATTTGTTGTTCTACAAACTGATTTCTTTGTTCTTCCAACTACTTCAACATTTCGTTTTCTTTTTTCCTCTTGTTCTTTTGCTATCAATTCGTCTAATTTTCCTTTTCTTTATTCTTTTTGTCAATCTATGTTTCGTTTCCTTCGTTTTTCTTGTTCTTCTGCTGTCATTTTGTCCAACTTCCTTTTTCAAAATTCATTTTGTTCTTCTACTTTTCATTTCAATTATTCTTCTCGTTCTTTTGTTGTCATTTCGTAAGATTTTCTTCATTGATATGTTTTACGACGTTTGGCGTTCTGTATTTTTTGTTCTTCTCTAGTTTGTCTAATAGCATTTTCCACATGCATATGTTCCATTTCTAGTTTAGACTCTATATCAAAAAAGTCAAACATTAACATATACACTGAAATTTATGCATCAATGAAATCCACACCAAAATTTATGCATCCAGGAAATCTACACTGAAATCAATGCGTCCATGGTATAACCACTACACCAAAAATTATGCAATTAAAAAACCCCATTGTAATGCCCTCCTTAGCACTTATGATTGATTTGATGATTTGAGACTTATGATTGATTTGATGATTTGAGGCTTATGATTGTTTTGACTATTTGAGATCTATGACTCATTCGACTATTGAGGGCACTAGTTTGAAGTGACCCGGATTTATGAAAACTTGGACCATGAATATTTGCTTTGAAATTTACTATGTGAAATGAAAGTGATTAAATAAAAGATAGATATATTCGACTGACTGAGAAATGAGGAGAAATGATGAAAATGCTTTACGATGAAAAATGATGAATATTGAAAATGCTTGAAATGAAAATGATATATGCTCGATTGAGAGAGACATAATGATGAATATTGAAATTACTTGAAATTAAAATGATGATTAGTTTTATACCCGACTGACTGAGATAAAACAATGAATAATGAACATGCTCGACTTACCGAAGCATAATGTTAAAATGATGAATATTTTGTAGACTCGATTGACTGAGATACTGGAAAGAATGATGAAAATGTTTTTATAGTGCAGTGCTACTAATGTGCTCTTGAGTGTGTGCAATGGCAGGTAAGACGATTTACCAACTGAACCACAATGGAATTATAGGGTCGTAAAAATGGAAAGAACACATAAGAGTACGACAACTGACTGTCGACCCTAAGTTAGCAATCCACGCACGGATGAAGCCATTTCAGCTCACCCGAGGAGGTGTGTGCCGTACAGGCAAGGCCATAATTATTTGGTCGTGTACGATGAGTTGAGGGGCACGCAATAAGGAGAGCCTTATCCCTCAGCATCACTTAGTCTCCAAGAAGAGTAGTTGAGAGATCACGATAACGACTCCCGATCGTTATGTAGTGCTCCCCATAAGAAGAAAGAAATGGAATTGTCGGAAGGAACTGCCGAAGAGGCACCTCGACAAGAAAAAGACAATGTTATTTAACATATGAATAAATTAAAACTTTACCAAAGATGAATTCAAGTGACTTTAAATTAAAAAAAAATATACAATAAAATAATATTCATTATTTTATTTTCTAGAGAAAAGAAGAAAAATAGAAATGAAAAAGGAAACAAAACAAAAACAATTAGTTTAGTTATTTATTTTATTTTCCTACTTTATGAAAAAAAGAAAAACAAAAACTAAACTAGAAGTATTATATTAAAGTTCTACTAAAAAAAAAATTACTTTAATAAGTTTGAACTTCAATCTGGAAATACTTTATAGGAGCTTTAAATAAAATAAACACATATATAAATATCTTATAAACTTTTAATGGAATTAGATTATAATAAATAAAAAAGAAACAAAATTTCTTTTGTAAGCCTTTATTATTTAGAAAGAATTAAATAAAAAAAACAACTAGTTTACTAGAAGGTATTAAATAAACTGAATGAGAACCAAAATAAATGTAGAATTCTTCTACACCTAACTCCCACTGATTTAGGGAATTCGGTGCACACTAAAGATAATAAGACACTTGTAATTGAGAATATTTGTAATCAAAATTAATAAATTAAATAAATATGTGCATTGACAGACACATGGCACATAGGCTTTTACTATATAATGAGGGAGGAGAAGGAGAAAATGACATCTCTTGCTCCCTAATACTAGATGGGCATGATAATTTCATATTATGTTATGATTCTTGTGAGTTGAGATTAGCTAGACTGGGGATTGGGAGATCCCGTCGAGAAGCTCGATAGTGTGTTCTTATGACCCCATTAGCTCGGGGGTTCAGGGTGAAAAAGAGTAACCCCGATACGTTAGGGAGGTCAACTGAGGGGTTGTCGATATATTCGTCAAGGTTGATTGACCAAATGACGTTTGAAGTTTTTCATATTTGGGTTATCAGTATTGAGATCTGCGTTTGCTTTTATTTAAATCTATATTTATGTGTGCTAAATTAGCTCATTTAAATTGTAGATGCAACTCTAGGAATTTAGAATACATTTGGAAAGTGAAGCTCTGACTATATTAATGTCTATTAAAGATCTGCATGACTGATTAAATTCCTAGATGTTTAGTAGTTATGAGAAGCTGTGAGAATCCACACAGGCCGATCTCAACCTATTTATCCCAGTTCATCCGCAGCCTACTTTAAATATAGCCCAGTTCATCTGAAATTATAGCTTGTAAATATTTATGAAATCCAACCCTGGCTAAACTCTGTTTTCCCTCCTTAGAATGCGCTAGCATGGGCTGATCTCTGTATAGATTGTTTTACTGATTGGTTTATCTTAATGAATCCTTATTTGACTACACCCGAACCTTTATCTCTAACCGTGAAACCCTGAATTGCGTAGCATTCTCCATGACCTCCACTTGTAACACTTCTGCATTCTGAGATCTAAGGTGAATGGCCTGTAACATACCCTTTTTGCTGGAAAACATTTTGTGTTAGCAAACATTATGATAACTTTTATTGTAAAGTTTTATGTTGGACATGTGTCTAAGGATGACTGTAATTTGCACAATATATATTCATTAAATAAATAAAATAGGAGACAAACACCTAAGAGGACTGTTGAAGGAGTGGTTACTGATCCACTAGGTGGAATGATATCTGGGGTAGACATTAGAGGAAATTTGGGGTCTAAAATGGGCAAAACGTGTCATGGATGAGCATGCGATGTGTAAGATATTTTAAACCAATAGAATTTTAGTATTTTGGTCAACCATCATGGTTGAGTTGGACAAGAACTAACTTCATATAACACTCACCTTGGTTAAGATTTTGAAAAGTTCATCTCGAAATATGATAAATATACTTGAAATAATAAATATAGAGTATTTTATATTATCACTACTTCTAATTTATTTAAAATATAAATCTCACATCAGTTAAAATGATAGTGGAATAATGTTTAAATAATAAATATAGAGTATTTTATATTATCACTACTTCTAAATTCTTTAAAATATAACTCTTACATTAATTAATATGATAGTAAAGTAATCTTGAAATAATAAAAACATTTATATAACTAATCTCTTAAAATAAAAATAAATAAATTTAAAAAAGTGTCATAAATAAAAGAAAAATAGGAGAGAGATAAAATAATATTTCGCTATTTTTGCGATAACTTTCTCCTACAAACTCAGAATTTGACTTTTTGGTACCATTGGAAAGGCTTCGTCGATGCCTTTCCAATGGTACCAAAAACGTCAAATTCCGAGTTCGGAGGAGAAAGTTATCACAAAAATAACAAAATATTATTTCATCTCTCTCCTATTTTTCTTTTATTTATGACACTTTTTTAAATTTATTTATTTTTATTTTTAAGAGATTAGTTATATAAATGTTTTTATTATTTCAAGATTACTCCACTAGTATTTAAAAGACTTCAAGGTAGTGATCATATAAAATAAAAATAAAAAATAGGAAAGAGATAAAATAATATTTCGCTATTTTTGCGATAACTTTATCCTCTGAACTTGGAATTTAACGTTTTTGGTATCATTGGAAAGGTCTCGACGAGACGTTTCCAATGGTACCAAAATCGTCAAATTATGAGTTTGGGTGAGAAAGTTATCGCAAAAACAGTGAAATATTATTTTATCTTTCTTCTATTTTTCTTTTATTTGACACTTTTTTTAATTTATTTATTTTTATTTTTAAGAGATTAGTTATATAAATTATTTTATTATTTCAAGATTACACCACTAGCATTTAAAAGATTTTGAAGTAGTGATCATATAAAATAAAAATAGTGATTGTTTATTTTTAGTATTATTGTAATTATATTTTTTCATTATAATTTTAGTTTTTTTTTTAGTTTTAAATTTTATTAAATATATTTTTCACCAAAAAAAAGTTTTCCAATTAAATTTGTTTAAGGGTCATCCAAGCTAGAAGATGTCAAAATGGAATTGAACCCAGGTGGATGGAATGAAATCCATCAATCCCCACCAACGAACCACCGTATCCTTGACTAATTTTATTAAATATATAAAAATAAGTAGTGGCAGATTTATTTAAAAAATAAATGAATTGTAATATAAATTTAAAATTTTTACCACCATGTCATTTACTGTGTATGCACAAGAATCTAAACCTTTCATTATTATTTTCAACCATCATCTCTTAACTCTACACAAACCCAACATACTTGTCAACTACCATTAATGAGATATTATAGTTTGATCTTCACTAGATAACAGCTTTAACTTAGTGTGACATGGCATATTTGTAGTGTGATGTGGCTTTTTTTATTATTTTTCTTAGGAGGCCCATTTTAGACCCCAAATTTCCTCTAATGAGGCAATGGACAAGTGGCAGCATCATGATGCAACTAACTAGCTGTTGGTATGGGACAACTCCTTTGAATTGTGGTCACAGTGCCCTGAAAGATGGGACTGGAGCTTGACGATCATTTATTCCAAACTGACCACTAAAGACCTAGGTAGTCTATATAATATCCATCAAATTATGAACTAAGGTTCATCACTTCTCCTGACGGGGAAATTAACCTTGGGGTTTTACTGTGTTTGCACCCAAGATATTTTATTAGGGGATATGATATGTTGTTGATCATGTTGTGAGTCTACCAAACTCTTACTGAGTTCAGGAGGTTGATGCTGAGTGGAGAAGGCATGTTATTTCAGGAGGTTGATGTTGAGTGCTGAAGGCATTTTGAGTGCCTTGCTTCTACATAGATTCCACCCATTTAGTGGTTCAGTAATCAGGCTCGGGGGTTCATAAGAAGCTAGGAGTTGAGCTGCTTCTTCTGGAATAGGTTGGGAGGAATAGGATTCCTTTGGTGTTTGTTGGCCCTATCTTCATCTACAGGTTCTATTTGTTTTTATGTTATTAAGTAGTTAAATCTGTTTAATGCAGTATTTAATTTTAAATTACAAAATGTGTTCTGGTTTAGATACCCTTACTTTTAGTGTCTGAAACAAATTAAAATTATGAATAGAAATGATGAATGAAATAAATAATCTCTACATTTTTCCCCATGCTATAGGAACTGCATCGTACTCTAGTACAGAGACAAATTAAGATAGATAGTTATAATAGGCAAATTGCCAAGATGATGAAAAAAACAACTCTGCATAAATTGTTAATTTTCCTACTGTTAGAAATTAATATTGATTACTGTATTTTGTTACAGTTCTGTTTTTACTTAATCAAATAGAAGTTTATTGTCTTAAAGATTACTACTGTGATTTATATTTATTATTGAAATCATTGTTGATACATAAATTAAAGAAGATTGCATAATTTTATTATATAGAACTAATATGTCATTTTCCAGTTTTAAATCAGGGTTTTTAGTTTCCGTATTTTTCTTCTCAAAGTTTACTATAGTCCACTATTATTTTCACCACTGTACAAATAGGATAGATAAGCAAACAGAAGTCTCATATTATAAACCTAGGGTTTGCACTTTTCACTTTCAAAGCCATACATTAAAACTATTGAATTTACCATCGAACAATAGCAACAAAGATATTAATAGATATCTTTTATTTAATCAGTTCTCAACTTACTATTCATTCACATGTTTCTAATACCATAAAACAAAAGTACACAGCTGCATTCTTTTCTATAGAATCGAGCTAGTTAAAAGAAATCACTATCGTTTAAAGGTTCCATTATTTTTTAACAGTAGAATGCCTCTAAACAACAGAAGCAAAACAAGTCTAGACTTGTTGAAGGCTTGACGACGAGTAACCCATAACCATACAGAGACAAACCCTAATCCTCGACAAGCTTTTAGAATGAAAATACAACATCATTTACAAATCGACGAGCTTTATACAGGCTGAATCCATATCATAAATTACAAACATCTAACGATTGTTTATTGACAGTAGTAATCTTCCCATTATTCACTTATATCACACGATTTCATTTTCCATTGTTTACATTTCATAACTTCACAGACCATAAAAGAAAACGATAGCAGCAGGTGTATTAAAACCTAGTTACACAAACTACATTTTCGTATTACATCAAATTCAAACGCAGAGGTCTACTGAAACACAATATCATTTCCACATTTTAATCGATGAGTCATAGGTTTTGTTCACGGACCAAGCCCCAAAACAACGAGCAAAACAATTACTGCAATATAGACTTATAAATATTCTTTTATTTAAAAAATTGACAGAGATTGAAATCCTCGTTGACAGAGGTACATTGCAAGTTCAAAATCAAAACCCAAAACACTATACAGTAACCTACAAAACTATTACATCGACTCTACAAGCTGAGAGGCATCCTAACACAGGCGTAACACAAAACAACATGGGTTTTGAACCACGATTTCCAGAAAACAAAGTTGTTACAACTTCAACGTTGGCCACAAATCTACCAGGAGAACCTATGGAGGTTTATGCCACCGGGACTTACCAAATTGTAGCATGCCATCCTTTGCCAACAAACCCCAGCACTATAAAATCCACCACGAAGGTAGTACCTGCCACACGAACTGCAAGAAGTTATAACGAATTCAAATTGAATACCATATAACCCAAACTACGATATTAAAACAACAGTGTTACGAGTCGACTTACCTTCACTTTGACAAACGGATGGAATGCTTCATGCTTCCAATTCCTCCAACCAATGCAACAAGGAAGCATACAACTGAACCTTTATCAAACTTAGAGTTTAAATCTCACCGAAAACATAACCTGTCACACGACGGAAGCTACAGGGCTTTATTGCCTTACACCCTTCAAACTTGAGCAACTTATACAGTAAGTTTCACCATAAAAATTATAGAGATTGTAGTTACAGAGCCATCAACAAACCACCCAGGGTCGAGCCCTGCTAACTAGCGGCCTATCGGCCTCTTCCCCAAACCAAAGACTCCAAATGAATGCGTTAAGGCAAACAACAAAAAGAAATGTGAGACTCCCTTAGGGTTTAGATCTCAATGATCGAGGTAGTTAGATCAACGATCAAGATTTGGCCAGCCAAGCCACGACAGTACCAAGGCAAAGAATACGATCAATCACCATTAATAACATCAATAAATAACGAGCACAGTTGGAGTGCCATATCACCAGGGCAGAGCATGCAGCTCAGCGAAGTTCTCAACATTTATACAACTACATCACGCGGAGCCAAATACACGATGGAGCCATCGAGACAAACCACTACCATCACACAGGGTTTTCATTTAATGCTCGATCTTACGTATCGACTGCAAGAGTATGCCTGCAATGGTATTTAATTCATGTCAACATCGAAGTTATGGCTTACAGCACAGTCTCGGATATTATCACCACTGTCATACAACCCCGTTGTATAGTTTTCAACCATAGGGTATTATCATATTACGATATTACATTCATGTATAAAGCTTCAAACCATGTTATAATTTGTATAACATGTGTGCAATGCACTCGAACCATAGGATATATGCATATAGTGTTTTCAATGCCAATCAATTCACATAGCTTTTATACGTTGCAAAATCAAAAGATATGATATATTTTTATATCAAGCACGTATTAGAAGTCAACATAAGCCTTAGTTTGTAGGTGCTACCACAAGTTTAACATTTAAATTTATGCATATAGTAAACCTGCATTACAATTTCAAAAGCTAGGTCACTTTGCATAAGGATAATGCATTGTAATTCTAACCCTCACACTATATAGAAAGCTAGGGTTTGACCACCAAATCTTATGTGTCGCATATGATTTAACCAAGCAACATCTTATTGATAAAGTGACATAACATAACATTATTACATTGGCATTTCAAACTTAATACATTACAGATGTCAATTCCAGGAGTTCCACTATAATCTACTTGTGGCATTATCTACCGAGGGTCATTCATTGATCAACCTTGTCACATTTTCAGATTGATAATATAAGTCGTAATACCATTGATTCTACCAACAGATACAACGGAAGTATAGTGTATAACATTAATAGCGACACATACAAATGTTATCATAAAAACGATACAACTTGATTAAGAGAGCTAAGAACTTCATATCATCATTACCTTCATGCACATGCAGTACTTATACACCTATCTTAAAACAAAGACGGCTAGCTGAAAATAAAACATCTCTCGAAGCACTGGAATTACTTATTTATCTTACCTGCAGATCTGCGAAAGAGAGAATCCAATACTTTAGCTATCAAGCTAAGTAAACCCAAGGGCACCCGATAGGAACCCCTTCAGAAATGTGCAAACAAATCATTAGTATTGTTATTATACCATTACACATAAAGAATTAAACATTGTTCTATCGCATTTCAATTTTAATCTATTGTCTTTCATGTTTAAGAATCACAGTGATAGAATTACGAAGCTGCCATTATCTATTAGTTAAATAACTTTTATTCCACAAATAAGCATTTGTTTTATGATATTGGCAATATCATAATTTTTTAAATTTTAGCGATATTTTAAATTTTAGCGATTTTCAGGATGTTACACGGCACCTAATAACTTCATACCAACTCAATTTCTTATGCTCATTTCAGTACATACACCGCACACCGCGAATGCCATAGACCCCTGTAGACTATTACTATTTATGCCCTGTGTTTTGACGCGTATGAAACCCAGTAAGATTTGTGATATATGTTCTTCAGAGATCCGATCCACTTCTTGCGTTGGTGCTTAAACTAATTTAATTTTCTCTGCGTTTTTTAGAGATCCGATTCCACTTAATTGTAAACTAATTTAATTCTCTCTGCGTCTTTTTTTTATTTCAAAAAAAATTGGAAGGGAAACCTCAGAGATCCGTATTTATACTACCATCAACTATGACCAATCCTTAGAAGCCTCTGTATCTTCCATTCTCTATGATGAATTTCCGATTTTAACTACTCTTAAACTCTGCGATTTGATGAGGCACCTTAAGATCCCGTAAGTTTTGTTAAAGTTTACCTTGATTCCATTTAAAATGGCGATTCGAGAGCTAATAAGTTGAAGCATAAATCACTCTAATGTCTGCGTTTGTTTCTTTTGACCTTTGCAGACCTACTTAAAATTCTATATTTTAATTGCACCTATTCGAAATCGAATGGCATAGTGTTCTTTTAAGTACTCTGAGTTTTTAATTGCGTTGCATTTTCTGATGATAGAATCTCAATTTATTTGAACTCAGAAAATCAATTGCACTTTGTATACTTTAAATATAAATATTTGATGTACTATTTGATATGTATAAGATTATAATTTACTATATATTTTAAAGAGTTCTTATCGATAGGATCACATCTACATGTTACATTAAAGTATATTTACACTTTATAAGTTTAAAAGTGGTATGAGTATGTATTATTGTGTATTATTTGTATTATTATATATTATGAATGACTTCGCATTTAAGAATTCTTAGGGTTAGAATTTCAATGGTACTTAGGTAGAATTACAATTACACTTTATATGTCTTATGGATAAGATTACATGTGTTTTTAGAGTATTGTATTAATTTTAAACAAATGTCTTATTTATTATTTAGTCAATCCCATATTGTCCTTGAACTTAATGAGATTGTCTTTCATTATTTGGAATATTTATGGATTTTAAATAATGTCTTTATTAATAGTTAACCACTTAGTGTCTTTGAATATAATGAGAATATATTTTATTATTTAGAATATGTATTGATTTAAATTAATGTTTATTATTTCTATTTAGTGAGTTTCATATTGCTTTTGGAAATTATTGAGAATGCCTCTTTTGGAATATGTATTGATTCAAAACAATGTCTTGATTTATTATTTAGTGGATCTTATTTTGTGCTCTGAAACTATTGAGAATGCATCCTTAATATAGGATATATACGTATTATGTTATAATTGATGTTCTTCAAAATGTTAAGTTGGAATACACTAAATAAGTAGAATGATACGTAAACCCATCTCAATTACATAGGAGTTATGGGATTGGTTAGGGCATTTTCTAGTATGAAGGGCAGGGTAATGCTTCACCTTAATATGTATGTCACTTGGGTTATGTTATAAGTTACTTTTTGTCATAGAAAAATCTTTTAGGAGTTATGACTTGTAAAAAAAAAAAAATTCATTTACTCAACTTGACGGCTCTTACACCCATGCATTGAAATCTATGCGTCCATACACTGAAATCAATGCGTCCACGGAATAACATCTACATTGAAGCATATGGCATGTCTCCAATTGCTCCAACTTCCTCTCTCAATACGCGCTTTGTCGATCAACGTTTCATTTTCTTTGTTCTTCTCTTCTTCTGATGTCAATTCGCCTAACTTTTTTTTTCGATTTTCTTTTTGTTGATCTGTGTTTTGTTTTGTTCATTCTTCTCCTTCTTCTGCCGTCATTTCATACATTTTGATTTATTTGTTGTTCTACAAACTGATTTCTTTGTTCTTCCAACTGCTTCAACTTTCTCTCTCGATACACTCTTTGTTGATCAACATTTTGTTTTCTTTGTTCCTCTCATTCTTTTGCTGTCAATTTGTCTAACTTCTTTTTCGATATTATTTTTTTCGATCTGCATTTTCTTTTCTTCGTTCTTCTCGTTCTTCTGCTGTCATTTCGTCCAACTTCCTTTTTCGAAATTCTTTTTGTTCTTCTGCTTTTCGTTTCAATTCTTCTTCTCGTTCTTTTGTTTTCATTTCGTAAGATTTTCTTCCTTGATATGTTTTGCGACGTTTGGAGTTTTTCATTTCTGGTTCTTCACCAGTTTGTCTCATAGCATCTTCCGCATGCAGATCTTCCATTTCTAGTTTAGACTCTACATAAAAAAAGTCAAACATTAACATATACATTGAAAGTTCTGCATTGATGAAATCCACACCAAAATTTATGCATCCAAGAAATCTACACTAAAATCAATGCATTCATGGTATAACAGCTACACCGAAAATTATGCAATTAAAAAACCCCATACATTGAAATCTATGCGTCCATACACTAAAATCAATGCGTCCACAGAATAACATCTACATTGAAAAATATGCAATAAAAAGACCCCATACACTATAATTTATGCAAGTCTAAAACTCACTTTACATGAAATTCAATATATTTACAAAATTCTATATTTTAAAAAAAAAGTAGGTGATCTAAGAAGATTGAACCTTGAACCTCACGCCCATTATCCCAACACCCTTACCACTATACCACATGTAGTTCTTAATATACATAATAAAGAACTTATATACTTTTATATAAATATTAATATATTTTAATTTAAACATAAATATAAATTAAATGTTAATTTAAATTTAAATATAAATTTGAATTCAATATAAATATTACATTATATTTTAATTTTAATCTAAATATAAATTTAAATGTATATATTTAAATATAAAAATAAATTTAAATTTAAATTATATTTTTCCCATACAAACATCACCGTAAAACTTCATTAAATTTATATTTTTTTACATTGGTGACAGGAGGGGTTGCGGTGGAGGACGGGTTTTCCTCTCTTTGAAAGCTTCATTTTCAAGGTGTCATGGTAGTCAATCTTAAATCTTAAATATTCACTTTTGTGTCTATTTTTATCTCTCCATTTTATTAAATATTAATTCTTATTTATATTTCTATCATTAATTTTGTATTTTTAGTTTAGTTTGTTTCTTGTCTTTAACAAACGTTAATCTAGAAATTATAGATTTAATATATATATTTGTATTATATATATTTTTTATTTTTATTGAATTTTCGTAAATATAGAATTATAAATTATGTAATTTTTAAAAGTTTATGTTTATATATATATATATTAAAAATAACATAGAAATTAGTATTAATATTAATATTTATATTATGTAAATAATTGATATAGAAATTAAACTTAGTATTTATATTTAGATTATTTAAATAATTTAACGTAGAAATTACACTTAGCATTTATATTTATATTATTTATTTTTTAAAATTAAATTTGTTATTAATTTTTGTAAATATTGAACTATAAATTACGTTTATTTTATAAATAATTTAATTTTACAATACATATAAAATAAATGATTTAGTACAAATGAAATGATATTATCATAATATATATTATTTTTTACATTTTATTACTTTGACAAACTTTACATGCTACATGGATTACAAGATCTCCCTCATATTATTACTTTTGGCAAACGTTATATGTTACATCCGTTACAAGATCTCCCTCATACTATTACTTTCGTTAAAGGTTACATGTTACATCGGTTATAAGATCTCCCTCATACTATTACTTTTTACATCTTATTACTTTCAACAAATGTTACATGTTACATCCGTTACAAGATCTCCCCCATACTGGGCTGTAGAGTGCCTCTCCAAATTTGTTATTGATTTTTGTAAATATTGAATTATAAATTATGTTTATTTTATAAATAGTTTAATTTTACAATACATATAAAATAAATGACTTAGTACAAATTCAATGATATTACAAATGGAATGATATTATCATAATGCATATTACCTTTTACATTTTATTACTTTTGACAAACTTACATGCTACATCCGTTACAAGATCTCCCTGATACTATTACTTTTTACATTTGATTACTTTTGACAAACGTTACATGTTACATCCGCTACAAGATCTCCCTCATACTATTACTTTTTACATTTTATTACTTTCGCCAAACACCTAGATCCAAATCCCACGCTCTATCAAGCACCAAGAGGGATCACATCTCCTGAGGTGCAAACCTCTCCTTGAATAGCTCCTTGAGTGTAGTACCTGAGCCACCTAATCCTAAGCTCTAAAGTCTCTAGTTTAAGTGTCACATTTACTTTTTACTTTGTATTATTCTTTTTTGTTTATGACCTACATAATATTTATTACTTTTTACTTTGTATTATTATTTTTTGTTTACTTTGTCTTATTTTGTTATTGTATTAAAAGTAAAAAGTAAAGTTGCATATTTACTTTTTACTTTGTATTATTCTTTTTTGTTTCTAGCCAACATAATATTTACCACCTAATCCTAAGCTCTAAAGTCTCTAGTTTAAGTCTCATGTTTACTTTTTACTTTGTATTATTCTTTTTTGTTTATGGCAGACATAATATTTATTAATTTTTATTTTGTATTATTTTTTTTGCTTACTTTGTATTATTTTGTTATTCGACAAACTCAACAAACGCTCGACACATGTTACTCTCGGTGGAACAAGATCTCCCTCATAGTATTACATTTTACATTTTATTACTTTTGACAAACGTTACATGTTATATCCGTTACCAGATCTCCCTCATAGTATTTTTTTTTCATTTTATTACTTTCGAAAGACGTTACATGTTACATCCGTTACAAGATCTCCCTCATAATATTAGTTTTTATATTTTATTACTTTAGAGAAACATTGCATCTTACATCCACTACAAGACCTCCCTCATACTATTACTTTTTACATTTTATTACTTTTGACAAACGTTACATGTTATATCCGTTACAAGATCTCCCTCATAGTATTATTTTTTTCATTTTATTACTTTCGAGAGACGTTACAGGTTACATCCGTTACAAGATCTCCCTCATAATATTAGTTTTTACATTTTATTACTTTAGAGAAACGTTGCATCTTACATCCACTACAAGACCTCCCTCATACTACTACTTTTTACATTTTATTACTTTGGACATATCTCCCCCATACTAGGCTATAGAGCACCTCTCAGCACAATTAAACAAAAATCCTTGTGATTATTTTGCAATCCACATTTATGAAAGAGAATGCCACATCTCCGGAAAACAAGCCACCATACTCTCATAACTTTTTTTTTACTCCGATGATTGTTTTTCCTTGGTTTTAGGATAGTTTATCATAATATTAATTTTGAAAAGACTTTGACAATTATGATTTGGATTTTGCAAAAATAGTATGTCACCAGATCGTAGAGGTTGGGCGCCAGCTCAAGTTTAAGCATTACCTATTCAACTGCTATGAAATAGTTAATTAACACCAAATCATCATCGGACGTTTCTTCATTATTTTCCACGCTAGCTCATCACGATGTAAAGGAGAAAGGCATAATGTGTTAACAAGAGAAACCCGTGGCATTTTACTGTTACTGCGATTTGTCATGGATTTTCTCCCTAAAATTTGGTGAAATGCAACGTGGGAAACCAAAGCTCGAAGAAGAGAAACCAAAGATTTCTAATTCACCAAGGTTCAAGGTCATTACAGCATCAACTTTTCATGTACATTGAACCTCCAAGATCTCAATTATAGCTGGAATAGATGCCAGTTCATCGCAAAAGTCACTATGATATCGCCTGTCACTGCAGTAAAAGTTGAAAGGAGGATAAATCTACAGATGCCAGGAGATGTCTCGAACAACTGTGTGGGGTAAATATTTGATTTGAATATCAAATCCAATATACCGAGCATCTCCGCAGTTAATAGGAAAAGAAGTGCAGATGGTGTCGGAGGTCATTTCGTCATGGTTCCACTTGATCTTGATGAAGATTATTCATATGATTCATAGAAATGGATAACAAACACCCGACAAGCTAAATGCGTCATCTTTGGATCGGGTTTCTCAGCAAGATTGCAGGGAAAATCCCAACAGATTGTCCAAAAATAATAATTAAAAAAATTCTTCCCTGATACTGTCACTGAAATCGCCAATTTTTTTCTTTTCATTCAGTTTCTTCAGAATTCATTGTCCTTGTTTGATTCTTTTCAAATTATTTCCTATTTTTATCTTATTATTGTTTTCAAATTATTTCCCATTTTTATCTTATTATTGTTGCCTTCTCGCGGATACTGCAAATATGTTCATCGATTCGAAGGTCGGGAATTTGGATATCATAAAAATTCTCATAAGGGGATCATGCCAGCAAGGGGAAGTTTGCAAAGACAGTGGATTACGGACAATGCACCATGCTAAACAAAAGGAGCTTACGGATTATCTGCAAAACCTCCATTAGAGTTCGAAGGCATGAAAATGCAATTCCAAATAAGGAGCATTAGATCCGCTTATGCAACTTTTGAAAAATTGAGTGCCAACAAAAAAGGGATCAGCTCACATAATTTTTAGAAGCTGATGTACAAAAGATGGCCAATTTGTTGAAGATAAGATCAGATCATGCATATTACCAAATTTGGAGGCAAAATTTTTGGATAGAATCTGTTCATTCAATGATCAATACAGAGAAATTCTCTCTTTCATTTTTCCAAGATGGACTTATAAAATAATATCAAGTCGATTGACAAGGGGGGCGGTCTCAGCACAGAGAAGAAATTTTCTCTTTCTGTAAAACTATTCTCGTTTTGAAACTCTGCTTCAAAAGGGTGGAACTGGAGGACGCTACCTTTCAAAAATGATGTGATTCAGAATGGTGAAACGTTTGCACAGTTAATGACGTGGTTTATTTCCAGATTGTTGTAAGTCTGTTTCTGAAGGTTTTCGATATATATTTATCGTTATCTTGTGTATAATCATTAAATTGTTTGGGTTTGTAGTAACGATCTTGCCTCTGGGTAGATTTGTGGCTGCAACTATACAACTATCTGTTTATTTGAATTTTGTCAGTAATCAGGTGTTACTATTATGCTATTCACCATTCCATAAATTGTACAATTGTTCGTCGTGCTGCACTTTATTGCCTGTTGTTAGGTTCAATTCGGTCTCAAATTTCTTACCTTTCGGCATGATTTATTAAACATCTCAGATATATGGTTCATCTCTTTAATTAGTTAGTATTATCGCTCTAGTTGATGAAAAATGACCATGTGTCTATTTGTTATGTGTGGTTTGATCAACAAATACCATTGATTGATGTTGTTAAGAGGAGATAACCTCGATCATTTATTCGATTTTTATCAGTAAGTTTTTCAGTTTTGTTATCATTTTCATATTAGAATTTTATGTATATGACATGATAGCAAGTAGTTGTTTCTTCATATCAATGTTAATCAATTTTCTCTGAAATTCATTATTAATACCTTAGCCAAGATTAGAAAGATTTAGTTTTAAGATTTAGATTAGTTCAGGTTTGGATTGCATGTTCATATGTAAATCTAATTAGTTTCAATGATTCAAGTCAAGTTTTGTCTGAATTATTAGAGTGTGAATATCTGATACAATCACTTGTATTGTTGTTTTAAGTTATTATCATAGGATTTGATAATTGCATAATGTTTTGGTTTGTTTATCATTGGATACAAATTATCTTTCTCATGCTTTCTATCTGCACACTAAAATTTTGAGTTTGGGTCCCTATTCTCGAAGTTGTATATTTGTACATCCTTTATTTTATTATTGATGTATAAATTTTTCTTTTGATGATTGTACATATATATCATTGCCATAGGTTTTAGGATATTTTAGTTTGTTTCCTTAAATTAGGAATAATCTCGGCTAACGGGGCCATAAAATCCATGAGGATTGATTATTTCAATGACTTGGGGTAATTACAGACCTCCAGGTTGGATCAATTCCTCCTTGTTGACCCAAGTGCACAACTCTCGGGTCAACGGATCTCTAAGAGAATCGATCAGTTCCTAATAAATGAAGGGATCCTTGACTCGGATGTTGTCTTAAGACAATGGGTAGGGGAGGGGGGTGACTCCAACCACTTCCCTATCTTCATGTAGTTGATTTTAGTGGTGGACAAACCCCCTACCTCCTTTAAGTTCAATTCCACTTGGCTTGAAGACCAGGAATACATAGAGATGATCAGGAATCTCTGGGTACCTTACGAGGCCACCCTTGAAGAATCAAGAACCATCCAAGTACTTAACAATCTAAATAGGCTCAAAGATAGACGAGTCAAGTGGGATGCAGGTAGAAGAGGTAAAATGGATGTGGAGTTAAGGAACATTGAGGAACTATTGGATATTAATCACGATTCTCATAGAGATATATTCCTTACCCTTGAACAAAAGAGATAGGTTTTATCCATGGAAATCAGAAGGACTTAGATTCTAGACGAGAATGAAGCCATCTAGAGACAAAAGAGAGGAGCAATATGGCTCCACAAAGGTGATAATAACATCAATTACTTCCACAATTTCATTAAAAAACAGGAACAAACCAACTCGATTTGCAAATTAAAAGGTGATCACAGTGAGCAGGTCTTAGGTTTCAAAAATATGGCCTTGGCAGGCATCTCCCACTTCAACAACTTCTACAGGGAAGATCAAGGAGCACAATTGGATAAGATGATGCAGATTATAACAAAATATCCCTCTTTCTTGGATGATGCGTATAATGAGGAATTGACAAGTGTGGTGGATTTAAATGAAATCAAATAAGCACTTCAATTTTTACAAAAAGATAAAAGTCGAGGCTCTGACTGCTAGACTGTTGAATTTTTTAGTGGTTTCTTGGACCTCTCCGAAGAAGATCTATTAGTGTTTGTTGCGGAGTCCACACTAAATAGAAGAGTCCTTGCTTCTTTTAAATCCACCTTCATAGCATTAATACCTAAGGTGGATCAATCGACTTGCTTGGGGGATTTCATACCATTTTGCATTTCAATTGCATCTGTAAAATTATAGAAAAGGAAATTGCTTGCAAAATCAACTCAATCCTCTTCATCTCTATCTCACACAAACAGTTCGCCTTCCTTAAAGGAAGGTAGATCCATGATCCCATAGGCATTAATCAGGAAGCTCTATACTCTACAAAGATTCATAAGCTTCCTGATGCCATTATCAAAGTGGATCTCTCTAAATCTTACGACAGGGTAAACTCGTTGTTTCTTAGACATGTATTATTAAATGTTGGTTTCAATGTTCCTTTTGTTAACTGGATTATAGAATGTGTGCAATTAATTTCCTTTTCTATCTTGAATAACGGATTAGCTTCAGATCTTTTTAGACCAGGGCACAGACTAAGGAAGGGTTACCCCTTAGCCCCCCTCCTCTTTATTTTAGTGATCAAAGGGATGAGCAAGTGCATATCCTAGGCAAAGTTCTTATGTTTGTTGATGATATCCTTCTTTTCTCGGATGGATCCAGGAGGGATCAGTCACAATTAAGGGAATCCTTAAGAAATTCTTAGAGGCTTCAGGATTGACCATTAATACAGACAAATCATCTAACTCATTTATGAACTTAGAACAAGAAAACGGAGATTGGATAAGTGGATTGTTGAGCTTTGAGGTGGTTGAGGTTCATGACAGGATCAAATACTTGGGCTTCACCTTAAATCCAAACAGCTATGCTGGGCCTGGCCCAAGTAAGGCATGTTTGGAAAAACAGTTTTGGAAATGCGAAGTTGAGCGCAATTCAGCTGGAGGCTTTTTGGAAAAGACATTTTTTGGGAGCTGCAAAGTTGAGCATAGTGCAACATTGCTAGGGAAAGGAAGCCAATGCCGTGAAGAGATAGCGCTGCGAAGAGCCTGATCCGCGGGGATCTAGCAAGGAAGAATGTTGGACGAAAACCAGTACATATTCCGGCAAGGCCATTAGTGGTGTATTTTTTGTTAAGATATTCCATGATTACCAGGTAGGTGAGTAAGGCATATCACAGAAGGAAAGTGATCGGTCACGCATAGAGGAAGCATGACGTGAACCGGCCGCATAAGGCCATTAGAGAAGGAACAACTAGATGAAAGTGACAATCGGCTTGCGGTTGACAGGGCAGGCTGAAAGCGACATGACCATGAGTAGAGGATGGCCACAATGGAAGAATCGCTATCAGCGCCTAACAGTCTGGTTAGGGAAAAATCACGATAGTTTTGGGAAACCTTAGGGTTTTTTCCTATGCATTGTAACATGGCCTACGGGCATGATATATAATAAGGTACAATTTTTTAAGGGAAATGGTTGTTGTTGTTAATATCATATCTTCATTGTATAATCTTGAGCAATACTTGTTTGTTTGGCTAGAAACCATTGTAAAGGCTCTGCAAGCTGTGTGCGCATAGGCCTTTTAAGAGAGAAGAGAGTCTACAACTGAGTGCACAGACTGGAACTGTTCTACCCTTCCCAAGCTAATAAAACAACAATTCTTGTGGACGTAGCTCCCATCCTGGGGGTGAACCACGTTAAATTCTGTGTTGAGTGATTGTTGATGTGTTTGCACCTATTTATTTGCTTTCAATGGATGCTTAAGATCTAGCTTATCAGTTTATGTGTTATACTTTTATATGTATTCACCATAAAGAATGAGATGGGAATAATATGTTAAGTAATGCATATGGAGATGAATGTTAGATGCACATGTATTTCTAAGTCTGTGAATGCATGAGTTAGTCGGATAAACACTTAAGCGAGTAGAGTTCGTGGTGAGCAATTCACTCACAGCGCAGCACCAAAAGTGCGCAGTATTTTGTGTTCTGTCATATTGAATAATCCATAAGATAACTAACCTAAGACAACTGATGAATGGATAAAACACTAAGTACAGCTTATTGAAGCTGGTTAAGTCTAGAGAGCAAGCGTAGTTGTCATTTGCATTGTCCCATTATCAAACATCTGTCAAAACGCGCAGTGCTTGGATGCGTGAGTTGCACAAGTATTCTGTCTTGTAGAAGTATTGACCGCGAAGGGGTTAACATCCATGCAGTCCTTAGTCCGCAGAGCACTATTCATCAGATCTACTTATGCACTCATCACCTGGTTGTGGAAACCTAATTCCGTAACTCTCCCATTACTTCGCCTCAGGTGAGACATCAGTCTGTTCGCAGACTATTGCCGAAAGAGTCGGTGAAAATGAGTTTTGTTGGTTCCTTGAACCGCGAAGAACCTGGGTCTTTATAGAAAACCTCAAGACAGTTATGTAAGCCAACAAATGGTTCCATTGCCATTGTAAGAATCTATGATGAGTTGTCGCACTTAAAATAGTGATGTGCTCGAAAGAAAAGGTTCTGTTGATTGCAGAAATTTGTCCTCCACACAAGAAAGAAATCTAGGCTTGGTGTGACAAGATAGAACGAGACTTCACGAGGAAAGAAATAAGACACCCGCATCTTTGCGACATAGATTGGTTGAACAAATACCTATGGAAAGATATTCATTAAATTTTCTAGGCATCCTTTGGAAATGAGTTGCAGGACTGGTTATCGAGGCTTGTAGAGCACAAGAACTGTTTCCCACTAAAAGTACTGACCGAGTAGACCCCGGAGCTCATTGCGAGGCTCAAAGCAATAGATAGTCCATTTTCAAGAGCAGACGACTTTTGGGTTGACAGTATACTAGAAGGCTTCATGACAGAGTTTGATGTGGACATGTTGAATTCCTACAGTGCAACTGAAGCAGATTTTTTCAAAGGTTTCAAAGGTAAGTACCTAAACAATTTGAGTGTATACATTAAAATGCTCTTAGCTGAGAAAGGCGTTTTAAGAATGCAGTGAAATTTTTGAATCTGTAATGGTCAATAGAATCTATAGTGATTATGACGAAGAGGCACATAATTTGAGAAGTGGAAAAATATATATGTATACACTAAGAAGACCTCCAGTGAACATGGAATCCATGTAGACATTGATTTACAAAATGCACCGGATAGCCAAACCACACCTCTATCAGCCACCTATCAGCCTATTAGTTTGCAAAATCTGCCGATTGCAACTACCGCACCTCCTATTTCTCAGAATCCGCCACTTCAGAACCCTCCAGTTATTAATATTCCTAATCCTTAGAGCGTCAATACCAGTAACACCACGGGAGTGAGTACCTAGACTATCCCAACTCAGACCAATCTTAATCCGTCTATCCCATCTCAGAACATTTCGATTCAGAACACTGCATAGATAATCCCTAACACCACTCAAAACCCTACACAGAACCCTATACCACCTAGGAGAAGGATGATCAACGATATCAAGCTGCCCATATTTAAGGGAACGGGTCTAGAAGACCCTGAGCAACACTGGTTTCTATGTGAAGCCATATTGAGTGTTAAGCAAGTTTAGGATGATGTTGTGAAGAGAGCACAGCTCGTCACTGCATTCAGAGATTGAGCCTTGAATTGGTTCATGAAGTACTCTCAGAGACATAATAGAACATTAGTGGAGATTAAGGCTGTGCTATTGAGCGAGGTCAAGAAACTGAAATCAGAATCCCAATGTATAACAGAATTAAAGGAAATTAAGCAAAAATCTAATGAGATAGTTTGGGAATTCAACCAGAAGTTTAAGACACTGCTAGATCAAGTCAGCTTTGTCATTGCACCATAATAGCACCAAGAATGGTTTATAGCTACGTTGTTTCCCCATATCAGACTATCGTTGATGCAGCAGAAAGTGGCTTTGTAGGCAGAAGCCTTGGGAATTGTGATGAAGCTAGAAGCTTCATCAATAGGTGAGAGAAGCACTGGAATGTCCTAGATCCAGACACAACTAGCTACCTTGACACTACAGTTGCAGGACATGAAGAAGGGAAAAGAATAGAGACAAGAAGTATGGTGTACAGGATGCAAGGGAGAAAGAGACACTAAAGAGCACTGCCCTTTATTTCAGGAGTACCTTAAGAGTGAAGCACCAAATCCACTTAATCAGAATCAAGCACCATGGTGTGAAATCTATAAAAATAGACACCAACCTGAAGATTGTTATCTGATACAGAAGTACGTGCTCACCCCTAAGAATCTATATTGCAATTTTTGTAAGTCAGTTGGACATGATGAATCCAAATGTAGAGCATATGAGCTCATGAAGGAAAGGAAGCAAGACATGGACAATATGCATGATAGTGGAGTATACAGAGTCCAAGAAGCAACTCCACAGAAGCAAGATAATGCTCAGTACGACCAAGGTGCATACAGAGTCCGTGGAGGATTTTGTGGAAGAGGAAGAAATACTGTCCTAGGACAAGGAAGAGGAAGAGGCCAGATGATCTGTTACAACTGTGGCTAGGCAGGTCACTTATCTAGAGATTGTACCAATGAGTGTACTATGTGTAATTATTGTAAATATTTCGATCATGTTATTGAGGACTGCCCAGTGTTAGCTACATAAATGCAGAAAAGAAAGCAAAATGCACCTAAACCAAACATTCAGTTGATCGCAGCAAAGAGAAGGGATGTAGATCCAAGTATCAATGCAGTGACACAAAGTGGCACTACCACAGGGAGAGATAGGAAAGCAAAAGCTTCCACTTTTGAAGGCTTTGAAACTAAGCAGACCCTTGTTGAAACAATCTGGATCAGAAAAGCTTCTGGGAAAACACCTGCTTTCAACTTGGAGAAAAACAAAGAAGGCTTTGAAGAAGCATGAGACATTAACAAAGAGCCAACAACTATGTCACCCAGAATCCCATTGCATAGTGAAATACTGCATACACAGGATATGCCATCTGTGTATGATAAAATGTGTGCCGTAGCAGAGACATGCACCTTTGTTGCGTAGTTCCTACGGAGCTGCATGAAGTTACTAAAGAGCGCGGATGTTGTAGTGGAATTACAAGAATTGTTAAACTAATATGAACCATGGAGTGAGAAGGAGACTACTGAGAACGCAGTCCATTAGATTAAGAACCATAAGAGAACAGTCCGAGAAATGAGGCTGAGTGCATAGATACGAGACTATGAGATGGATGAGATCATCGTTGATCTTGGATCTGAAGTAAATGTCTTGACTAAGCAGACATGGAAGCAGATGGGGAGACCAAATTTGTTATGGTCACCTATACAGTTGAGAATGACCAACCAGGAGAAATTCATACCTTTCGGAACGTTAGCGAATCTTATTGTTGATATTGATGGAGTGCGAAGTCATGCAGTCTTCGAGGTTATCAAGATTGTGGATGATAGTCAACCTTATCCAACACTATTGGGTATAGACTGGGCAATGGATAATCTCGCCATTATAAACCTGAAGACTAAGAAGATGATCTTCGAAGGACAGCAGCTCAGGGTGATCGCACCATTGGACCCTACAGATGGAGAAAGATACAGTGAGCCTATTCAGGAGGAATATAGATCTCAAGACCTTGACCACATCCACAAAATGACTATGAATGATGCTGACTACATTAATCCTATTGCGGATGGAACACTTTGTTGGCGATGTGACAGTTCTTGCATCTCAGACTCTGACGCAAGGCTGGAGAACTGGAAAAGCCATATGCATGAAGTATCTGCAAGAAGATGCACATAGATTACAAAGTCATTGCGTTGGATTGGAAGAGAGGTAAGTCTAATCCCCACCTATGATGGTTCATCTAGTGTTTACTCATTTATCCAGGAATATACTGTATCAGTTGCAGCTGAGCATTGCATACCATCATTAGACATGGCACTACGCGAGACACCTGCCAAATGATGGGTTGTGCATAAGGAAACATTGACAACATGGGATCAATGCAGATGCATGATGCAGATTAGGTTTGCTGAGAAGCTTGTACTGCCCTTTGAAAAATATAATGGACAAATGGATCCAAGTGCTCATATTGAAATCTGTTCACAAGCATGGTAGGAGAGACCATAGACAGAATGGGTGCATCTGTTTGTGCACACATTGGAGGAGTAGACTCCAAAGAAGTGGTATCTAGACATGGAGTTCCGCAGGGGAACTATAGATTGGCCTACCTTAATTGCAAACTTCCAGAGAAGTTTCAGTTTTGAAGATGACAGCCCTAGTATAAATGAATATTTAGAGGTCATTAAGGAAAGAATATTCAGAGTAGAATTACCAAGTATAAACGAGGCATTGGAGGAACTCAAAGAGATAGTGTTTGAAGCTATAAAAGTACCTGTGAACCTGCAACTAGAATGGGCAAGAACAATAGAGCATGCACTTGAATGCTATAACCTTGTTGAAAATGAAGATGAACAAGAAGAAAGTGATGAGGAGGATCCGCGCAATGTCAATATACCTGAGTCAACAGGTGTGTGCAATGTAGAGGGACCTCCACTGGAAATTCCAGACATGAGTGGACCTGTTAAAACGAGAAAAGTGAACATTGGCATGAGCGAAGAGCTAAAGTTCGAATCTATTGGAGACTACTGGGATGATCAGATGGTCACGGAGATCGGAGAACTGCTACATGAATATCAGTATTTATTCCCGATGAAGTTTACAGAAATGAAGGGTATTTTGGGTGACTTAGGGGTTATGAAAATACCTCTCAAGCTAGGCATGAAGCCTGTTAAGAAAAGGCCCTATAGACTGAACCCTCGATACAAAGAAAGAGTCAAGGTAGAACTTGACAAGATGCTCGATGCAGGGATCATTAAGTCAGTTGAAGAATCTGAGTGTATAAGCCCAATTGTTATCCAAGACAAGAAAACTAAGAGTGAGATCAGGATCTGCATGGATCTCAGAAAGCTGAATGATACATCGCTGCATGACCCATTTCCTACTCCTTTTACAGATGAAGTCTTAGATAATGTTGGAGGAAATGAGGCCTATTCATTTACTGATGGATTCTATGGATATCATCAGATCAGGATCGATCTAGCAGATAGACATAAGACAACTTTTTCTATTGAATGGGGCTCGTTCTAGTATACAGTGATGCCCTTTGGTTTGAAGAACACACCTGCCATCTTTTCTAGAGTTGTTGTAACATTTAAAAATTTCATGCACAAATTTATAGAATCATATTTGGATGATTGGACTGTCTCTGGTTTGATGAAAAACCACTATGAGAACCTCAGAATGATGTTAGCTAAGTGCAAGAAACATCAAATTTCCTTGAATTTGAAGAAGTGTGTCTTTTGTGTACCCTATGGAATTCTGCTGTGACCCATTGTCTGTAAACAGGGCCTGATGGTTGATCCTACGAAGATCACAGTAATTGTGAATTTACCTGCACCAACATCAGTAAAGCAGCTTCGTACCACGTTGGGGCACACAGGTTACTACAAAAATTCATCAAGGGTTATGCGCAGATAACCGTGCCAATGGAGAAACTGATTCAGAAAGAAGCGTAGTTAATATGGAATGCAGAATGTGAGTAGGGATTCAACACACTAAAAGCGAAAATGGTAACCGCATTGATCCTAGTTTTTCCAGACTAGGAGAAGCCATTTCATGTGCATGTTGATGCTTCATGTATAACATCGGGTGTTGTATTAGCACAACCAAAAGAGGGAGGTATTGACCATCCCATTGCATTTTCGAGCAGGAAGCTCTCGTCTGCTGAAAAGAATTATATGACCATTGAAAGAGAGGGTCTAGCTATGGTCTATGCACTGCAGAAATTCAGGCACTATTTGCTTGGTGCACACTTCTCTATGTATACTGACCATTCAACTTTGAAGTACTTGGTCAATAAGCCAGTGTTAGGGGGAAGAATCTGTAGATGGTTATTACTCTTTCAAGAGTATGACTTTGAAATTGTAGTAAAACCAGACAGATTGAACTTAGGACGTGAACATCTCTCAAGGATTGAGTCAGGTGAAGAACCCACCAATCTAGAAGACAGTCTACCTAACGTGCAGTTGTTTGCTATCTAGATCGCAGATGATTACTATAAATACATTATCGATTTCTTGACTATTGGGTTGGCCCCAACAGATTTTACTACACAACAGAAGAAGCAGCTGGTAGTAAGAGCAGCAGTCTTCACCATAATCACGGGACAACTATACAAATTGGGACCAGATGAAGTGTTGTGCAGATGTATACTAGAGCACGAAAAGAGATTCATTTTGGCTTATGCACATTCAGGTTTATCAAGTGGTCACTACACAGGAAGATCCACTGTGTAGAAAATATTGAGGGCAGGACTATGGTGGCCTACTACTCACAAAGATGCAAAGGAACATTGCCAGAGCTGCGATGTTTGTCAAAGGACAGGAAAGCCATCACGAATGGATGAAATGCCATTAAATCCACAGCTGACACTTCACGCATTTGAGAAATGGGTTTTTGATTCCGTGGGACCCATTATCACTACTACTGAATATCTCACCTGATGGGCAGAAGCAAACCCAGTAAAGGAGTGTAGCATAGTCACTGCCGCGCCGTTCATTTTTGAGAAGATCCTTACTAGGTTTGGATGCCCGAAGATTTTGATGAGTGATCAAGGCACTCATTTTCTAAACAGAACTATTGAGGCCCTGACTGAATATTTCCACATTCATCATCAGAGGAGTACGATGTACCATCCTCAAGAAAATGGAACTGTTGAGGCTTCCAACAAAGTATTAGAGCATGTGCTGACAAAGGTATGCAATGTGAATAGGGATGATTGGGATCTGCGCATTCCAGCCGTGTTATGGGCGTAAAGAACTACTTGCAAGAAATTGACTGGCCACACACCGTTTAGGTTGGGCTATGGATAGGAAGCAGTGATTCCTATGGAGTACATTATTCCCAGCTTGAGAATAGCTGCATTTATAGGCATGGAAGATCAAGAACCACTAGAAGAAAGGCTTCTAGACTTGGTTGGGTTGGAGGAAGATCGCTTCATCATAGGATTCCACAAGCAAGTACAAAAAGATAAAGAAAAATCATGGCATGATCGCCATATCAAGAACAAGTCCTTTCAGGTAGGTGATCTAGTCCTCCTGTATGATAGCAAGTTTATGAAATTTCTTAGAAAGTTTAAGATGCATTGGCTTGGTCCATATACTGTTGTACATGTTACTAACGATGGCGCAATTCAATTAGTCATGTTAGCTAGACACAATATACCTGGATTTGTCAATGGAAATAGGCTAAAACCCTATTGGGATAGTGCTACTTCGCAGAACCCTCAGTAGAAAGAAGCTGCAAAGTTTCAAAAAAAAAAGAACAAAAGAATAGGAAAAGAAGAACCGTGCAACTCGAAGTTCAAAAAGGTAGCTACACAGATCTAACAAAGCAAAGAAGATGCAAAGTTAAGAACCAAGAAGCTCGACTTGGTGAAGTAACTTCGTTGGAGTAGTGACATACCGCTGCGCAGTTCGACGCAGCACTCCAAAAAATTAGTTGTTAGAATGTTGGTTAGAAAACTAGCCGTTATACAGTGATTTTGCCGACAACCGCTTGAGCATTTAACTTAGAAATAATCGTTCCAATGCAGTTAATGAAGGAAAGGACACAAATCCGCGAACGATTTGGCCAATGGGCATGTCATTTAAGGATTTTCTGTAACGTCCCCCGTTTGACCCCATGGCATTAACACTATAAATGATGTAATATTGTTATGAAATCATGGTGAGGAGCTCAAGGCCAAGGCCCCGCCATCGATTTAGTGATGCATATGGTTTGCGTGCTAGCAATGCCCATTGAAAATTCAAATATCATGTAATATGCATTTTAACAAAAATACCCACAACTAGCTATGCAATGCAACAAAGAGATGGGGGCATGATTCTCACAAGGAATTGGGTGGGAAAACATTTAAACCCTTGAGCCAATAGAGTCAATCCAAGTGTCAATGAGGGAACCCATCAAACCCTCAACTACCCATGTTGACTTTTGTACCCAACCATTGATTTCTCCCAAGAGTTGGTTGGGGAAGTTATTGCCTTGGGAATGGGAAGGTATGGCTGTCCAAAATCAGGTATGGGCAAGCCACCCTTCATGGAAAAACGTGTTGGTCTCCTTGGGCAAGAAGAGAGCGACGAAATTTCTCCCTAAGCCATTATTCATGGGGGGCTTGCTCTCTCACGCAGCTCTAGCTGCCTGGGCGTTTTCCTCCCTCATTTTTCTGTGTTCCCCTTCATCTTTTAGCTGGGAAGGGGCGTTTTTGTGTTGGTCACCAGTGGGGAAAGAGAGCAGAACGTTTTGGGTCTTCCTAGAGGTCCTTTAGGCCATTTGAAAGGATCCTAACCAGTGGAGAGAAATCGTTTTGCTCCCTGGGGTTGAAATCGAAATTCCACAGTTCGCTTGGGTGAATCCACGAGTTGGGAGAGCCAATGTAGACCCTGTTTTGTGGACACCGTTGTTGTAAATGTGTAACCCTGTCAGTGGCTTTTTTTGGCTGAGATGAAGTGGTAAATGGGATGGGTGTGAACTGGAATGTTCCATTCCCTTGTGAGGATCATGCCCAGCTCGGGAGTGGCCTTCGGACGGACTCAGTATAAGCTGTCGAAGAGCCTACGGTTGGGTGGAACGTTGCAGCGACATAGCTAGTTGGTTGGGGACGATTGCAATAAAGATGAGTATTTCTGCCTATGTATTTACTTCTGCTGTGTTTGCTTAGATGTGTACATCTGCATGCTTGTCTTTCTATATATGTGGTTGTTTTTATTTAGTAGGTATCGGGGCCAATTGCCCAGTTTTAGCATCAGGATCCTCTCCATTGCATTGGCATGATGGGTGGGGACGTGACATTTTCTAGCCATTGGGGGGTGCCACTGGGCCTCGTTGCCCCTATAAATACTCTTGTATTTGGACTCATGGGCATTACCGTAACTTTGAAATTTTCCTACGAGCCATACTTTGAATTTGTTTACAGCAAGCCCTAAGTAATCCAATTAATTTGTTGAGCGATTATCCTGTGAATGTCTGAGATTTCATCCATTGAGGAAGAATTCACAGTCAAGGAGACTATGAAGGTGTTTAAATATAGAGGGATTGAAGCATTGATGAGAACCCCTGTAAAGAAGGTGTTGGTTGTGGAGCCTGATCTTTAGATTCAAAGATATTATTATTCAGTCGTGTTTGTACCCCAGTTTTATATGATATGTAGGTGGACTATACACTCATCCCAGCGGGGGGGGTGTGGGGGGGTGTGGGGGGGCATCGCCCCCCACGGGGTTCCAAGGGGGACCATCCCCTCTGGTTGGGGGGTCCGGGCGTAGCGCCCTAGAGAAAAAATTTTGGGGCTGTTTTCGCCAACAGATTTCGGGCCCATGGTTTTGGGTATCCCATGGTATTTTCCCATTATATTTTCCTTATAAAAGAAATGCATTGTAATATGGATAGGGTTGATGTATTAAGTTTTATGCATTGTAAAGATATTTGAGATCAGGAAGAGAGACTGTGATACAATGAAGAGGAACTGCAGCAGTTTTGCTGCAGGTTGTATCCCTTCACTTTGCTCGACGGTATAATAATAAGGACTGGAAACTTCAGTGTCGACGTAGCCCAAGTTGGATGAACCACGATATATCTGTGTCTCTCTTGTAATGTGTATGTGTGATTATATTTGCATTTATGTTTATTGTTATTGCTTTGCGATCCTATTTTTCTAACAATTGATATCAGATCCAAAGGTCTATTTGGCAGATAAACCCACAGGAAGCTAGGGTTTCTAGTTCGAGTGGGAGCAATGGCAGAAGAAGGAAAGTTTAAGGTCGAGAAGTTTAATGGCCAAAACTTCCAGTTATGGAAGATGCAAATGGAGGACTATCTATACCAAAAGGATCTATTCCTATCGTTGGGAGGAAGAGCAAAATAACCAATGGCTATGAAGGGCGAAGGGTGGGAGGTTCTTGATAGAAAGGCACTGGGAACAATATGGTTGTCCTTCGATTCGTCGGTGGCTTTCACTATCTCAAAATAAATGACAATGGAGGGTTTGATGAGTGCATTGGGTAAGTTGTATGAAAAACCCTCGGCCTCCAACAAGGTATTTCTAATGAAGCGCTTATTTAATATGAAGATGTCTGAAGGTGGATCTGTTATTGATCATTTAGATGAGTTTAATACGGTTACAAATCAACTAAGTTTTGTAAGTGTGAACTTTGATGATTAGGTTAGGGCTCTTCTAATCTTGTGTTCATTTCCAGAGAGCTGGAATAGCTTGGTCATGGCTGTAAGTAACTCTGTCTCTGGTTCAAACACCTTGAAATTTGATGATGTTATTGGTGATATTCTTAGCGAGGAAATGCGAAGAAAAAACACAGGTGAGACATCAGGTAATCTATTTACCATGGCGAGTAGAGGAAGACAAAAGGAGAGAGGAAAGAGTGAAGGTGTAACATCCCTAAAATTCACTCCTATTGTTATTATTTTGTAAATCTAAATATGAGTTTTGTAAATGGCCATGGTGAGGAGCTCAAGGCCAAGGCCCCACCATTGGACCTCGAGTGATTTATATGTTTATAAGTCTTAGTTTAAGCCTAGAAGGTTAAAAGATGCTAATTGCGACTAAACGATAAGTAACCTAACGGATAGCGACTAGGAAGCCATGTGATCGGTTGACCATATCATGACTTATCATATTTGATTATGATGAGTGGAGATATAAGTTCGTCCTAGTAAGATTATTATTCACCTTAAGTATCCAACTAAGATACTATGGCCTAAGTTATTCTAATCCTAATATGACTAAGCTATAAAAGTAGATATTATAATCATTTGACCTTGGCATTAAAAGTCGAGATATATATATATATATATATATATCTTTATTGAAAGAAAAACTTACCTTTGTATATTGTGTTAATAAGCATGACACATATATTATATTAAGATTATATATATATGTATTGACATAATATAGGTATACTTTGTAGTATTGTGAAACATAATATATATATATATATATATAAATTTATGCATGTTGAAGAGAATAACATAAAGTAATTTGGAACAAGGTTGAATATGTTCATATATGCAAACACGAATAGTATTATTATGTAGAAAATATTGATGTATTTTATATACACGAATTTTGTGGTAGTACATCACATAGTAGTACATCACATAGTAATACATTCCAAATATTAATAACAAAGTGTGATGGTTATTATACCTAGATGGATGGGTGTATTTAAAAAAAATAGGTATTAGAAATTTTATAGAATAAGAATACTCATAGGAGTACATATTATCTTGTCTATCTATTTTGGAATGGATAATGAAGAAAGGTCTATACACCATAATAGAGCCTTGGAACTATTATATAACTTTTCTTTTAAAGGAGAACATACCACTCTAATTTATGGGAGAAGACGTGTAGCTATTATTAGAAGTTTGGTAGAGTTTTTAGTGGGAGCTTGTCTCCTTAGTAGAGTGTCAAAAATCCACTTTTGGCGCCATTTGTTATTCTATTAAAAACGTTAGGCGTTAGTTACATCAGGTGTCACTCTCGTTAGAGTAGGAGGGGAGTGGTCACCTTGATGGAAGGAAAACAACCTCACTTAGCTGTTGCATTCTTTAAAGTTTCAGGTAGCTTGGAGGGTAGTGAGGTTAGCTTGTTTGCCATTTGGCATTCAGAGTCTTTTACTTAAACCCGGATTCTTTTGTAAAAAGGGGGGGATACTTTGTGGATTGGGCCGATGGTTATTATGTGCGGTATGCACACTGTTTCACAGAAGTTTAATTATTGTATTCCTCATGGTACAATCGGTCAGAGGGTTGAGTGTTCTAAGCTTGGGAGGAAAAGCGATTTCGACGGGTACATGATTGTAATGCAGGTTCAGCTAAGTATTTTCTTTCAAGTTTCCCTGTCCTCTTCATACTTGTGCTCTGTGCATAACTCTGCTAGATAGGGAAAGCATTATTTAATTCATGGATGAAAACCAGGACCTCGTAACGCCAAATTTCCAAAGGTGGTTTATATACATTATATTTTCTTTTGCTGGATAATGTTTGGCTACAATAGTTAGTCTTCTTACAAACTAGAATGGGGCTTGTGGATTTTGGTCCTAGATATATTTTTTATGTTTTCCAACATTTTCATCTCTGCTCAAGAATGCAGTAAATCCCATTTCTGATTGTATTCATGCCAACAGTGATCCCGGGTACTTTTGATAGTTGTTAGTCTTACTAAGGATTATATTCGGGGAGGGATAGTGCAAGTTATTTCTCCCTTGGGTACTCTTACTGTTATAAATAATCTCTGCGAATGTGGTACCGATTCCTAGGTTATCATATGCATTCCTTAAAAGTTTACCTCTGTGTTTTCACATTTACAGTATGAGCTGGATTTATATTTAAAACCTTTTTTTTATTTGCGCTGAGATTAGTGAATGTCTATAATTTACATGGTTATTCCTTGTACTGCTAAGGATTAAATTAGATTGCTGTCAACTTTTATGTATGAATCCTGTCTTATCTAAACCGGGTTTCCTTTCCTTCCTTATCTTTGACTACAACCATGACGTTGACAATTTTTATATGTGATCACTCTCTTTTCAATTGAGATACTCTGATCTGCGATCACTCTCTGCACATTGGGTCATTATATTATTTTCATATACTTTCTTAGAAGCTTAAAGTCATCACTATACTATTCCCGTCTTAAAAGGGTTTGCATATAAATTCATACTTAAAAGAAAGTATTAGATAAGAGAAATATTTTATCTCTTGGGTAAGGTCTTTACTAAATTTCATTCTTAAAGAATGCTTTAGACTTAAAGTATGTTTTCTTTAGTAAAGTTTTTAATTACATCCTTAAAATAGGTTATCAATTTAGGGATGTTTTCCTTAGATATGGTTTTGAATATTACTTGTGGATATGCAAGGATATAAACCAAGTATACTTATCTATTTTTCTCTCATGACAAGTACTTATGGCTGCGCTGTGTTGGGTAGTTTTGGTATGTGGAATAGGGTTGTTGCTAACCTGTTGATGATGAGGTTAGTTCGTATTTCTCTGCCAATCCGATCCAGGAATGAAAATCCATCGTTGCTTTTAAGAAAAGATCTGATCCAGGTCTTCATCAGGTATCTGCACATACTTTAAGTGAGAGCCATCGCTATCATATAAAGGAGTGCGATCCAGGGCATGTTTACTTTGCTATATCTCTACGTGAGAGGTAACATTTTCTGCCTGGTTCCATCTCTGCGTGAAGAAGAGAGGTAACATCTCTATCTAGTGTGGTTACATTTAGATAATGCGAATTTCTTTATATATGTGCCATTTCCGGTTTATTGTTTTATATCCCTCGTCACATTTAAGCCAATGATTTTTATTAAGTATTAGATTGTATCTTTAAAGGTAAGTTAAGATATAAGATGTTATTATAGTTAATATGTTAAAGTATATCATTAAAAGGTACATTGAAGTATAATGATGTAACTTAGTTAAGATATTAAAATATATCTTTAAACATAAGTTAAGGTATGAAGTGTTAGATATTAAATTATATCTTAAAGTATGGAAAGAATAGGATGTTTTCTTTAATTATAACATTTAAATAAAATATGCTTTCCATTAGTTAAGGATTGTTGAGTGAAACACACCCTTGTGAAAGAGGTATAGCCCTTATAGTATGAAGGAAACTTCAAGCTTATTATTCCAATTATGTAAACAACCATTTGAGGGTTGTCAAGTACTTGTAGAATAGAAATGGGTCATATGATTTCAGGAAGTTAGCAACAATCATGTTGCAAGAATGTAATTCCTTTGGGAATTGTTTAATAATACACACACAAACCTTTGTGGACTAGCCCGTGTATGGGTGAACCACGTTATATTTTGTCTCCTATGTTTCCTATTGTGTTTCTCAATGTGTCTTATGTATGAGTAATGGTTTCTGTCCTTAAAAATGGTTATGATTACTTTAGAAGGTTGGTTGTTGATATAATGCTTCCCTTATGATTATGATTAAGTTGTTACCATTTAGGTTGTTCTATTGGTACAATTAACTGATAAAAGATGTACATGCTTCTTGAAAATGAATAAAATCTTGAAGTGCATTTTATTAATTTGACGAATAACAGAATGATTGTATCTTGTGCACACATATGAAGAGTTAGTTGGTTCAAAATAAGAACACCATGTGTTGAATTTAGAAGAGTTATGTATTCGTAAAGTTTTAATTATTTGTAAGCAATATTTAAAGAAAGTAAACCCTCACTTTATATTTTCGCATATATTTTAGTGGCATTTTAGGCACTTAGAAAAGTTTTAAATTTTACGAAATTTTGGGTACATGACAGAAGGTAATCATGGGAAGTGTAAAACAGGAAAATCCAATTCTGGACTGGGAAAGATAGAGTGCTGGAACTATGGAAAGAAAAGACATCTGAAGAAAGACTGCAAATTTCTAAAGAAGAAAGGATATGGACAGAAGGAAACTACCCAGGAAACAAATGTAGCAGGTGATGTGTTACAAGATGCTTTGATTCTTGCATTAGATAATACTAGTAATTATTGGGTAGTAGATTCAGGGGATTCATGTCATGCTACACCCCATAGGAAATATTTTCATGATTATGTTCCAGGCGATTTTGGACATGTTTTATTGGGTGATGATGAGCCATGTAAAATTGTTGGAATGGGTAAGGTATGGATAAAATTTAAGAATGGAACTGACTATATGTTAAAAGATGTTAGGCATATTCTTGCTATGAAAAGAAATCTGATCTCAACAAGGTAGTTGGGAGATGGCGGCTGTCTATCTACATTTGGAGAAAAGTGGTGGAAGATCACTAAAGGATTAATGGTGATAGCAAAAGGAGACAGGGTAGGTACGTTGTATTTATGTCCTCATAATACTGACCATTCTATCTCTTTAGCTTCCACAGGAACAGATACAACATTGTGGAATCATAGGCTTGGCCACATGAGTGAGAAGGGGATGTAGATTCTCCACTCAAGAAAGTTGTTGTCAGATTTGAAGCAGGTAAGTTTGGAATTATGTGAGAACTATGTTTATGGAAAACATAAGAGAGTCAGATTTCTCAGGGTTGGGAAATAGAAGAAGAATTAAAAGTTAGAGCTTGTGCATATAGATGTATGGGGACCAACTCAGGTACAATCTCTTGGTGGCTTTCATTATTATGTTACATTTATTGATGATGCAACTAGAAAAAATTGAGTTTATTGCATTAGACAGAAATCTGATGTGTTTGCCACTTTTAATAAGTGGAAAGCTTTGGTTGAGAATGAGACAGGAAAGAGGTTGAAGTGTCTCCAATCTGATAATGAAGGTGAATACTTCGGCAAGGAGTTTGATAGTTACTATTCATACCATGGGATTCGTTGAGAGAAGACAGTTCCAAGAACACCACAAGAAAATGGTGTTTCTGAAATGATGAACAGAACGATCATGGAGAGTGCAAGGTGTATGAGATTGCATGCAGGCTTTCCCTTACAGTTTTGGGTGGATGTTGTAAATACTATTGTTTATTTAATAAACAGCGAACCTTCAAGTGCTTTGGATGGTGGTATTCCAGAGGAGGCATGGACAGATAGAAAGGTAAACTACTCATTTTTTAGAGCGTTTGGTTGTGAAGCATTTGTCCATATTGATAAAGATAATAGAACAAAGCTTGAAGCTAAATCCAAGAAATGTACCTTTATTAGGTATGGGGTTAATGAATTTGGTTATCATTTATGGGATTATGAAAATAACAAAATCATTAGGAGTAGAGATGTGATATTCAATGAAAAGGTCATGTATAAATATCAGTTGCAGGGAAAGAAACGGGAAAAGGAAAACACAGAGTACACAGTAGTTGATGAAATTAAAGAAAATGAAGTTCCAAAGGTGCCAAAAAATCAAGAACAATAGCAAGTACATGAAACTCCTGCAAGTGTCAGAAGATCTACCAAGTTAAGTAGACTCCCTGAACGATACTCTCCTTCAATGTATTATTTATTTATGACTGATTCTAGTGAACCAAAATGTTATGAAGAAGCAATGCAGGTGGAAACTAGAAAGAAGTGGGAGCAAGGCATGAATGAGGAGATGGACTCATTGGTAGGAAACCAGACTTGGGATTTCGTTCATTTTCCTACTGGTAAAAGAGAATTACATAACAAATGGATTTATAGGTTGAAGGAAGAAGAAGGAGGTAAGAAGCAGTACAAGGCGAGACTTGTTATAAATGGGTTTGCATAGAAGAAATGTATAGATTTTGATGAAATATTTTATCCTGTTGTTAAGATGACTTCAATTAGGACTATCTTAAGTCATGTGGCGGTAGAAGATTTACATCTTTAACAATTAGATGTAAAAACAACCTTTCTCCATGGGAATTTGGAGGAAGAGATATATATGCAGCAGCCATGAGGGTATGAGGTCAAAGGGAAGGAGGATTTGGTATGCATGTTGAAGAAGAGCTTGTATGGCTTGAAGCAAGCTCCAAGGCAGTGGTATTTAAAATTTGATAGGTTTATGACAAAATAAGGTTATAGTAGATGTCATTCTAACCACTGTGTTTATTTCAACAAGCTAGACAATGAAAGATATATTATCTTGTTATTGTATATGGATGACATGCTTGTTGCAGGGTCTAACATGTAGGATATAAATGTACTCAAAAGGAAGCTAGCTAATTCATTTGCGATGAAGGATTTGGGTGATGCAAAGCAAATCCTTGGTATGAGAATAAAGAGAGAGAAAAAATCAGAAATTGACATTGTCTCAGAGTGAGTACATACAAAAAGTGTTGGAGAGGTTCATAATGTAGAATCAAAAACTAATAAGTACACCTTTGGCCAGCGATTTTAGTCTAAGTAAAGAAATGTGTTCCAAGACACAGGAAGAGACAGATTACATGTCGAAGATTCCCTATCAATCAACAGTTGGTAGCTTGATGTATGCCATGGTGTGCACAAGAACAGATATTGCACAAGCAGTGGAAGTTGTGAGTAGATATATGAACAATTCAGGTAAATAACATTGGAAGGCAGTACAATGGATTCTCAGGTATTTGAGAGGTACTACCACTCAGGCATTATGTTTTGGAGGTTCAGACACTGTTCTATAGGGGTATGTTGATGAAGATATGGTAGGTGACAAGGATAGCAGGAGGAGCACCACATGGTATGTGCTTACTGTAGGTGGAACAACAGTAAGTTGGATTTCAAAATTGCAAGAGGTTGTTGCACTTTCAACAACGGAAGCAGAGTATGTTGTTGTTACAGAGGCTAGTAAAGAGATGATTTGGTTCCAGAGGTTTATGGAGGAATTGGGTAAGAAGCAAAAGGATAGCAGGTTGTATAGTTACAGCCAAAGTGCCATTCATCTTGCAAAGAAATCAGCATTCCATTCCAGGACTAAACATATACATCTCAAGTACCATTTCATATGCTCTGTTTTGGAAGATGAATTGTTGAAGCTAGAAAATATACACACTAGCCAGAATCTTGTAGACATGTTCACAAAGGTAGTGACCAGAGAGAAACTGAGATCCTACTCGGTTTTAGTTGGCCTTCTAGGATGAAGGTGAAGACGAGAAATTTTCCAAGTCCAAGGTCTAGCAAGTGCAGCAGCGGTGGATTTTTTGTGATTAGTCTCCAAGTGGGAGGTTGTTGGTTGTGAAGCGTGATCTCTAGATTCAGAGATATTATTATTTAGTTGTGTTTGTACCCCAGTTTTATATGATATGTAGGTGGACTGTACACTCACCCCAGTGGGGGGGGTGTGGGGGGGCATCGCCCCCCCATGGGGTTCCAGGGGGACCATCCCCTCTGGATGGCCGTCTAGGGGCAGCACCCCCAATAAATGGGGGTTCGGAGGCAACTCCCCCAAGATAAATATTTGGGGTTGTTTTCACGAACAGATTTCAGGCCCATGGTATTTTCCCATTGTATTTCCCTTATAAAAGAAAGGCATTGTAATATAGATAGGGTTGATGTATTAGGTTTTATGCATTGTAAATATCTTTGAGATCAGGAACAGAGATTGTGAGACAGTGAAGAGGAGGTGCAGTGGTTGTGATGCAGGTTGTATCCCTTCACTTTGCTAGATGGTATAATAATAAGGACTGGAAACTTCAGTGTGGATGTAGCCCAAGTTGGGTGAACCATGATATATCTATGTCTCTCTTGTAATGTGTATGTGTGATATTATTTGCATTTTTGTTTATTGTTATTGCTCTATGATCCTGTTTTTCTAACACAAGGTTGCCACTGAGCAAGGAAAGGGTTCAAGACGATCACCAAGACATTCTAAAATTATGCAAGATAAAGGCAAAGGAATAACAGCGGAGAAATTGAAACCAAAGATGATGAGCTCCACAATACCATAGCTTATGCTGGGCGAGAAGGAAATACCACTTAAGCTGACCCCTGAGTATATCTCGCCGCGTGCAAAGGATGCACCTGCCATTAAGATGCTAAAGAATGCGAAGTATGAGACTCTGCTTCCACCTATTTCAAAACATGTGAATCTAGAAGGAAATCTGTTGGGGAAGATTGTGGAGTGTAAGTTTGAAGACTTCGACCTACTTCAGATGCAGAAGGACCCAGCTGAACCAAAGTGCCCGAAATTTCATCCATATCAGTACATGTACTGGAGGAAGGATGTAAAAGGAAATTCTGTGCTCGTCGCACAAAACTAGTTATCCAGAGTAGTCAAATTGGGATTGCTCAATTTGTTGAGGCTCCCGCAATTCGATTGAACACTAGAGCTGAATGCGGTGGTGCGCACTCTGATGTCCCACACCCACCAAGGATATCTATGGTTGGATCGCAACGTCGACTTGAACATCGACCTGATCCATCACATCACGGGGTTAACCAAGCAATGCAAGGACCCCAAGCAGTTCTTTTAAGGAAAAAACAGGGTCAAGGAGGTCGCCACGAAGATGAATAAATCACACACCGTCGTGAAAGGAAAGAGAGGCTTCATCATAGACGACATCGATGATGAGGCTACGTGGTTCATAACACAATTGCTGGTAGGAAAGATTCTGCAAAAAACAAGACCCACTGAAGTACCTGCTAGCGCAGTGCTCCTTGGGGAAAAGGCTGTGATGGGAGGAAGATTTAACTGGTGTCAGTACGTGTTAAATGAATTTCTGGAAGAATTGAGTGATGCGCAGACACATGGCAGCAACATCCACTATACCTAGTTGATAATGTTGATTGCATTTGTAGGATGGAAGGACCCCAAGCATTATGTTGGCCTAGCCATTGAAAACGATGATTGTAGAGGAGCCCGTTATGCCAACCTTTGGGCGAATTTGATAGCAGAAAGACAGCCCGTGTCAGCTGAAGTCTTCTACACCTACTATGAGCAGCTACGTAAAGTCATTATTGTCAAGCCGTGGATATCAAAAGAGGTAAAAGCTAAATATATTCACACTTTCAATTTTTACACTGATATGCATTCTATCTACATTGCAACAAAAGTGCAGAAGAAGAACCCAGAATGGTTCCAAGGGAACTATCACATGGATGAAGAAGAGATTGACACCATTATGAAGGAATGGATACCTGAATTTAAAGTCGAAGGAATTGTGTAAATCAAGAATGACTCCGCGGAGAGTAATCCCATTCCTACACCTATTGTGGAAGAGCCATGGTCGGGAAAAAGAAAGGAACCCGAGAGTTCTGTATAGCCTAAGGTATAGAAAAAGAAGCAGAAAGATGTTAAGGGACAGTCAGAAGCCAAGCTCCACGATGATGATTATGAGATGATCGCATCTACGGTCATTACGCAGATGGAAGATCTGTTGGCTGTCAAAGATAAGAAGGATGAAGCGATTCAATAAAGTTTGTAGAAGAACCTCACCACGCTGCAAGGTATCATAGAAAAGTATGAGTAGGTACAGCGCAGCTTGCCCTTGCAACGAGACTCAGAATCAGAAGGGAAGTCAGGGGACACATCACAGCCAAAGACAACACCTCTATCCCTGACTCTGCCACCAAAGTCACGTATTATCAAGCTTGACCCACTGAGCATAAAGTTGTCACGTGAAGAGTTGGCTTTAGGCGCGCAGAACACAGATCCTATGGACGTCAACATTGCGATGTTGCCACTAGAGGGCCTGCACAATCTGCACTTGCAGGTTGTTGAAGAGATCCACGATCGAAGTATGGTCGCTCTGACCCAACACCATCAATTGCAGGAAAAATTTAAACAGTTGCAGGAATCAATCCTAAAGAGGGCCATACAACTTCAAGATGAGCACGAACGCCTAATGAGATTTGAACATATGGTTTCTTCGTTAGCCACATCGATACCAGAATCCAACGAGCAGCAAGAGCCTGCAGATACTATCCTTAAGATTGGCTCGATGGTCAACGATCTTAAGGCTAAGATGAAAGACATGGAGACCGATTACCAGGCGAAGATCGCTACCTTGGAATCCCAAAATCATCCCAAGACACCACCAAACCAAGTAGGGATTAGAGCAAATGAAGTGCAAGCTACAATATATAGTATAGCCAGTGAAGTGGCTAAGTGCCAAACTATGCTGGATGAGGTGGAAAGAACGTTCACTGCACTGGAAAAGGACCCAGAGTTGTTGGAAGTTCAGAGCAGTGTGAAGGAAAAACATGTTGCTTTCGAAGCCCTCGACACGGAGGTGAAGGCCCTGGATCTAAGAGAGAGACTAAAAAGATACCAGGAAGTGAGGGAACTGAAGAAGGAACTTCAAGTATTGAGAGAAAGAAAAACTAAAGTCGGAGACAAAGCACAGTCCCTACAGGAGGAAGCACACGAACTAACAAAAAAGTTAGAAGCAAAGCTAACAAAGCTCCACGAAGAGCATAATTGAGTCATAGAACACATTGGGAATGACACAGAACCAGACGTGTTAGACACTATCAAGAGTATTGAATAGGATTCCAAGGATTCGGTTGCAAAGCTGAGTGCAACCAATCAAGAGTTCATGACTAAGTTAGATCCATAGGAGGAAGAGAAGCTAGGCGAACCAGAAGTTGAAAGTGGCTTGGGGACGAGCCACATGTAAGTTTTAGGGGTCTGTTCAGCCTGGCCCAAGTAAGGCTTTTTTGGAAAAATAGAATTTGTTACTGCGAACTTGAGCACAGTTCAGCTGGAGGCTTTCTTACAAAGATATTTTTGGGGAGCTACGAAGTTGAGCAAGCGCAGCATCGACAGGGAAAGGAAGCCAGCACCACGAAGAGAGGGCGTTGCAAAGACCCTGATCCGCGGGGATCTGGAAAGGAAGAATGTTGGACGAAAACCAGTACATATTTCGGCAGGCCATCAATGGTCTATTTTGGTTAATATATTCCATGATTACCAAGCAAGCAGGTAAGGAATATCGCAGAAGGAAAGCGACCGGTCACACGCACAAAGGAAGAATGATGTGAACCGACTGCATAAGGCCGTTAGAGAAGGAATGACTGGATGAAAGAGACAGTCGGCATGTGGTCGACAGGGCAGGCTAAAACCGACGTGACCACAATGGAAGAATCACTATCATCGCCTAACAGTCCGGTTAGGGGAAAACTGCAACATTTTTGGAAAACCTTAGGGTTTTTCCCTATGCATTGTAAATACATGACCTACAGGCATGATGTACAAGAAGGCACAATTTTCTAATGGAAAGGGTTGTTTTTTTTAATCTCAGATCTTCATTGTATAATCTTGAGCAATACTTGTTTGTTTGGATAGAAGCTATTGTAAAAAATCTACAAGTTGTGTGTGCAGAGGCCTATTGAGAGACAAGAGAGTCTATAGCTGAGTGCGCAGACTGGAACTGTTGTACCCTTCCCAAGCTAATAAAACAACAGTTCCTGTGGCCGTAGCTCCCATCCTGGGGGTGAACCACGTTAAATTTTGTGTTGTGTGATTGTTTATGTAATTGCACCTATTTATTTGCTTGCAATGGATGCTTGAGATATAGCTTATCAATTTATGTGTTCTACTTTTATATGTATTCATCATAAAGAATGAGATGGGAATAATATGTTAAGTAACGCAGATGCAGATGAATGTTAGATGCACAAGTATTTCTAAGTTTGTGAATGCATGAGTTAGTCGAATAAACACTTAAGCGAGTAGAGTTCATGGTGAGCAATTCATTCACAATGCAACACCGGAAGTGCGCAGTATTTTGTATTCTATCATATTGCATAAGCCACAAAATAAGTAACCTAAGAAAACTGATGAAAGGATAAAATACTAAGTATAGCCTATTGAAGCTGGTTAAGTCTAGAGAGGAAGCATAGTTGTAAGTTGTGTTGTCCCATTATCAAACATCCGTCAAACTGTGTAGTCCTTGGAGGCACTATTTGCACAAGCATTCTTGCTTGTAGAAGTATTGGACGCGAAGAGGTTAAGGTCCACGCAGTCCTCAGTCTATAGCGTGAGCTCCACAACACACTATTCATCAAATCCGCTTACGTACTCATCACCTGGCTGTGGAAACCTAATTTCGCAACTCCCTCATTACTTCGGCTTGGGTGAGACCTCAGTCTGGTCATTGACTGTTGCCGAAAGGGCCAGTGTAAAAGGTTTTTTTTGGTTCCTTGAACCATGAAGAACCTGGGTCTTTATAGAAAACCTCAAGACATTTATGTAATCCAACAAGTTATTAGAACAGAGATTGGCTTTAGCTTGTTGGGAAAGTGGAAAAGAAATTGAATTTTTGGTGCAATAAATGATTATCAAGAGGCGGTAGGATCATCTTGATCCAAGCAATTCTAGAAGCCATTCAATTTTTATGGACTACCATAGCTTACATACCAGCTGGTATCCTGGAGCACATCATAAAAATGTGCTTCAACTTTCTGTGGCTTGGTAGTGATGAAGGGAAATATTTCTCCTAGGTTGCCTAGGAAACACTTACCCTCCCAAAGGATAGAGGTGGTTGGGGACTTAAAGTTGAAACCATTTTTGCTAGGGCAATACAGGATAAAGGCATGTCGAGAATTATTTCCAGTGAGGGCCTCTGGGTCAAGGTTATCCTCCACAAGTATATCATACCACTAACCACAGTTGAATGGATCAGGTTAAGGAATAAAGGAGCAAGGATATGCTCCCAATTGTGGAGAGCCCTCTTAAAATTCTTTGACTTAATTGGAGCCTAGGTATCCTGGAAGGTAGGTAATGGCAGAAGCATCTTGATGGGACAAGATCCGTGGGTAAGTAGCACAGAACATAGAATCCCTATTCATTTGATGCAAGTGTTGAGAGAATCTAGTTTCACTCACCTGGCACATGTGGAAGACCCAGACAATTCTAATGTGACCTACCAAGCTTGGCTGAGCACGGACAGGTTGTGCTTACTCGGACAAGACAAGATTCGCTGGAACTTATATGTCTCGCACTTGCAATCCAATTACATACACCTGAAGGAAGAAGAAGATGTCCTTATTTGGTGCGAAACTCCAGAAGTTGGTGTCTATTTACCAAAGATAGGGTACATAGTTCTAATTGATGAAGTTCACAAGCAAGAGATTTTATGGTGGATCCTGAGCATCTGGACACTTTCATGTCCTCTAAAGGTTAAACTATTTTTTGGCTTACTCTTCATAAGACTATCACTCTGTGGGAGGTGATGATTCACAGATTTTGGATCGGCCCGAGCAAGTGTTCTCTTTGCCAGGAGGCAACAGAGGATATAGACCACATCTTCATTCACTGCTCGTTCTCAGGGAGGGTCTTGGATCAATCCTCCCCTATTTTAGGAAAGAAGCTAAGTTGGTATTGTACTGATTTGGAGGATGCTTTTAGAAGGTGGATAACAATAGAATAGAATTCTAACTCATGTACTCTTCCAACCTCGATTCTTTGGGGGGTCTGGAAAGCAAGGAATAGAGAAATATTTGATGATGTAGCCACTCCTACTTCCAGGATTTCCACCTCTTGTCTGGTCATGCTCAATCTTTTCCATAGGTGAGATTGAAAAATGCTATCAAAGTTATTCATGAGGTGATTGTTGACAAGGAACATGGATGAAACTCTTTCTACGGGGTGGCTCAAGGGAACCCATTCCAAGGTGGTGTTGGGGGCATTTTACATCTAAATGAGAATCATTGTATACAATTCGAAGCTATGATAGGATGGAGCACAAACAACTACGCAAAATTGAGAGCCCTCAAGCTGTTCTTAATCCTTTCCATCTCCAAATAGATTAATGAGCTACAGGTTTTCAGTGACTCTAGGTTGCTGATTGAATGGATGGAAAATAGAACTACTGCTTGGAACATATTTCTTAGAGCTTTGTATGAAGAGCTTATCCATTTAGTGGGAAGTTGTCAGTTTATCAACTTCAAGCATATTTATCGGGAAAGAAACGGGATAGTTGATTCGTTATCTAAGTTGGGCCTATATATTACTAAGGGCACCTGGAGTGGGAGCACATCAACGACAACATACAAGAACAGGACCCTGGCCTAGTACCTCTTTAATTGCAATGGGACCCATAAAATAGGCCCGCAAGTGTCCTTTTTAACATCATTGCTTCCCATGAAAATCATATTAGAATCTGATTATACAGGTTGATGTTTTTCATTTTTTTTTATCTAAATGTTTCTAGCATGATGCCTAACATAGGCCATCTTTCTACTTTTGATGTAACTTTTATGAATATGGACTGGTTAGTCTAAAAAACATGAACAATCTCTAAAGGCTACTTAAGCCCTGAACTATATGGTTTATTTTCAATAATAAATTATGTATTTTTTGTTGAGGAAAAAAAACATACTTCGATCACTAGCAGCCATGAATCCCCATTCCCAAAATTCGATGAAAGTTGGGGTGAGCTCTACTATTCGATTAAAGTTGAGATGGGCTCTACTTTTTTATTCATACTAGTAATTAATAATCAGTAAGGATTGCAATGGATATGTAAAGTACAAAAATGATGATTATCAAAGCATACCTGCCATCTCAAAATCATACAAAATATAATCTATTTCCCATTCCAATTCCAATGATGTTGATGGAACGTTGAAGCGGTATACAAACAACATAAACATAAAACTGCATTGGAGGATGCAAAAATATATTAATTCTTAAATCAGGCACCGTTGTCATACATGCACGGGCTTAAATTAAATTAAACCAAATGCACTACCTATAATAATACTAGTTTTTACTTGTTACTTGGGTAATACCTTGGGCGAGCAATATTCAGCCTGCTGTAGGCCATTTAATGTAGCTGCAACAGGCCTATTGACTATTGGATCTCAAGCTTCTTCAAATCCAATGGTCAACAAGCCTGCTGCAGTGGCATTAAATGGCGTGCAGCAGGCTAAATATTGTTCACCAATACCTTGGATGCCTCATTGCTATAATAAGTGTACAATTGTCGGATTGTTATTTATTACGGGCACCTCAATACACATGAAGGACGATGATGCAATAGATTGGAGGACCCGTGAATAATGAAGCACTGAATCATGAAGTCCTTAGGCCTGGATATCTAGGCTACAAAAATGTGGTACATGTCATTCAACATAACTCAATCAAACTTCAAATAAATATATTATTTTTAAATTAGATTTAATAAAACAATTGAGTTTAAAAAAAAATTAACTTTGGGTATTGCTATATTCTTTGCATGGACATGTCAAACATATGTAAACCTATCTTAATTCTTAATTTATTATAATGTGTATGAGGTGAAAGGTAAAATTATAATTTTTTTTATGGATTCACAAGTAATATTCAGTAATCAATTTTTATTTCATAATTAATTTGTGCAAAATTAAGATTTCAATTTTAAATCCTATTGATTTAAGGTTAATTTATTTTTGATATCTCACGTGTTTATGGATATTGAGAACTTAAGTTTCTAATATGAGATCATGTGCAAATCCTACGAGTAAGTAAAGGACAACAATGTTTGGAGCATAATTTGAGATAAAACAATGTTTGGTGCATAAGGCTCTCACAAAAATGAGAATCTAAATCTAAACAAAAGCATGGCATCAGTAGACCAGAATTGAATTGGAATATGAAAGTAGACCCAAAAACACCAATATGAATTTAAGTTATTAAAAAGCCACATTGTGTACTAAGGCTTTCAGAAAAATAGTAGTCAATAGACAAAACAAAAATAGGAATCCAACCAAAATATTAGGTAAATTTGACTTGTTTAATAGACAAAACAAAAATGGAAATCCAATCAAAATGTTAGATAACTTTGACTCTAGATAATAGACAAAACAAAAATAAATCTAATCAAAATGTTAGGTAAACTTAGCTAATTAAAGAGTTAAATATGTCAATAAATCTAATCAAAATGTTAGATAACCTTAACTTTGGATAATAGATAAAACAAAAATAAATCTAATCAAAATGTTAGGTAAACGTATCTGGTTAAAGAGTTAAATATATGTCAATAAATCTAATCAAAATGCTAGATAACTTTGACTCTAGATAAAAGACAAAACAAAAATAGATCTAATCAAAATATTAGGTAAACTTATGTGGTTAAAGAGTTAAATATATGTCAATAAATCTATTAGGATTGGTTTTAGGATTGAATTTCCACTGCAATACTTGATTGCCATTATATTTATGAGCTTGTTTTTACTTTCTTTGAGTATCAAAGTAAAAGGTTAAAGTCTTGATTATCATTATATTTATGAGCTTGTTTTTACTTTCTTTTGGTATCAAAGCAAAAGGTTAAAGTTTAATACTTCCTGAATTGAATTAGAATATGAAAATAGGAAAAGAAAAAGGAAAAAAACATATTTTGGTACATCTTTGAGAATTTAAGTTATTAAAAGGCCACACATTGATGCATAACACTCTCAAAGAAGATAGTAATAAATATTAAAAGGCCACATTGATGCATAAGGCTCTAAGAAGAAGGTAATCAATAGACAAAAACAAAAAAGGGAATCCACTCAAAGAATTGGAATAAAAACAAAATGGAATGCAGTCAAAAGGCCTGACACCAAGAATTGGAATATGAAATTATGCCATAAACAAATTGGAATCTGACACACCCAGGATATTTAACACGTAGGATGAAGAATAGAGTGGCATGCACAGTGCAGGTATTCCAAGTAAAGGACTCCTAGTTGTGCTCACAGGAAAGCATTGGATTGGCGATCATGGCTGAGACTCTCCTATATTCATAGCTAGTGGGCTTGCTCTATTTCGTGCTGGGTTTGTCACTTCTTCATCTTTATAAAATACGGTGGAGGGTGGACAGCCGAGGCTACAAGTTGCCGCCTGGTGCTACAGGGTGGCCATTGATTGGAAAAACCATCAGCTTCATGCGAGCCATCAATTCCAGTACTCAACCACGCCACTTGATTCAAGACTGAGAGCGAAGGTAATATTCAATTTAGGGAATCTTTCTTTCTAAAAGTTTTCATTTTAAAAATAAAGAAGGAATGGGGAGATCTTCAGATCGAATTTGGTTGGTTGTGTCCGTTGATCCAGAATTCAACAAACATGTCCTACAAAGGCAGGCAGTTTCAAGCGTACTTTCCCAAACCTTTTCAAAATCTCCTCAGGAAATTCAGTTTGCTTTCGGTGCACGGAGATCTCCATAAAAAGATCCACGGGACGGCTGTAGATTTGCTAAGATTGGACAGGTGGAGTCTGGACTTCATGGAGGATATACAGAACCTTCGTCAAATGGGAAGCCAAGAAGGATATACTTCTTCAATACGAGCGCCAACAGGTTAGTAGCATCAAGCAACCAATTAATATTAATAATTTTTTGGTTTGGATATAGTAGTATTGTTCAATAGTATTTTTCAGAAGATCTAGAGGAAGTAGTTTAAATATTAGAATATATAAATTTCATGGAAACTTTTAAATATTTTTTAATTATAAATTTGTTTCTGTTTGGAAAAACTGTGAGAATTTTTTTTTTTTAAACAGAAACTGTGAGAAAATTTTAATATTTAGCCGGGCTTCAAATGTTTTCCAAAATGAAAAACCATGTTTTACAGGATTTCAAATGTTTTCCACAACCAAAAAACCAAGAACCATATCTTAAGAGATAGAGCCTGAAAAGATGGCTTCGCTTGACTTAAAAAATATTTACTAGAGATTTCCATACTATAAATTCTTACAAACTGTCCCTCAAATAAAACACAAAATGTAATTCATCAAAAAGAGACTGCATCTAAATATGTTTAGTCTTTCCTTCAAGGTTCAAAATGGGTTGTCTGCATTGGCTGAAGTTTCATCCATTTTCCTTGTTTCACCGAACAGGCTTGTTTGTTAGTGGTTGCATTGATTCATTTTGATGAGAGTGTTCAGGTCCTTTCTCATATCTTCAAATATTTCCATTCTCATTCATCCTTGATTCCAAATTTGTGAGGCCCGTTGAAGTGTGCCTCACCTCACCCAGCATACCGCCTAATCCTTCAAGCTTAACCTAAACTCACAACTATTTAAACTACTCTTGAAGGCTTTTTTAGGTGAGATTTCAACCAAATCCAACCGATGAAATATGCAACTGAAATATTCCATCATCATATGTGTCCATGCCGATGTGTCAAATGTATTGGCACGTCCATGGGAATGTCTCCATGTCCAACGTATTGGCGCGTCGAGGCCAATGTATGAAGCATATGGTAAAAGCAAATTTCAATTTCAATTTTCAGCTACAAATAAATTAGTTGATCATTATTTTAGAATGGTTGAGCATGAACAATTATGGTTATTATGGTTGACATAGAATGAACATAGGTAAACTTAATTTGGTTATGGTTGATTATAATTATCAAAGCTTGAAGATATTTAACCATGTCTAAATATGGTTGGACATAGTTGACTATGTTTGATGATGGTTCATCATATTTGACTATTTCTAACAATTGTTTAAAATGGTTAACTATTGTTTGACAATGGATGAAGATGGTTAACCGTATTTAAACATTCTTATGGTTGACTAGATTTGACTTTTTTTTACTATTGTTAAATATGTTTGACCATTATTAACCATGTCTAGCTATGGTTTCTCATGGTTGACATTGTTTACCTATGGTTATGTAGACCATATTTCGAAATAGTCGACCATATGTGTAGATGTTTATGTTTGACTATGGTTTAACATGGTGACCTATGATCGAATATGTTTGGCTATGGTCAACTATGGTATGCTTTGTTTGACTATGGATGACTTTCCTCAACCATGGTTGACTTTTATTGACAAGGGATGACTAAGGTTGCCTATGGTTGACCAAAGTTCGCTATGTTTGACCATGTTCACTATGGTTGACAACTATTGACTACAGTTGACTATCGCTTACCATGTTTACTGTGATTAAAGATGGTTGACTTTGGTAAAGAGGTTGAACATAAAATTATGTCACATTGTATCATGAAGAAGTTGAATTGAAATTTGTTATCCTACCACAATTTCAAGATGTAATTTAATACTTTTAATATTATCACTACTCTACAAAGTGACATTTTCCTTGACTCTCCAATGATTTAACCAAGACTTGGCATCCTTATGTCAACCTTGCTTAAATCGTATGTAGTTTTGATAGAGTATGAAGCAATCTTAAGAAGTCTCTTGTCTACCATGTTGTTTATCTTGTTCTTGTACATTAGGTACCTAGTCATAGCGATGCTCTAATAGGGAAGAGACTTACTTCTATGAAGATAATAGGATAGGGTGTATTGTCTTTAATTTAAAGACTATATGTTATAAAACACTTTTTGGGTTTTCTATCATTCTCCCTAACTATCTAAAGATGTTGCATCCTTAAACTTCACATCCATATAAGATAACAAGAGTGATGAGATTCTCAAAGAGGTTTATTGATTAATTACTATTTTCAAGTCAATAATAGGCCTTTTACTTTCCATTAATCATTTTCTCAATGCCATAGTTAATTAATCTTGTGATGAAGATCAATTTTGAGATATTTGTAAGAAGTCACTTCCTCCATGTTATTGTTTTCATACATGAAATTGGCATAGGTGATCTCTAGGGATTTGATTACCATAAATTTTGTTTTGTTATTGTTTACAGTCATCCCATACTAGAGAAAAAATCCTTGAGAAATTTGTGTTGCTTGTTGAGAACTAGCGACTCCTCGCCATAAGAACAATATCATAAAATTATAGGAGAAGGATGATGATTATCCTAGCCAAAGTCATGCCAACGTAATCTGTATCTTCCAAACAACCCTCCAGCTTGTCAATGTTTATACCAAAAATGGCAAGGGAAAAATGACAACCTTTTTTTACTCCTATATTACAATTAATTTCTTCTAACTAGCCATCAAAGTTCCTAAACTTGGAAATAACCTTCTAGCACAACCTTATTGTAGCAATTCTCAACTAAAAAGGGACTTTTAGCTCTTCCAATCTATTCCAAAGGTTTGTTTTTTGCACTATGTGAAATGTTTTTTTAAAGTCAACAAAGCAACACATAAGATTGGTTTATTATTGCGACACTCATTGGTAATGTTCCTAAGCATAACAAGGTGATCCATAGTTTAATGATAGTTCATCAATCTTGCTTGGCATTTAACACTTTTTCTATAATTTTCTAACCATATATTGATCTTCTTTTTCAACATAATATCATATAACTTTTCTAGAATCTAAAAATAATCATAATAATCCTATAATTACAATAACATAAATATAAATATAAAATACATAATACTACTCGACTTCATATAATACTACACAAAGTATCAAAGTTTGCTCAAAAAAAAGAAATTGAGAAAGTTTTATTCTAACCTTCCTATTTACAAAATCCATGCCAGACTAATTTAGTTTCTTCATGCTTATTATATAATTGCTAGCCTTTTTATAATTACCCTCATCTTTCCCACATGTGGAAACCATGAATATTTTTGCAAAAGGACTCACTCAAAGATTAATTACCCTATTTAATGCTTTCAATTACCTCAGGTATTTAAAAGTATCATAGATATATCCCATAGAGGTATTTAAGTAACTTGTATGCTCACATTGAAATTATTCATCACGTAAATGGGTAGGCAACTTACTCTAACAATTTAGAAGATGAACTGACTCTAACCTTGTGTTGGGATGCCCAGTTGAGCAAGTAACTAACGACAAATAACAACAAGTGGAGCTGCTAAAGGCAGCAAGTCCCTGCCTATGTCAAAATGTGAAGGTTTTAAATTAAAATGTGAAAGCAATCACATCGTAACGCAGGTGATATACGTTTGGATTAGGCAATCAAACCCATATTGGGACCTTTGTTGATATTTCTATGTGGTTTAAAACCGAGCTTTATAGGTTCATAAAGAGGCCTACTATATTACCCCAAATGTCAAAATGTGAAGGCTTTAAATTAAAATGTGAAAGCAATCAGATCGTAACGCAGGTGATATAAGTTTGGATTAGGCAATCAAACCCATATTGGGACCTTTGTTGATATTTCTATGTGGTTTAAAACCGAGCTTTATAGGTTCATAAAGGGGCCTGCTATATTACCCCAAATGAAATAAAAGCCAAGGTATCATCACCTTGACAGGTTATACATTTACTTCTTTCTTGTTGTTATTATAGTTTTAACAGTATTTTGCAATCAACTATCACCATAGATGAATTGGCATCTCATCATAATACGAAATGCCACCATATTTAGAAAAATAAAACTGCCACGTGAAGGTAGTTTAGTGGGTTCAGATTATTTGAGGTTCGTTCCGATAGTGCCCTTTATTGTGCCATGATTCCCACGGGTGTTTAAACATTGATTGTGCCATGATACCCACGGGTGTTTTAACATGAGTCGATGTCCGAGTAGAGAAAGTGACCATCTTAGAGAAATTGTATGACCAAGGCTCTTGCAAAGAGCTTGGAGAAGGATAATGACTCGTTGAAGGTTGAGAAAAATAGCATGCAAGGAGGGATAGTAAGGACTACAGAGGCACTGAAAAAATCCGGAATCCCAAATTGAGAAACTGATCATGGAGGATAAAAAATTGTCCTCCTCCATGAAACTGGTAGTATCATAGTTTTCGAGTGAAAAATCTTCACTTCAGTGGGAAGTAATGGATTTCGAGGCTCACAAGGTTGTTGCTGCTTCGTTAAGAGAAAAAATTCATAACAAACGATCAATTTTTTCTCCATCTATGATCCATTATGCAGCTATTGCATCCGCTGGTGCCTTTGCAGTAGTGGTTCTTCTGCTTTTATACGAAATTCTTCATCGCTTAACATAGTTGACCGCTCCTTCAACTTGCGCTCATGACCGTACTTCACTATCAGTTTTGATTGGCTTAATTAGTTTTTTTTAGCAGGAAACAACAAAAATGGTACACCGTTCTCATGTTTGTCATAGCCGGACTCAAGAAGGCTTTTTTTTATAATATTTTAAAGATTTTTTTGCAAATCGATTTGTGTGCAAATAACCATAGAAATCTGATACAACACATAATTTGACAAAATGCCGGAAGTCTCATGTCATATAACAATATGTCATGTCATTAGATATATTAGGTGGCATGTTGCATGGCTCTCCAACCACACGTCAAATTGCTTTCATCCTTTGTTCCTTTTTTTTGCATCCTGGTGCCATCTCTGCACATGTGAGAGCATGTAAAATAGATTTCTGCATGCTGGTCTAATAGAAGTTTGGCTGACTGCACTATATTCGATCTATAAGAATTTCGTCTATGAGCGGAGATCCTTGGGATTAAACACTCAAAGGAATGGCTTCCACATCCACTTGTATATTTTGAATAAATATAATGGCAGTGTGATTAGTGTCCAGTGATTTTACTTGAGGGACTTCAATCTTAATGGCTGAAATTTCAAGTTTAAAATGATGTTTCCTGTATCTTCATTCTTAATGGCCGAAATTTCAGGTTTAAAATGATATTTCCTGTAAATCCCATAGACGCCCAGCTGCAAAGTTCCACATACAAAGCCAATGCCAATTCAATTGGCACCTACAAAAATGAAATGTCAGTAACCCCCTCTTTAACATGCATATGAATGGATATAATTCTATATACTTAAATTCACATTAGTCCTATGCTCTCAAAAACTATGTACACATAATACTAGAATAATAATTAGAATGAATAGGAATGGAATGGATCGGATCGGAATGGAAGTATATGAACACGAATGGATTGTAATTCTATATTTCCCATACAAAAATTCATCTCCGTCTTATGTTCTTAGAATTTATGTACATAATACCAAAGTAATAGTTACAATGAAGAGGCATGGAACGAATGCCAATGGGAGTGGTTCTTTTCCACGTCAAATAGTTATTGAAATTCAGTAAAACAACCAAGATTATAATAAATTAAAATGATAAAGCTTGATTGTCAAGTGGCTTTGGGAATGACATTGTATGTGTGCATCATGCAGAAGCCCTGCTCTTCCATCTTCGCCAACACATAGAGGACACAGACACGGCAGTCATCACCTGAACGCCATGCAGGATGGGGCCATGGTTGGGGACTCGATCCTGTGTCTTGGTTTCGAAGTTCACTATTGCATTCATAACCAGAAGCACAACCCAAAAATTGGTCACCTTGTGCTTGACTGACCAATGCCGAAATTTGACGTGCTTGAGTGCATGCACAGTGCGCCGGGTTTGGAGCAGATTTTTGCAATGTGTATTACCTCTCTACAGTTGTCACAGGTGGGTGCTCCTCCTTGTCCTCGACCTATGTAACGTCCTTTGAATCCTCCTCTTTTTCGACCTGCATTATCCTCTGTTCCCTGCACACGAAAGGCATTAGCTGTACATTCCTTCATAAACTCCAGTAATCTGCAATTGTTAACATCATGGCCTATAGATTTATAGAATTAACAGAAGGGGGTATGATCATCATAATATAATCTCAAAAAATATCTTTACCAACCTGTTATACTCACATGGCCGGCCTAGGTTTGATGCCGATTGTAGATGATGGCAGCTCCCAAGCTTTGAGCCGGGTTGATACCAGTTCCGATGATGGGAATTGTTTCAAGGTAAACCAGAAAAACTGCAAACCCTATGGGAAGCGGCGACCTTCAGTGTATGTTGTCATTGATAGATCCCTTTTGGCAAATTACCAGCATTTATACAAGGCCGTCTCTTTTCCAAAAAATAGTTCTGCTTAGTTATAAAATCCTCTGATATTTGTGAATCAATTTTCCCATCAACTCTCAAATCCAATGCAATGCATTCCTCTTCCATTTTTGTGAAAAATATTGGCAAGCAGATATAGAAATCAATAGCACAAACAAAATAGAAAAGAATGATAAAATAAAAACTCCAACTGATTTACCATCTGCTGAAGTTCATGTGAATTGTACTAAGGCACATTTCTGAAGAAGAAGAAAATTGCAGAAGAAAACTTAGTTCAAGAAAATCCGTTTGCTTTCTGAAATCTCATTTTTTGGCAAATCTTTCAAACCGTTACCCACATGACAGTAGAAATATTCTTCATTCTTAGCAATTTGGATTGCCGCATCACGCATGACTTTGAGCATCCTGAACCGAAGCATGCACCCACCAGCGTCTCTTATTGTTGATTTAATAAAAAACCGATCTACTAAAAAGTCGAGATAAAACCTTCCGAGCTGAAATGGTTCCTGCATCCTAAGGCAAACTGGGCGCCCTTTAGTATTTCATATCATTGGTTCAATGAAACAACGATCTGCTAAAATGTGTGTAGGTCCATTTTGTATCATTTTCATAACAAGGATCCCTTCTCCCATCCACAAGGAAATCACCTCCTAGGCATCAATAATTTTATCTTCCAAGAAGGCAGCAGCTATGTGCAGAAATCATAACTGCATGTTCAAGTCTTGGTTGCCCACTGCATCGAAACTCAACCTTAGGCAAGCATCCGGGCTATCGGCAGGGATCTCTTTTGTCATCCTTTCAACAGCCCATTACCAATGCTGTGGGTGAGTGCTGTCCGCCATTTTCCTTCCTGCTACTTTTATTGCCAGGGGAAGCCCTTTACACTTATCACATACAAGCTTTGCCTTTCATTTAAGGGCAGATTTCCAACAACAAAAAAGTGCACCAGTTATGAAGAACTCCTTCTCGAATCTTCAAGAGGATGCAGTAGATGGCACAGAGAAAACAACGAATGCCAAGCAAGATTGAAAAGAATCTCGCAAGCAGGAAATACGAAGACGGAAGCCCGAAGAGAATGCCACCGCAACACACATGCATGAAGACAATAGCCAGAGGCCTGGAGACAATGCAACCGCCGCACCACACATGTTTGCAGTGGGTGAGAGGAGCCCCTACAACATACCACCTACCATTAAACCTGAGCGCCTCGAAACATATAATGTAAGGTTAAACCTGAGTGCTTAGAAAGGAGGCCAAATAAGGCTCTAAATCATTTGATTGGTTGAACATGGTATTATCAAAAAAACTTAGGATAAGCTATGTTGTAAACTGTGCCAAATTAATAGAATTATAGAAAATCGATTCCTATAGTCCCTCCTACTATGCAGGCAGGTAGGGACTAATAAGTGTGAAAGCACACTCTTTTTCATTAAGAATATAATCTATATTAATGCAATGATGTAACCCTTAGTTTTATATTTCAAGAAGTCTCTTGGACTTTCGATGAGTATTTAATTTCACCCAATAGATTATGTTTCCAACATTTTCCCCCATCTCGCCCCCACTGTAAAGGGGTTTATGTGATCCCAAGAATATTATGAAAAATATTTAAAAATAGGAAGTGGACAACTAGAAATGGTTGAACAATTGCAACTTGACAATCCAAATTCGCTAAGTAATCTAGTAGAAGTTTATGTTTTCTACTAGATATAAGTGTTCTCTTAATTAATAGTTTTTGGTTGAAAAAAAATAAAAAAGATACCATATAAATAGAATTTTATGTCTTCAACTAAGTGTGTTTATTTATGTTGACCACAAACTATAGAACTTGGTGCTAACTCTTATTCTAGCTTAGCGATTCCCTCTGGAACTTGGGTCTAAGGCTCAAGGGTTCCCTCTAGAAAATGGTGATGTAAGGATCACCACAAACTAATGTCTAGCAAAAGTTGGTGTCTTCTACTAAATGGGTAGTTTTAGGATGAACAAAAACCAAAAGAAACTCTAGAACATGGATCTAACTTTGTCTTCTCGAAATAGCTCTGACTCTCAATCTGGATCTGGCTCTAACTCGAGGCTTTGGCTCTTGACTTTGGTTTTGTTGTGGCTTAGGCTCTCTCGTTCTAATAGATAATAGGGCTTAGAAACATGAATACTGACTATCAATCCATGAGAATTCCCCCTGTCAGTTGCAATGTGAGAGCAGGAAAACTTTCCCATGCAAGATGTGTCAAGATTTGCAATTGCATTCTTCGATATATCTTATTGACCGCTCTACCTTGTAAATGTGCATGTAGGTAAAGGAAACCAATAAAAAAAACAAATGGCTATTGCAAGATATATCAGAGGCTGGTTTGAGTTTCAAAACTAGGCACAATACCTATCCAAATCACTCAAAATTGCATAGAGGTTTAAGTGTCAAAACTAGACACTATAAGCTCAATAAATGAAGGGTGTTCAGTTCTATCGAGAATGAACTCGATACGATTCGACCTAGCTTTCTTTATTTTGTCAAATTCTAAGTCACAACAGATCTAAAGAGTTGATGATACCTCACAAAGAAAGAATGAGCAGAAAATTTGAATAAGAGTGAAAACTGCAGTAAAAAAGAGTAGAAGAATAATAATGCAATAGAACTCAGATAGGAGCAGAATAATATCACATATTCCAATAATTACTATAATAAACAATGATGTTATAATGGATAAAATTCAAATCATGCAGAAGAATGCAAACCTTAGTTGGTCTATCATAGGGATTATCACCACTAGAGTGCTCCAGAAGACTCAAAGTCAATAGAACTGAACCTAAACTCAGCTAACTAAAGTCACAATCAGTTAACTGACTAAGGAGGGTGAAATAGTGAGTCTATCATGCATTCTAGTTAGAAAAGGGTGCATGAGGCCACAATCAGTGGCATCCTGAGCTCTAACCCCCAACAATAGTAAGATAACTCGGGTGGACTACACTGTAACACTCAGTAGGTTCCTATAAAATAGGGAACTAACTGAAGTGGTCCTAAGATGATGCATGCGGGGCTCAGAAGCTGGTAGATGGCTCCTGGATGACATTTGCACACCACTAGGGGGAAAATGACATCATCAACAAGTAATAAAATAAATAATGCTAGGTAGGACAAGGATGGAGGATTGAAATATCCTAACACCCCCCCTTAATCCATACTTTGCATCTTGGGCCCTAGTTACTAAGACCAAAGGTCACCCATACAATCAAATAAATGATAAAAAATAAAGAACTGTCCATGAACCAAGGAAATGGGGAAAAACCTCATGAGAAAAATACCCCCCTAAAAAAGAACAGTGAGTAGGGAACTCTAAGTACCTTCATGCTAAGCAGAGAAGGAAACAACTTTCCTGAGTGAAATCCTTTGCAAAAATATTGGAAAGTTGCTCCTCTGGAGGATAGAAATGCAAGTGCTAGAGTCTGGATCTGCTCCTTTGATGTGCCTCCCATTGTGTAGAAGTGGTATTTTCCAAAACAAGTATTTTAGGAACTCTTCCTGCTACTGGAGCGAATGGCTTATTGTGGTCCAAATCACGAACCTTTGAGTACCTTTTGTCAGAAAACCAAGATTTGTACTTGGTTTTAGATACCCCATGGAATGTCTCATCAAGATATTGTGGATCAAACCCCACCATCATGTAGCACCTCTCTGAGAGAAGTGGATCTGCATCACATAGTGCAAGTTTTGCATGATACTGAGATATGGTGGTTCTATGGTCAGATGGATCCCCAATTGTGTTACGAGCAGCTACAAGGACTTTTTGAGCCCATATTGGCCTGAATCATGGATTGCGAGCACGTGTTGGATCTGGATCTAAATATGAATCTCCTTGAAATTTATTCTCAATATCAAGATCCTGATCCTCATCTTCATTAGAAGAGGTATCACTCTAATCTTCATGAGATTCTAATGAGGTAGGTAGAGAGTATAGCAAAAAATGTGAGAATTCATATTCCTTGGAGGCATGGTTAGCAAACCCTTTCGCTATAATCTTTCCAATAGAGATATCTGCAATATCAACTATGTTAGGACCAAAGATCACTTTCTTCGGTGAACCTGTGTGAGTCATATGATATACAAAAAACAAATTTACTGAAAAAGAAGGCACAAATAAAACATTTTTGAACTTACCATGCTCCATATGTACTATTCCCTTCCCTTCAGGAGAGATCTGAGGGTTGTCTTTCAATGTGAATAATCAGACCATCTTTGAGATCTAAAGAAGAAAATGATTCTCTGGAGGAAACCATGTGGTTGGAGGCTCCTGAATCTATAAGGGGGGCTTGTGACTTTGAAAATGTATCCTTTAGTGCATGGCATCTCTCATGACCATCATACTCACTTCCAGAATCAGTCTCTCTTGCACCTTTTGGGAGGGAAATGTTGTGATGTTCAAGAACCTTGGTCAACTGATCTATCTTCTTCTGCATGCAATATCTCTTTGGGTGGTTTCCTTTCTTGCAATAGGAACACTTGGATTTCTCAAATCCCTTATGTTTGTACTTCTTAGAGTTGGAGACTCCTTCTGGTGGACGTGAATTGGAATTCATCTTGGGTTTAGATGGCCTCTTATCCTTGCCCTTGTGTTTCCCCTTCCCATTCACACTTTTTGCTTCTCCAGCCACAAGAGATTGATCTTTGGAGTCCTAAAAGGCACCCATCTGTATCAGCTTATCTTGTTCTTAGATGAGAGATTCAGTGAAAACATATAAGTAGGGAATCTTCCAACCAAGGATTGACATTCACCCAGAATGGAAGGTAGAGACAAAGATAGAGAAATTAGGACCTAGCTTGCTTAGAATGGATAAGATCAGCTGCTCATCTTTCTTCTCAATGCCACACTGCTTGCATTGCATAACCAAATATTTGAATTTTTAAAAGAAATGTTGAATTGTCTCGAAACTGCTCGATTGAAGAGCAAGCAACTCATTTTACAGAATATAGCCTCTTAGCTCATCTTGTTTGCCGAAGAGGGTCTCTAACTTCAACCAAAACTCTCTTGGTGTCTTCAATCCTTCAATGTGGAAGAGTAGATCTCTAGAAATATGAATACACATGAAACCAAATGCTTCAGCCAATCTATTCAGATACTTGGTTTTCTCCACAACTGATGTTGGTTCGGGATCCTTCCCCATTGTCACCCTGTACAATGATTTGTTTCGCAATACCATCTGCACATCATCCCTCCAATCAAGGTAATTGAAGGGTGTCAGGATATTGGGAGAGAGAGGAGAGTTCAAATTTTCCATTCTGACTACTGGAGCGAATACAAGGTGAAACTGCTGCTACTGCAAAAAAACTGCTGCAACTATAGAAAAACTACTGCAACTACATAAAATTGTTGTAACTGCTGCAACTACAGAAAATTGTTGTAACTGCTGCAACTATAGAAAACTATTGTAATTGTTGCTGCACTCAAAAACTTTGAATAACCTGCAAAAAACTCTCAATAAGGAGGTATACTACTACTGAGCATTGCTTTAGGACAATCTTCACTTATATCTAGATCCTTCACGCCTTGCTAGACCTCATTGGATTTCTCCAATGAATTCAATGCAATGGCACTAGTATTTGCTGTGAAAATCCATAGGCTTCTGGTACACTACTGAAAGCATATGCTCAACCTATTTGCTCAATGTCTTTGCTACCATGTGAAATTCTAAGTCACGGAAGATCTAAAGAGCTAAGGATACCTCACAAAGAAAGAATGAGCAGAAAATTTGAATAAGAGTGAAAACTGCAGTAAAAGAGAGCAGAAGAATAATAATTCAGCAGAACTCAGATAGGAGCAAAAAAATATCACATATTCCAATAATCAGTATAATAAAAAATGATGTTAAAATGGAGATAATTTGAATCATGTAGTACAATTCGAACCTCAGTTGGTCTAGCATAGGGATTATCACCACTGGAGTGATTGAGAAGACTCAAAGTCAACTGAACTGAACCTAAACTCAGCTAACTGAAGTCACAATCAGTTAACTGACTAAGGAGGATGCAATAGTGATTTTTTCATGCATTCCAGAAAGGAGTGCATGTGGCCACAATCAGTGGCATCCGTAGCTCTAACCCCCCACAAGAGTCAGATAAATCAGGTGGACTGCATTGGAACACTCAGTAGGTTCCTACAAAATATGGAATTGGATGAAGTTGTCCTAGAATGATGCATGCATGGCTCAAAAGGTGGTAGATGGATCTTGGATGACATTTGCACACCCCTAGGGGGGGAAATGAAATGATCAACTACTAGGAAAAATAAATAATGCTAGGTAGGACAAGGATGAAGCATTGAAATATCCTAACATATTTGACAATTAAAAAAAACTATTGAAACTATCAACATACAACATACAAGTAAACTTACAAACAAAATATTATTTGCAAGTTCCAAATTGTTGTTTAATGTGAAGTATTGATCTCCAAAAATCAATGGTTTACCTCTAAACCCTTCAATGATGCTCTTTTTTGGAGCCAAGTCCATGGAAACACACAAGCCTCAAAATTGAAATCCATGGAAACATTTGATAAAGTCACTGCAACGAAGATTCATTGAACTGTTGTAATAAAAGGGCACCCACTCACTCACAATAGGTGCCAAAAGCAACACGACTAAACCTGAAACCAAGAAACCTAAATGCCATAGTTGTAACTTTTCATTAACTGAGAAATTTTCATTAAATGAGATTGTAATAGAGACACAGAAAATAAATCTATAATCCTAATATCAAAAAATTTAGTCTGATAAGGTAACATGGTGGCACCCCATAGCCCCTTTTGCAGCATTTTCACTCATTCTTATGGAAGTTCCCAAGTCCAACTAATGCATTACAGTGAAAGCAACTTCAACATTTTCAGCGTTAATGAACGAATCAACCTTCAGTTGTAATGTGACTAGAATTCCAATATGAACATCTGGAATTTCACTTTAAGGATGGGATCCATCGTAGCAGAATTTGAGCAGAATAGGAGGGAATTAGTGCTAGAAAGAAAACTCACTTCCACTTCTAAAGGGAATACATAGAATCCATTATTGTTTTATTCTTCCGAAACTAGCAAGGTAGAGGGTGGGTAGCGACAACCTACTCTTGACAACATATACCCTAGTTCTGCAACATAGACTAGACCATAATGAAAACGGAAATTCTTGGCATGTTGACATGATAAAGGATAAATCACACATTGAAAGTTTAAACTAAAAAATGAGTAACACTTTCGAGCACTTTGAAGCTCCATTCATTCCCAGGAAAAGGGAAATAAACCATGGATCTCGCAACTAGTATTCCATTTATCCAACGATATGACCTTCTTCGTCACCCAGAAAGAGACGACCATTGTGATCAACATGAGAAACCTCTAGGCATTTTGGCTCTTGAGATAAACTACAAAATGAGTGACAAAGGCCAACAACAAGCTTACTTGCATATACAGTTAATAACCATCGGCTCCCACATGAATTCCAAATCCTTGGATAAATAAAACCAATTCATACTCAATGATAGAGAGGTTACTTCTTGACGACTTATTTATTGTGATTAGGGAAATTGCTAAAATTTTCCATATGATTTTGTTGGATGTTTATGCTTGATGGACATGATTTGGTGAAACTTCATCAACACATCTCTTCAATTCTTTGAAGAAAATTCCATAGCCTTGAACATGTCATGGCCATCATTCTAATTGTAAACTCAATCTTATTATTCCTATAAATCTAATTGTAAACTCAATATCATTATTCCTACTCAATCCAATTGTAAACCCAATCTCATTATCCCTATCCCACAGAGACAATGACATCAGTTATATTTATGCCATTGTGTTACCAAGCACTAGGAGCAGAGAGCCATGGACTCATATTCATTTTCATATTGACACCACCCAAGCTCATACTCATAATTTTTAATGTCCTCTTTTGCTTAAGTACTATGAACCCTCCCACTAACCTATTTAATTCCCATAGGTTCGAGCGGGTACTGACAAACAAGGAATTGGCTGAGGACTGATGCCATTGTAATAAATAATATTTTAAACAGTGATATTAAGTCATTAATAGGTAAACGAAGGCCACCCGGGCAAGTAGCAACTAACATGCATAGCATGCAAGCCAAACTCATAGTGTCTGCGAAAAGAGTTAATTAAAGTATCTGCATGCATCCGGAAGTGGATGCATGCAACCTCAAATTCAAAAAAGAAAGAAAAGCAAGGATAGATCACCTAGATCTATCACCATAATTCAAAGAGGATCGAGATCATTGAAGCCTCCTGTCAAGGATGGAATAAAGGGCATTTTATCATCAATACAGTGGGCCATTGACGAGCTAGTGACCAAAAGGATCGTTTCCTTGGAGGAATGACAACAAGTGCGTATCTATTGAGGTAACATCATTAATGAAATGAGGGCGCAGGGACCATTAGAGGAGAAACCTCTTTTCTTTTCAAACCTGCGTTGAACTTTGGGAGATTCGTGACCTCAAGGATTGTCCCCCATCCCTCACGTGACAACAGAAAATTGTGGTCTCCATATAATACAGTTCCATATTGAAGCCTCCCTAGAACACGTGGATATCATGCTCTCCTTTGCAAAGGCATCTTTTAATAGAGTTAGGGTAGAATTCCTACAGCGTGAGCTCCCCTTGGAGTGGGTACATAAACTCAATAGGTAGGCGTGTTTATATCAGAGAGGAGCATCATTTTAATAGAGGGAAGGATTGCTCTCGCTTCTTTTTAAATCTAGGACAACAACATTCACGTGAACCCTTCAGCATGGAGTCAATCAAGGATAGCCACTCCTTATCATCCTTATAAACTCTCGGGGGTCTCCATCTTACAGAGGTTTCATCTCTTACATTTGTTGGGCATATACATATAGACCAGATTTTATAATTGCTTTGCATGCATTTGGGAGAGAACTCTTATTGACTGTAGTAGCCATCACCAATCCACAAATCCACAGTCAAAGGTTAGAATTACTTTATGTCAGATATTTACTTGTTATTTCACAGTTTGAAGCAATTTCTAATTGATTGGTTGTTTGATCAAGTATTATTACCAACTTGAGGTATGTACAAGTTTTGAGGTTTATGTTACATTTATCATATTTCATTATTACATGGCATGCAATTACTTGGGTTAAACAAACATCGAAGAGAAATTACGTCCAAAACCAAATCAGTCACACAAACCAGCGACTTGGAAAACATGCAAAAACAATCTTTGGTATTGGGTCTCTTACAGTGGTATTAGAGAATGTTCCTTTCCAGTTGTGGGAGCATGCGATTATAAATAGTTTAGTGCACCTAGGAGACTTGCACGATATCACTTATAGAAGGTAGAGGTTCAAAAACAAGGGAAGAAGCAAAAAGAAGGACATAATCGAGTTAGAGGACATAGATCTAGAAGACAGGGAAACAAAGACTCGGTTTTGGAAGGATAAAGGTAAAGAGACCATGGCATATGATGAAAAAATAGCTTTCCACAATATCATTAATGATTTGAAGGACTTGACTACAGAACGTAAGGAAATGTTGAATGCAATCAACAAGTTAGTAAATAAATCAGGGCCCACTCCAAACATCCCACATGTTCCTAATGGTGATAGAGTATCCACGACTCATAGTGGAAGCCACTTAGATACCACCATGCAGAGTCAGCCTAATTTATACAATAAGTCCTCCAAAACAACGAATATCAAAACCGTAGTGCTGATAATATAGGTAGAGCTAAACGAGCCATTGGGGGCATATCTACAGGAGTACAAAGCAGTTGGAGATGATTTCCATTTGGCTATGTCCTTTATAGACTTTTGTCATTTAAAGAGTAAGAACAAGCTGAGAGGATATAATAGGGCCTTCAACTATAACTATGAATTATAGCACACAATAGGGAAGCTAACTATTCCTACTTTTGATGGAACCCAGAGTGGCCAAGTGCAAATTTGGGTACAAAAGTTGGATATTTACTTCCAACTTAACCCTATGATGGAGACTGGTGTAATCAAGTTGGCTACCTTGCATTTGGATGAGGAATCCCATGAGTGGTGGTACTACGGCCTGGTGACACTGTTCACAACACTATCACATCTTACATTTATTTCACACAGAGGCTCATCGAGTTCTTTAACAGGAAATACCCCAAGGTGCACTTCATAGAGCTCACTCAGCTCAACTAGACAAGTAGTCCCGAAGCTTTCATATCAGAATTCCAAAGGGTAGCAATTATGGTGCCAGATATTTCAAATAGTAGGTTAATCATGTTGTTTACCAAAGCCCTCACTAAACCCTTACATGGATGGGTTAAGGATTATAGGCCCACCCAATTGCATGATGCCATCAATCATACCCAAGATTTGCAGTATTCCATTCCAAAAATAAGTTCCCTCCTAAAACAACTTTTCCTATTAAAGATGAGGATAGGAGACCTTTCCAGAAAGATTGGCCAAAACGATATTGGATAGATGAGGATACCATTGGGCAAATTAATTTCTTATAAAAAAATCGATTCGCAACATAAATTATGAATCCAGGGTAACGTCTGTTTATTTCAAGGTTATCATGCATAATCTATACAGGCCACAATTTCCTCTTCTAGCATTGGTAGTCTAATATGCATTGCAGTAAAATAAACCAATTCACTCTTAGAGAAAAGAAAGATGAAAATAAATCTTCATAGTTGGTAGGGAGAACAAGAGGAGCCTCCACTCAAGTAGCTGCTATGACCCCTTACCATCACCTGTTGATTGAACACTCTTGCATAAAACACAATTGCAGAAAAATATATCACACTTGCGGAAAGTAAATCACACTCACACTTGCACACTATGGTTGCAACCATGTTAATCTATGAATCTAACAAACTTGCATAAATAAATAAATCAGATTAAAAATACATCTACAAAATAAATGAATCAAAAGAAAATACATTCTATGCTAAACAATAAGGAGTTAGTCTAATTACAAATTATGAAAGTGAAAGAACTACAATCTTCATTAACAAAAGAGAGAAATTAAATACTACAATCTAAATTACAAAAGATATTGAAAGAAATATAATTCTTATTCCATCACAAATTGGACTTGTTTCTCTAAGAGTCCCCCCCTTGGAATAGAGAAGGAGCTCTTATTTATACATGAATTTTGCACAACAAATAATAAATGAAGATACAAAATATCCTAATGAAGATCCAAAATATCCTCTCCAAATTACTAATAAATTGGATCTCAAAATCAACTCAAATCTAATCCCAAATACTTTGCTAACCTCCATGCTATTTAGGATTCCTTTGAAATCAAATTTGAATTTAGAGATTTGAGTCATCATAACATGCCCAAAACTCATCCTAAGTGACTCCTAATAACATTTTAACTTGATGGGTCCATCATATATTACATGGAGGTCTTCAAATATTTGTAAATAAACCAAATATGCAATCTCATCCACCACCAAATTGTCCCTTTCATCTTAAAATAATTTATATCATAATTTGAGACATATAAGAATGATAGAAATAATGGATTTATAAAAAACCATCACCCCTAATGAATATGTTTCTCGAAGGTGGCTTCATGGAGTAGTAGCAGTAGTAACAATAGGAGTAACATCAATAGTAATGACATAGTAATTCCTCATATGAAAAATATCAACTATCCACTTTCGTTGATCTTCAACCATATGAGTTGCGGAAAATTTCTTGGAGTAACAGCAACTGGCCTGGAGTTGGTTCTGCAAAAATCATCAAACTCATCCATGTTTCAAAGATAAGTACAAAATATGTTGTTTTTCCAATGTTTAATCATAATTCACATGAAATACTAAGGAAATGCAAATGGAAACCAACTTAGGTATAAATCCCGAATATAAGCATAAAAATGGATTAATAAGCATTAGTACAAGGTCATGGGAAAGCAAGAAGGGATTAAAAGTAGGGAAAATATAGTGTAAAATAAGGACAATTCCAAGGCCCAACATCACCCCAAAACTGAATATGTTGCATGTCCTCATGCAACCCTATACCTTTGTATCAATCAAGCTGTAAGGGCTCCCATTTTTCAGTGCACACTAACCAAAAACCATTTCTGTAACACTTCTATGCTTGTCCAACTGATAATACTGATAAAAGACAATAGTACCTAAAAGAACCTTGAAATCTATTAAAGACCAATGGCTGTTGCACTTCTCATGAAAGGACAATCTTAAAACATGTCATCATTAGCAAATAAAGAACACCACAAGTAATGATTTCTCAATGCAAGGTCATGTAGGTCATCATAGCAATCATATGCTCAGTTGTCATAACCAACATACTTCTAAAATCAGTTCTCAAGTGATGCTGAAACGCTGTTGAATCACCACATTTTCTCACAAAGTACAAAGTGGATTTTGTTGAAATTTTGTAGACATATTTATATTAATCCCATGGTTCACCATACCAAAAACCACAACAAACAAGTTCAACAATCTCAAGATATAAGCAAATAAGTAACTACAGGTCTATATCAGCAAATTTTCTAGGTGTATCAGCAGTTGTTTCAACAACCTTCCTGAACCAATTTCTCACAAACTACACACTGTGTTTGGATGAAAATTTTCAAGAAAACTTTTATTATCCCCATGCATCTCCACACGAAAACTCAGATAAACCCACATCACAAATATCGAGAAAAATGCAAAATGGATTTAGGTGATGATGGTCATTTTCTTCCAATCCATGAACTATTTTTTCTAAAAATTGGTGAGTATATTTCCTTTAACATAATGATTTTGGTCACCAAAAATCAAAGCCATTGGATGCACTAATAAAAATATATAAGAAAAATTTATGTAGGTGATGATGTCTGTTTTCCCAATAATCATGCATTGGATTGAGATAAAACTTACCAATATTATTCTTCTTACCTTAATGCTTTTCCCTCAAATTTTCATGAAAAAACAGTTTACCAATTGCAAGATATCTTCGGTTCAATTTTTTCACTTTTGCAAAAACAATGTGAGCTATATTTGCAAATAATACCAAACCATAATTGCAATGAGGATAGCAAACAAAGTTTCTTCAATGACAGTTCTTGTGATTAGCTCCATCCCTAGATAGCACAAATTTCAACCATTTATATGCATGCTATCAGTGTTATAGTGGAAGAACAACTAGAATATATGAAGCAAATCATATGTGCAAAAATAGAAGATGGCTCACACCAATCATGAAAAGGTCCAATCAAACCTCTGACAAGAAGCTGCATCTGCATTACAATTATCAGCAATGACCCTTTTTCTCTAAAGACGATCCACTTCTTTCTATAGAATGCCATCATTTCCACAACACGACAACGTGAACAATATTGGAGCATTTCGAATGAGTTGCTTGGATAAGGTAGTTATGTTGCAATGAAATGAAATCATGGCAATTCCTCATTCAGGAGAAAATTGGATCTAATTCTCGTACCCATATTTTGCAGCAAACGACATTGTCTGTACACCGAATAGAATTAAATAAACTGAAGAACATGCAATGCCATAAAATTAAAACAACTAGCTTCCCCCAAACTGAATATTTTTTCTATCCTCAGAAAAGAAAATGACAAATCTAATGAAGTGGAATATAGAGAAAAACCTTTATAATCCTTCATGGAGGAAGATATCATGGCTGGAAATGTTCCCTTACTATTGTCCACATATTGCAGACTTCATAATGTTGGCGATTGATTGTCCATGGGTAAACATCTCTACTTATTCCCTTCAAATGTCTTCGAAAATGAAATATTCAAGACTAATCAATAACGTAACCCACATGCTAGTAATATCAAGATCAAATGTATATTAACCATGATGCACTACGTCTATCAAGAGGGTGGAAGAAACATCAATGCTATCCACAATAAGAAGTTGTGTTATGGTTGAGACTAGTATGGCTATTCATTTGTGAAACATGAAATGGCTCACTTTCATCTCATGTTGCTGGAATATGTATGACTGTTTACAAGGATGAACAATGTTTAGCCTTGATATTTGGCACAAATTTATAAACCCACACACTACTCCATTTGTTGCATGCTATCATAACAAGGGAAATCTAATCTTTCAAAATCCACTATAGATTTGTTGGCTGAGTTTACCTTATCATGGATTACCCTCAAGACATCTTCAATCAAATATTCATGTGCTCTTGTTGATGTATGTCAGCATTATCATACACCCTGGCATGTTAGGACCACAAAATAACATGACCCACGCATCCATGATGATCCATATGTGGGAAAATAATTTGCAATATGATTGATCCTTTAATGTTCATGATCAATTTCACCATCAAATGACTTGACAACATGCGCATAATGAAGCCCTCATTGAATCTCAGCTTGAATTTTGAAGATGTGAACAATTATATACACCAATGAATCATAGAAACAAATCAAAGATATCATACCTCTATTCTCCACCTTGCTTGTATGATAGCATACTCTTGTGAAGGAATGGCTTCTACATCAACTTTTTATATTGTAGCTTCTTGTGGAGCCTATTTCTTTCTTTGACTAGTGTCCTTGGCTTGTGCATGTGTATCAAATTCTCTCCTTACTGTTGGTTCTTGTGTGGTAGCAACATAGATTCCTCTCCCCTTAGCTTCTTTAGCTTATCCATAACTCCTTTCTTACTACTGGTTCTTGTGTAGCAACAGTAGGGTCTCCTTGAGATAATTTCTTTCATCTCTTGTTGTTGGTTCTTGTGTGGTAGCAACACATTCCTTTCTTCCAATGGCTTTCTAGGCTTGTCCATGTGCATGAATTGCTTCTTTTCTTTTCTTAGTGTTGGTTCTTGTGTGACAACAATAAGACTTCCTATTGTTGGTTCTTGTGTGACAACAATAAGGTATGCTTTGATTCTTTTCATGCTTGGACAGTTGGGTATGTATAGGAATGGACGTGAGGATGGAAGTCTAGATAAGGATGTCATGGTTCAAAGGAATGGATGATGGATGATGGTGTCCCCCCTCCAAACTGAAATATTTTAATACCCTTGGAAATATATCAAATCAAGAGGAAGTGGGACAAAGGCTTAAGTGTGTTTCCAAGTACAAATCCATAGCATTCAATGAACTGTGACTAAATAACGGAAAAACAATCATACCTCCACCTACCTATGAAATCCATCTTTATTGCAACATCTAAAATTTGATATAGTCCACAATGATGTAAAGATTTGCAAGATGGAGCAGTGTGGATTCTGGACGTGTAGCATGATGTAGATCTAGAATATTCTTTTGATGTAGTGATGAATCTTGAAACCTTATTCAGAGAGGAACTTGGAAATATTTATTCAAAGAGAAACTTGGATGGAATTACTTATTTATTAATTTATTTTCAAACTTTGCTTGTTAGCAAGATGGTATTCAAACAAGGTCTGTCTGACTGTGCCCAGAGGGTTCTCACAATCAGAAATTTATTATTCCCGAAGAATACCCACCAACAATCTGGTTTTCAAGCATTCTAAGGTCTGATGGTGCCCAAGACAAGTTTTCACCATCAACTTTTATTTAAACTAGAGTAGGAAATTGGGGAAACTTGGCATTGTAAGTGAGCCAAGATATCTTTATGGTCCGAGTTAAGGGTGGGTGAAGCAAAGGATAGGTGGAGAAGGAAACCATGGAAGTGGAGGAGGGGATGTTCAAATTGATCTAAAAGTAGTGGTTACATGAATGATATTCTAATGAACGCCATTAGCTTTCAGAGATAACCACATAAGAAAATGAGACTCTCAACATGCATATATATTGAAATGGGAAGAAGGAAATGCATATGCATACCATAATGCTAATGAATGAGCATGATAATCATGATTTCTAATTGAAGGATTGTTTGGTAGTAATGGGATGGTGACGTAGCAATGGGACTTGACTTCTAAAACATTGGTCTTCATATGGTTCGCACATCAATTCTTCGTTTGTTGTGTGCTCAATCCAAGGAAAAATATTCTCCTGTGTAGGAAACAACTAGAACATATTTAATCTTGAATGTCTGGAGAATATGCCAATATGGAATGAAATTTTGTCTTCAAAAACCACTTGTACATGTATTGACCTTCTTCAATCTTCCGAGGACCTGCAAAAAGATTTAGCACTTGGCTGCAATAAAACATGAGATCATGGAAGAAGAGATGTGTATGAGATCTCTTAATCTAGGACATATGCAAAAAAAATAATAGGTATTTCTTATAAAACAAATCCAAATAAAAATGAATGAAACAAAATTCACTTTATACTTGTTGGAAAGCAGTGGCCAGCCAAACTAACCATCAGTATTTTGATCATAAATTCTTCGTTCCTTATCCGATTTGAGTGATTCAAAATCAAAATGAAAGTGTATTCATAGGGATAATTCTAGTAAAAACAGGTTTTAAAAATTCCATGATATAATATTCCATATATTCTAAGTAGCATCCTGCATCCTAGTGTTGTTTGTGAGCCTTCCATCCTAGACCAACAGTCACTATTTTGAGTACAAAATTTTCGTTTAAATACGGATTGATGTGATTCCAATTGTAGGTGAAAGTAGATTCATATAGGTATCTTCAATAGAAATAGGTTTTTAATACAAGAAGAATTCACGGGTCAAATACTCCAATGAACAGCCGATAAAGTAGAGTTTTCAGAGTGCAAATTTATGATAGTCAGTTGTTATTTTGGTAATAAGTTTATCATATGATATTGATCAAGCGATTAAAATTGCGTTGGAAACTATATTTATAGTAAAACATACCAGCTAAATAGTTTTAAAATCCATCCATTAGGTCTCTTAAAACGTGACTATCCCAACTGTATTCTTGAGATGCCCGCTCTACCTCCAGTCAGTATTTCAACCATATATTTCTCGTTTCATACTCAAATTGAAAAAATAAAATTGTAATAAAAACTAGACTTAAACGGATACCTTATGTAGAAACAAGTTTTAGAACTAATCCCATATGGTTCCTCAAAATAGGACTGTACTGACTGTGTTTCAAAGAGTTTCAATAAGCCAAATGCCACAAAATGCAATAAACAAAACATAGCTTCCCAAAAAATGATTTCAATAAGTGTGAATGTTTGTAAGGATATAATTTTTAATGGAATACATCCACATATCCAAACTTTCAAGCATTGAGTACATATAATGACTTACACAACATGTTGCAGCAGCTGCTGCAACTCTGAAAAAATGATATTCAAAAGAAGATCAATGTAATTTTGTGGTTGTCTTATTTTCAATGTAATCTATTAAAAAAAATCCAATAAAATGAAATCCAACTAATTACCAGGATCATACAAGTATCAAGCTTGAAGTCTTCTATATCCTTGTAGCTCCTCTTCTACTAGGATCTTTGTTCACCAATGCTTCCCTCCTCCTATCATCTTCCTACAAAAGAGAGATTAGTAATATGGGTGGCTCTTACTGCACCATTGAGGGGAATGATGCAGAAAAATGAAATAAAACTTAAATGCAAAGAAAGATAAACATCCCTCAAAGAAAATTCAATCAACTGAAAAGTAATGAAGCAATCTGCATGCCCTGACACCTCAGGATCAGGAACGATGCGTAGCTCTTCACTACATCTTACTGCCCTGACACCTCAGGATCAGGAACGATGCGTAGCTCTTCACTACATCTTACTTCCCTGACACCTCAGGATCAGGAACCCTTCTACCATGAAATGAAACTAAAACCAATTCTAATTTGTACTTTTGCACTCTTAATAACCTCCCCAACAACAGCGCCAAAATGTTGGGCAAATTAATTGCTTATATAAACAATCGATTAACAACATAAATTATCAATCTGACATAATGTTTGTTTATTTCAAGGTTATCATGCCTAATCTATGTAGGCCACAATTTCCTCTTCTAGCATTGGTAATCTAATATGCATTGCAGTAAAATAAACCAATTCACTATTACAGAAAAGAAAGATGAAATCAATCATCACAGTTGGCAGGGAGAACATGAGGAGGCTCCACTCAAGTAACTGCTATGACCCCTTACTATGATGTGTTGATTGAACACTCTTGCATAAAACACACTTGCAGAAATAAATACCCTAACACTTGCAGAAAAGTAAATCACACTCACTTTCACACTATGGTTGCAACCATGTTAATCTATGAATCTAACACACTTGCATAAATAAAGAAATCAGATTAAAAAAACATCTACAGAGATAAATTAATCAAAAGAAAATACATTCTATGCCAAACAATAAGAAGGAGTTAGCCTAATTACAAATTACGAAAGTGAAAGAACTACAATCTACATTAACAAAAGAGAAATTAAATACTACAATCTAAATTACAAAAGATATTGAAAGAAATATAATTCTTATTCTATCACAAATTGGATTTGTTTCTCTAAGAGTCCTCTCCTTGGAATAGAGAAGGATTTCTTATTGATACATAAATTTTGCATAATAAATAATAAATGAAGATCCAAAATATCCTCATGAAGATCCAAAATATCCTCAACGAATTACTAATAAATTGGATCTCAAAATCAACTCAAATCTAATCCCAAATCCTTTGCTAGCCTCCATGCTATTTAGTATTCCATTGTAGTCAAATTCGAATTTAAAGATGTGAGTCATCATAACATGCCCACAACTCATCCTAAGTGACTCCTAATAGCATTTAACTTGTTGGGTTCATCATATATTACATGGAGGTCTTCAAATCTTTGTAAATAAACCAAATATGCACTCTCATCCACCACCAACGTGTCTATTTTATCTTCAAATAATTTACATCGTAATTTGAGATATATAAGAATGATAGAAATAAGATATTTATAAAAATCCATCACCCCTATTGAATATGTTTCTCCAAGGTGGCTTCATGGAGTAGTAGCAGTAGTAACAATAGGAGTAACAACAATAGTAATGACTTAACAATTCCTCATATGAAAAATATCAAGTATCCACTTTCGTTGATCTTCAACCATATGAGTTGCAGAAAATATATTGGAGTAACAACAACTGGTCTAGAGTTGGTTTTGCAATAATCATCGAACTCATCCATGTTTCAAAGATAAGTGCGAAATATGTTATTTTTCCAATGTTTAATAATTATTCACATAAAATACTAAGGAAATGCAAATGGAAACCACCTTAGGTAGAAATCTCGAAAATAAGCATACAAATGGATTAATAAGCATTAGTACAAGGTCATGGGAAAGCAAGAAGGGATTAAAAGTAGGGAAAATATAGTGTAAAATAAGGACAATTCCATGGCCCAACATCACCCCCAAACTGAATATGTTGCATGTCCTCATGCAACCCTATACCTTTGTATCAACCAAGCTGTAAGGACTCCCATTTTTCATTGCACACTAACCAAAAACCATTTCTGTAACACTTCTATGCTTTTCCAACTGATAATACTGATAAAAGACAATAGTACCTAAAAGAACCTTGAAATCTGTTAAAAACCAATGGCTGTTGCACTTCTCATGAAAGGACAATCTTAAAACATGTCATCATTAGCAAATCAAGAACTCCACAAGTAATGATTTCTCAATGCAAGGTCATGTAGGTCATCATAGCAATCATATGCCCAGTTGTCATAACCAACATACTTCTAAAATCAGTTCTCAAGTGATGCTGAAACACTGTTGAAACACCACATTTTCTCACAAAGTACAAAGTGGATTTTGTTGAAATTTTGTAGACATATTTATACTAATCCCATGCTTCACCATACCAAAAAACACAACAACCAAGTTCAACAATCTCAAGATATAAGCAAATAAGTAACTACAGGTCTGTATCAACAAATTTTGTAGGTGTATCAACAGTTGTTTCAACAACCTTCCTAAACCAATTTCTCACAAACTACACACTAGGTTTGGATGAAAATTTTCAAGAAAATTTTTATTATCCCCATGCATCTCCACACGAAAACTCAGATAAACCCACATCATAGATATCGAGAAAAATGCAAAATGGATTTAGGTGATGATGGTCATTTTCTTCCAATCCATGGACTATTTTTTCTAAAAATTGGTGAGTATATTTCCTTTAACATAATGATTCTGGTCACCAAAAATCAAAGCCACTGGATGCACTAATAGCAAGATGTAAGAAAAATTTATGTAGGTGATGATGTCTATTTTCTCAATAATCATACATTGGATTGAGATAAAACTTACCAATATTGTTCTTCTTACCATAATGCTTTTGCCTCAAATTTTCATGAAAAAATAGTTTACCAATTGCAAGATATCTTCGATTCAATTTTTGCACTTTTGCAAAAAAAATGTGAGCTAGATTTGCAAATAATAACAAACCATAATTGCAATGAGGATAGCAAACAAAGTTATTTCAATGAAAGTTCTTGTGATTAGCTCCATCCCTAGATATCACAAATTTAAACCATTTATATGCATGCTATCAGTGTTATAGTTGAAGAACAACTAGAACATATGAAGCAAATCATATGTGCAAAAATAGAAGATGGCTCACACCAATCATGAAAAGGTCCAATCAAACCTCTGACAAGAAGCTGCATCTGCATTACAATTATTAGCAATGACCCTTTTTCTCTAAAGACGATCCACTTCTTTCTATAGAATGCCATCATTTCCACAACATGACAACATGAACAATATTGGAGCATTTCAAATGAGTTGCTTGGATAAGGTAGTTATGTTGCAATGAAATGAAATCATGGCAATTCCTCATTCAGGAGAAAATTGGATCTAATTCTCGTACCCATATTTTGCAGCAAATGACATTGTCTATACACCCAATAGAATTAAATAAACTGAAGAACATGCAATGCCATAAACTTCAAACAACTAGCTTCCCCCAAACTGAATATTTTTTCTATCCTCAAAAAAGAAAATGACAAATCTAATGAAGTGGAATATAGAGAAAAACCTTTATAAACCTTCATGGAGGAAGATATCATGGCTGGAAATGTTCCCTTACTATTGTGCACATATTGCAGAATTCATAATGTTGGCAATTGATTGTCCATGGGTAAACATCTCTACTTATTCCCTTCAAATGTCTTCGAAAACAAAATATTCAAGACTAATCAATACTGCAACCCACATGCTAGTAATATCAAGATCAAATGTATATTAACCATGATGCACTACATCTATCAAGAGGGTGGAAGAAACATCAATGCTATCCACAATAATAAGTTGTGTTATGGTTGATACTAGTATGGCTATTCATTTGTGAAACCTGGAATGGCTCACTTTCATCTCATGTTGCTACAATATGCATGACTGTTTACAAGGATGAACAATGTTTAGCCTTGATATTTGGCACAAATTTATAAACCCACACAATACTCCATTTGTTGCATGCTATCATAACAAGGGAAATCTAATCTTTCAAAATCCACTACAAAATTGTTAGCTGAGTTTACCCTATCATGGATTACCCTCAAGACATATTTAATCAAATATTCATGTGCTTTTGTTAATGTATGTCAGCATTATCATACACCCTGGCATGTTAAGACCACAAAATAACATGACACATGCATCCATGATGATCCATATGTGGGAAAATAATTTGCAATATGATTGATCCTTTAATGTTCATGATCAGTTTCACCATCAAATGACTTGACAACATGCACATAATGAAGCCCTCAATGAATCTCAGCTTGAATTTTGAAGATGTGAACAATTATATACACCAATGAATCATACAAACAGATCAAACATATCATACCTCTATTTTCCACCATGCTTGTATGATAGCATACTCTTGTGAAGGAATGGCTTCTACATCAACTTTTTATATTGTATGTTCTTGTGGTGCCTATTCCTCTCTTTCAGTAGTGGCCTTGGCTTGTGCATGTGTATCAAATTCTCTCCTTACTACTAGTTCTTGTGTGGCAGTAACATAGATTCCTCTCCCCATAGTTTCTTTAGCTTATCCATATCTCCTTTCTTACTACTGGTTCTTGTGTAGCAATAGTAGGGTTTCCTTGAGATAATTTCTTTCCTCTGTTGTTGCTAGTTATTGTGTTGTAGCAACACATTCCTTTCTTCCAATGGTTTTTCTAGGCTTGTCCATGTGCATGAACTGCTTATTTTCTTTTCTTAGTGTTGGTTCTTGTGTGACAACAGTAAGACTTCCTATTGTTGGTTCTTGTGTGACAACAATAAGGTATGCTTTGATTCTTTTCATGCTTGGATAGTTGGGTAGGTATAGGAATGGACGTGAGTATGGAAGTTGAGATAAGGATGGCATGGTTCCAAGGAATGGATGATGGATGATGGTGTCCCCCCTCCAAACTAAAATATTTTAATACCCTTGGAAATATATCAAATCAAGAGGAAGTGGGACAAAGGCTTAAGTGTGTTTCCAAATACAAATCCATAGCATTCAATGAACTATGACTAAATAAAGGAAAAACAATCATACCTGCACCTACCTATGAAATCTTATATAGTCCACAATGATGTAAAGATTTGCAAGATGGAGCAGTGTGGATTCTGGACGTGTAGCATGATGTAGATCTAGAATATTCTTTTGATGTAGTGACGAATCTTGAAACCTTATTCGGAGAGGAACTTGGAAATATTTATTCAAAGAGAAATTTGGATGGAATTACTTATTTATTATTTTATTTTCAAACTTTGTTTGTTAGCAAGATGGTATTCAAGCAAGGTCCGTCTGACTGTGCCCAGAGCATTTTCACAATCAGAAATTTATTATTCCCGAAGAATACCCACCAACAATATGGTTTTCAAGCATTCTAAGGTCTGATGGCGCCCGATACAAGTTTTCACCATCAACTTTTATTTAAACTAGAGTAGGAAATTGGGGAAACTTGGCATTGTAAGTGATCCAAGATATCTTTATGGTGTTCAAGTTAGGGGTGGGTGAAGCAAAGGATAGGTGGAGCAAGAAACCATGGAAGTGGAGGAGGGGATGTTCAAATTCATCTAAAAGTAGTGGTTACATGAATGATATTCTAATGAAGGCCATTAGCTTTCAGAGATAACCGCATAAGCAAATGAGACTCTTAGCATGCATATATATTGAAATGCGAAGAAGGAAATGCATATGCATACCATAATGCTGGTGAATAAGCATGATAATCATGATGTCTAATTGAAGGATTGTTTGGTAGTAATGGGATGGTGATGTAGCAATGGGACTTGACTTCTGAAACATTGGTCTTGATATGGTTCCCACATCAATTCTTCGTTTGTTGTGTGCTCAATCCAAGAAAAAATATTCTCCTGTGTAGGAAACAACTAGAACATATTTATTCTTGAATGTCTGGAGAATATGCCAATATGGAATGAAATTTTGTCTTCAAAAACCACTTGTACATGTATTGACCTTCTTTAATCTTTCGAGGACCTGCAAAAAAATTTAGCACTTGGCTGCAATAAAACATGAGATCATGGAAGAAGAGATGTGTATGAGATCTCTTAATCCAGGACATATGCAAAAAAAATGACAGGTATGTCTTATAAAACAAATCCAAATAAAAATGAATGAAACAAAATTCACTTTATACTTGTTGGAAAGCAGTGGCCAGCCAAACTAACCATCAGTATTTTGATCGTAAATTATTCATTTCTTATCCGATTTGAGTGATTAAAAATCAAAATGAAAGTTTATTAATAGGGATACTTCTAGTAGAAACAGGTTTTAAAAATTCCATGATATAATATTCCATATATTCTGAGTAGCATCCCGCATCCTAGTGTTGTTTGTGAGCCTTCCATCCTAGACCAACAGTCAGTATTTTGACTACAACATTTTTGTTTAAATACGGATTGATATGATTCCAATTGTAGGTGAAAGTAGATTCATATAGGTATCTTCAATAGAAATAGGTTTTGGATTAGAAGAATTCAAGGTTCAAATACTCCAATGAACAACCCATAAAGTAGAGTTTTCAGAGTGCAAATTTATGATAGTCAGTTGTTATTTTGGTAATAAGTTTATCATATGATATTGATCAAGCGATTAAAATTGCGTTGGAAACTATATTTATAGTAAAACATACCAGATAAATAGTTTTAAAATCCATCCATTAGGTCTCTTAAAACGCGACTGTCCCAACTGTATTCTTGAGATGCCCGCTCTACCTCCAGTCAGTATTTCAACCATATATTTCTCGTTTCATACTCAAATTGAAAAAATAAAATTGTAATAAAAACTAGACTTAAACGGATACCTTATGTAGAAACAAGTTTTAGAACTAATCCCATATGGTTCCTCAAAATAGGACTGTACCGACTGTGTTTCCAAGAGTTTCAATAAGCCAAATGCCACAAAATGCAATAAACAAAACATAGCTTCCCAAAAAATGATTTCAATAAGTGTGAATGTTTGTAAGGATATAATTTTTAATGGAATACATTCACATATCCAAACTTTCAAGCATTGAGTACATATAATGACTTACACAACATGTTGCAGCAGCTGCTGCAACTCTGAAAAAATGATATTCAAAAGAAGATCAATGTAATTTTGTGGTTGTCTTATTTTCAATGTAATCTATTAAAAAAAATCCAATAAAATGAAATCCAACAATTTACCAGGATCGTACAAGTATCAAGCTTGAAGTCTTCTATATCCTCATAGCTACCAGGATCATACAAGTATCAAGCTTGAAGTCTTCTATATCCTCGTAGCTACCAGGATCATACAAGTATCAAGCTTGAAGTCTTCTATATCCTCGTAGCTCCTCCTCTACTAGGATCTTTGTTCACCAATGATTCTTTCCTCCTACCAGCTTCCTACAAAAGAGATATTAGTAATATGGGTGGCTCTTACTGCACCATTGAGGGGAATGATGCAGAAAAATGAAATAAAACTTAAATGGAAAGAAAGAAAAACATCCCTCAAAGCAAATTCAATCAACTGAAAAGTAATCAATCAATCTGCATGCCCTGACACCTCAGGATCAAGAATGATGCGTAGCTCTTCACTACATCTTACTGCCTTGACACCTCAGGATCAGGAACCCTTCTACCATGAAATGAAACTAAAACCAATTCTAATTTGTACTTTTACACTCTTAATAACCTCCCCGACAACGGAGCCAAAATGTTGGGCGAATTAATTGCTTATATAAACAATCGATTAACAACATAAATTATCAATCTGACATAATGTTTGTTTATTTCAAGGTTATCATGCATATTATCATGCATATTCTATGCAGGCCGCAATTTCCTCTTGCATCTATGAATCTTACACACTTGCATAAATAAAGAAATCAGATTAAAAATACATCTACAGAGATAAATTAATCAAAAGAAAATACATTCTATGCTAAACAATAAGAAGGAGTTAGTCTAATTACAAATTACGAAAGTGAAAGAACTACAATCTACATTAACAAAAGAGAAATTAAATACTACAATCTAAATTACAAAACATATTAAAAGAAATATAATTCTTATTCTATCATAAATTGGACTTGTTTCTCTAAGAGTCCTCCCCTTGGATTAGAGAAGGAGCTCTTATTTATACATGAATTTTGCATAATAAATAATAAATGAAGATCCAAAATATCCTCAACATATTACTAATAAATTGGATCTCAGAATCAACTCAAATCTAATCCCAAATCCTTTGCTAGCCTCCATGCTATTTAGTATTCCTTTGAAGTCAAATTCGAATTTAAAGATGTGAGTCATCATAACATGCCCAAAACTCATCCTAAGTGAGTCCTAATAGCATTTAACTTGTTGGGTTCATCATATATTACATGAAGGTCTTCAAATCTTTGTAAATAAACCAAATATGCACTCTGATCCACCACCAACGTGTCTCTTTTATCTTCAAATAATTTACATCGTAATTTGAGACATATAAGAATGATACAAATAACATATTTATAAAAATCCATCACCCCTAATGAATATTTTTCTCCAAGGTGGCTTCATGGAGTAGTAGCAATAGTAACAATAGGAGTAAGAATAATAGTAATGACTTTTAACAATTCCTCATATGAAAAATATCAAGTATCCACTTTCGTTGATCTTCAACCATATGAGTTGCGAAAAATATATTGGAGTAACAACAACTAGCCTAGAGTTGGTTCTGCAATAATCATCAAACTCATCCATGTTTCAAAGATAAGTGTGAAATATGTTATTTTTCCAATGTTTATTAATTATTCACATGAAATACTATGGAAATGCAAATGGAAACCATCTTAGGTATAAATCCTATAAATAAGCAAAAAAATGGATCAATAAGAATTAATATAAGGTCATGGGAATGCAAGAAGGGATTAAAAGTAGGGAAAAGATAGTGTAAAATAAGGACAATTCCATGGCCGAACAGATACCTGCGAGGAACTTAGAAGGAAGAATCTATGCTTTAGCTGTCAAGAGCCATGGAGTTCAGGTCACAAGTGTTCTGGGAAGGGGAAGGTCCATTAAATAGAGGTGTACTCTGGAAATGGAAAGGATAAGGAGGATCAGGATCAGCTACAGGGGGAGGCACATCACACAGCAAAGGAGGGAAAATTTTTAGGGGATTTAAAGGGAGGTGTCATTGCTACATTATCAAAAGTTCCCAGGTTCCTCACTCTCCGAATAAGGGATGTTATATAGGGTAACCGAGTTGGAGTTCTAATTGATGGTGGGGCATCCCACAACTTTATTGATGTTGCATGGGTAAAGAGGTGAGGCATCCAGACTGAGAGATATGATGGGTTTATAGTGGAAATAGTAGGAAACCATAGTATGGAGTGCACTCATTAGATTCCAAAATAGAATGTAACCCTAGGAAACTATACAATGACAGATTCCTTTTATGTGCTTGATGTATTAGATACAAATGTGGTGTTGGGGGTTCAATGGATTTGCTCAATTGGAAAATATTCTACAAACTACCACACCATGGAGATGGAGTTTCAGGGACCAGATGGATAGCAGGTTGTTTTGATAGCTATGCATACCTACCCTCCTGGAGTAGTATCATTACATAGGATGAAGGTTGTACTGAGACATGTAGACATATATTGGGAAGATGAGTGCTTGGTCACATTCAAGAAGCCACTGAATAGTGCCAAACAACATCTAGCGGACATATAGGAACTACTACAGAAGTAACAAAAAGTATTCAGAGATTTTCCATTAGGAAGGCCTCTTGATCCTGGATTTGAGCATATTATTTTATTTGGAGGAGGGGACCCAAGCTGTCATCACTACACCTTATCGACATCCCAAGAGGTATACATATGAAATAGAAGATACAATTAAAGAATTGCTCAAATAGGGATACATAAGATCCAACCCTATTCCATTTACAGCATCAGTGGTATTAGTAAAAAACAAGGATGGGACTTTATGTATGTACATTAATGTAGGACTCGGAGTCTCGTTAAGGGTTTTTTTTTTGGTTACAACCATGCATTTTTACTTTACCTAAACATTCTTCATGTTAAGATGCTTATGTGTATAATAACTCAATACTTTATTCAAGTCATGTAATGACATAAACATCTTACCCTCTCTAAACACCTCATGCAATTAAGATCTAATTATATCTATAACTAAATTCTTACTATCTCTTCATATGCAATATACCTTTATAAACCATTTACTTTTCCTAAACATAAAGATTAACTAACACTAGATTTCTTTTCACTTACAATACAATCTGTTACTATAGACCATCTACTTTTCTATGTGAATGAAATAGATGTAAAAGGATTAACTAATTCTAACTAATTTCCTACATCCAAATGTAGCACATTTATTATCTATGCAGCACATTTATTATCTATCCAATTGAGAGATATATAAATAATATCTAATTAAACATTAGTTATTTATTCACATGTATTGTATCACTAATTGTCATTTGCTTTTTCTTGTGTTCTATGGTATAAGTAGGTGTACACAAAGACTAAGTCTTTGTCCCTATCCAAGGAACTATACATCATTCAAGTTCGATATTCATTCACATCCCATTCGTAAATTGATAGAGGGTATTAACTGATGCATATGTAACATACTAACGATACGTTATATGTATCTCAACAATTATTTTATATCCACGCCTATTTTAAAGGGAGTGTACATGCATTAAATTATGTCCTTCCATTAGAATTCAAATAAATATATATTCATAAATTCGGATTTATACCATCAAATACAACATAATAATAAGAAAATAATTGAACTATAATTTAACCGTAAGATATATATAATTCATAATAAACAAGAAATTGAACTACAACTTAACCATAGATCATATAACAGTCAAGTAATTGAATTACAATTCAACTATGGGACATATATTCATAGTGAGCAAGTGATCGAATTACGATTTAACCGTAGCGCATATATAATTCAATATATATAAATTCAATAAACAAAGGATTACAATTTAACCGTAATTCATATGATTTATAATAAAAATTATCGGAACCATAATTTAATCGTAAGTCAGATAACTTACCTAGAAGTTACCTTTTAAAACATTCACTTGCTCTCTGATGCAGAAGTACGTTGTCCATTAGATGACAACTCCCTATCCGTTCCCTTCCTAGAGTTACGAGGCTCGGATCTCAGTCTCAACGCTCAACATGATGCTCAGCGTGGAGAGATCTCATGAGTTCCACCAGATCCGGTACCAAACATCTGGCTGATCATGACAATGTGGAATGGAACTGCGCCTTCAACATGGCACTTTCCCGGTTGTAGTGTCTGCGAAGAGTTAGGATGGAAATTTAGATCCGACGGACAGAAAGAGTAAAGGGTCCCTCCATATCTAAGTGATTCCGCTCTAGTCAATTCCGGAGTAAGAGTATCAAATAGGTAGCTAAATAACAAAAATAAAGAGTTCGAGATCATCACAATACAGGGGTATCGGATCGACACTCTATGTCTGCGCAGAGTTCAATATCAAGCAATTCGCAGCGTAGAAAGGTATGGGTTAACGCTGCCATAGCGTGAAGGCATAGACAGAGTTGAAAGTAATTAACTTGCACGGTAGGAGGATATGGTTCAAGCTGCCTGAGCGTGAAGGATAAACCGAGAGAATGTAATATATAAATTACAAAATCACAGAGTGTGTGTAAAGCCTAAAAGGAATGGATCTATACTCATTAGGTACAAAGAAAGGTTTGATAAGTGATTCGCAGGGTGCTATCACTGAGACAGGGAATCAGATCCAAAGCTTGGGTGTAAAACCAATACAGAAATTATATAATTCTCTTTCTGAATAAATTACAACAGAAGTACAATTCGAATTCAAGCGTGTAAGTAGAATGAAATTGAGATTTAATAAATCATTTGCAGAATATTACAGCAGAGTATGGATCGAGATCCTAGCGTGAAGGTAAAGTGAAACTGAGTTTTAATATCTTGTTTGTCGAATACTACACCAGACTATAGATCGAATTCATAGCATAAATCCAAAATGAAACTGATTTTTAATAAGTTATTTGCAGAAATGCTACAGCAGGGTATGGATCGAAATCATAACATATAACTAAGACGAAACTTAGTTTTAATAAAATATTTGTAGGAATGCTACACCAGGGTATAGATCGAATTCATCTATAACCAGATTTTAATACAAAATAGAAATATATTCGCTGACTAGGGTAGCCTGAATTCCGATCTCATTAATAAAAAAATAAAATGATACAGAGCGAAACGGTATTCAACATTATCCTTGAATAGTCTACATATACAGTCTTTTTCTATATAAATCGATAGCTGGGAACATACATTAGACACATAGACAATGGATTTAACATAATCCATGAAGCATTTTTTTAAAATGTAAATATAATTTATGCCAAGATTATAATCTACATTTCTTAGGATAGAACAGAGATCTAGTGAATCTACATTCTTCATTTTTAAATGTAAACAGAGATTGGTGCATACATATAGTCTACTACGTTTCTTAAGAATAGACAGAGATCTGGAACGGACGTTAGAAATAGAGATGTAAATTACCATAACCGTCCAAACAATCGGTCCCCTCCCTATTCCAAAAGCCTTCCTTAAATAGGAAATTATGATAACCATCCAAACATTGGGTCCCCTCCCCATTTCAAAAGCCTTCCTTAAATAGGAAATTCCATTGCGACACATGTCGCTTCATGCAAAAATGCTTAATTTATTATTATTCAAATGTAATTTAGCTCACCTATCCATGTGTGAAGTTTTTTAAGAGAGTGCACCAACATTCCTAAATTTATTCAAGTTTGTCTTCTATGATGTTCCATCTAATTTCTATTTTTGTGGGTGCAAGTGGTGTTAACTAAATGCTCAAGCCTAGTATTCCATTTGCTCCTAAAATAATAATTTCTATTATTTTAAATACTAAAAATACATTTTCATGTGAAAATGGTCTAACTATATTTATAAGTTTTTTACGCATAATTTTTATCAATTAATTCCTTTTAGGACCTAGCTACCACACCATTGGTTCCATATGTCCTTCATTTTCATTTATCGACAAGGTACCACATCGTCGGGTCCTTTCGTCCATAATTTCTGTTTATCGACAAGGTACCACATCGTCGGGTCCTTTCGTCCATCATTTTCGTTTATTGACAAGGTACAACATCGTTGGGTCCTTCTATTGATATCCTTTTATTGCTTCTGACTTGCGGGAACTTCATGTAGGGATTTAGGATTCGTTACCTTCAATCCTCCATCTACACGCTATTGCAGACTAATGGAGCTGAGGAGTAAGTTCGTTTTTACTGCGCGCTCTCCAAATCGTACTTGACCAACTCTGTCATGGTCCACTTCACACAACCTCATGCTTCCCTTGAGTAAGTGGATCAGTGCTTCTCTACTCATGCATGGAATTCTATTGGAAATCGACACCGTCGTCATTCTTCTGTATGTGATTTATCCGTACTCCATGACCCTATAATTCCTTTGTGTGTCCTTTGGTGAACCGTTTCACCTGTCGCTACACACATGCTCACAAATACACATTAATAGCTTCGTTCTCATTCATCATAATTTATTTCATACCCCCCTAGTCGTTAAGCATCTTAATCCATTCATAAACATCGTAATTCAATTCATTAACTGAATCGTTTAAGTAGCCATAATTTATTCATAATCATCATATATTTCGTTATTCTGTTACTCATAAACTAAATCATGTATTTCTTTCATTTGCATCTCATTTTCCATAACATAGCTAATCTTCTAAGCAACATATTCATGTATACACATTATATTTTCCATAAAACAACTAGTCGCTAAGCTATCATGCATTCATTCAAATAAATATCTGTTTCCACAATTTGCCATTGTTTCCATTTTGTCAATTTGTCGTCATGCTCTAACTCGAGTGTTCTTGAATTATTCAATAAGTATATGTCAAAGGGTTATTTTATTGAAGTTTCAATCAGCTAGGTCACTCGACAAGTGCCCTCAAAATCCGCAATAGTCTAGGGGCACTACATACACCCCTTCTTATATAGAACTTCGTCCCAAAGTTAAGTCTAAATATATGGTGAGTTTTACTTTCTTTTCAAATCGATGTCTTTTGTTGTCATCTTCCAATTTGATCAGTAATTTTATGCACTGTACTTCTCGTAATATCTTGCCCAATAATTTCCACTAATGATTTTGTCTTTTAACACTTCTCAAAGGTGTCGTGAGTTAGTGATATCTTCATTCATTTTCTTCGATCATGTCTTTGTTGAGGGGATCCATTGCTCATGCAAGTAGCATTGATACTTTGTTCTCCAAATTTCATAGATGTTTCTCTCTCAACCTTTTACCCAAGAAAGGGTGAAACAACGATTTTGGTGTCCTTCTAAATAGCCTTTGCATAATGATAACTAAGAATTCCCCAAGTTGATTCCTTCACTCATTATGCCTTCTCCATTCTTTGCCTAAGATCCCCATCCTATTTAGATTCTTCCATCACGTTGGTGTTCTTTTCTTAATCGAAACCCATTTTAGAGTTCCCTTGATTAAGAATTGTATAAAAGGTCAATTCTATAACACTCATCATCTCGTGAATAACATTTTTATTACATAGATATAGATATTAAAAAAAATATATATATTTTATAATTAAATAAGCATAATTTTTCTTTTGAAACTACTCAGAAAATGCCATAATTCGTTGAAACTTTTACCAGTTGTGGTTGCATGTTTATTCCTCTTTTCTCCTTCCCAAATTACCAACGCATAAACATGTTCCATGACATGACCATGTCACTCTCCTAACTACGTCATCCCTTCTTTATAAACATGCCATCTTCTTAAGCCTAATTTTGTGTTTTCCTCTTGCATAACTCAATTTTGTATGAAGACATATGGCTTTACTTAGATCAAGATATAATGTATAAAATTCTTAGTCCTCCTCTTCTTGGGGTTTTCTCCCACAATTATGATACGCATTTTGCAAAGTTTTAATCCATCCAGATATGTAACCTAAGAATTTACAGACCAATTAATAATGCATATCATTATACATCAATAGTATTTATTTCGTTTCTGTTATCCATGTTATCGTTTCTGTTATCCGCAACATCCTTTCAATTTCCGGGGTGGGTGCCGCAACCCGTTCTGTGAGCTTCCGACCAAATCCAATTTCGGATCTCTTCGTTTTCAGCAATATCAATATGGTTGTTTGTATCTTAGTAATCCGTTAATATCTAAAAAACATCTCTCACATTGGGTATCTCCCTTCCATCTTCCGAGTCTTGCATTTAAGTCTCTTAGGATAAGTATATGTTGTAATCCACAATGATCAGTTTTTGTTTCAAACTTCCTTCGTACTAAAGAGTCCCTTCGTCATAAATCATTGTTGTTATCTCGATGTCATGGGACACTTAGTTTCCTCCATGTGGCCTAAATCCTTGGGAACTGTAAGTGATTATTCTCTCTTCATGCATTAATACTCGGCCTAATTTTATCCTTCCTTACATCCGTACTTATAAGAACATCTCGGTCTATGTCCGGGACCTCTTAAAATAGGTGTTGGTGGCAATAGCTTCCTTAGTGCAAACTCCCTTCTCATATCTATGTACAACACAATAAAAATGCATAATTTCGTCATGGGTCCTCCCACATGGAGAGACCTCTTCAATTCGTTAACCATGCCCCGCAAGCCCCTCTAAGCTTCATTCCCTATGTACGCTAGAGGGTGCTGGTCGTTCCCATATTGCTTTCGTCATTGCAGGATCTTCTGTAATTCTTTCACCCGAATAATGTGACCTGAGGTAATGAACCTCCTTCTCTTGCTTTTGATGGAATGAAAACTCCAATAAATTTCGGTGTAAAAGGTTCCTTCCTAAGTACTGTATTACTATTGTTGTTAGTGTTCCTCTTATTCTCCAACTGTCCTGGGAGAGCTCAACCTACCATCCAAATACTTGTACGAGTTTGTGTAGGCACCTACGACACACTCTAATTATTAATTTCATAACTACACTAAGCACGTATATATCACTATAAACCCGTAGTGCCTGAATCACTTCTGGAAGTCGTCTTAGGGATGTCTTTTTCCTTTGTTATTAAGGAATGAAAACCCGTTCTCCGATCAATATTTGGATAATATAGTCACACCATTCATTTGATCAAAAGATCGTTGGTTCTAGGAGAAGGGTAATTGGTTCCTAAGTTCGTTTGACGATACTCGATGCGTAGTCATCATGAACCATCCTTCTTGTCAACGATTTTCGTTGCTTCCTGGGGTGGTATACTAGGTCTAATCAAGGCTAACAATTTCTAAAGTTGAATCTGCATCTTTAATAACTCCAGTACCGACATTCGGTAAGGGTTTTAGCTAAAGGTTATGTTTTAGGTCTGAGTTCAAAAGTGAAGTCTAGCCCACGCTATGGAGGTAGACCAGGTAATGCTCCAGGTCATTCGTCGAAAACCTTTTACTAAGAAAACAACTTCTCTGGCAGGGAAGTATTTTTGCTCTTCCTGTCACGGTGGGGTTCGTTGTAGAAGTTGGCGAGGGTGGAGGACGTACACTTCATCCTCGTCCGATTCTCCCTCTCCTCTCTTCGTCCACGGACGAATTTTGTGATGGACTATTCATTATTTTTATCCGTAATATACTTTGGGAATTGCGACAATTTACTCTTGTCTACCTAGTCAAAAGTTTTGCGGAAATTAACATGCTAGTTTTTTAAGTCTAGTCAAAAAGTTTTGCGGAAATTAACATATTAGTTTTTTAGTTTAGTCAAGGTTTGACCGGTTTTGATAGAACTCAAAATCTCGCCACGTTTTTTTTTCTTTTTTTTATGATCGTGCATTTTTAATTTACCTAAATGTTCTTCATGTTAAGATGTTTATGTGTATAATAACTTAATGCTTTCTTCAAGTCATGTAATAACATAAACATCCTACCCTCTCAATTAAGATCTAATTATATATATAACTAAATTCTTACTATCTCCTTATGTGCAATGTACCTTCATAAACCATTTACTTTTCCTAGACATAAAGATTAACTAACACTAAATTTATTTTCACTTACAATGTGTTACTATAGACCATCTACTTTTCTATGTGAATGAATTAGATGTAAAAGGATTAACTAATTATAACTAATTTCCCACATCCGAATGTAGCACATTTGTTATCTATGCAATTGAGAGATATATAAATAATATCTAATTAAGCATTAGTTATTTCTTCACATGTATTGTATCACTAATTGTCATTTTCTTTTTCTTGTGTTCTATGCTATAAGTAGGTGTACATAAAGTAAGTCTTTTTCCCTATCCAAGGATCTATACATCATTCAAATTCTCTATTCATTCACATCCCTTTGGTAAATTGATAGAGGGTATTAACTGATGCATATGTAACATACTAACGATACGTTATATGTATCAATTGTTAGTAATTATCTCTTTCGAATCAACGCCTATTTTAAAGGGAGTATACACGTATTAAATTATATATATTCAAATAAGCAAATAATAATATATTCATAAATTTGGATTTATACCATCAAATACAACATAATAATAAGCAAATAATTGAACTATAATTTAACGGTAAGATATATATAATTCATAATAAAAAAGAAATTGAGCTACAACTTAACCATAGGTCATATAATTCATAACAATCAAGTAATTGAATTACAATTCAACTATAGGATAGATATTTCATCGTGAGCAAGTGATCGAATTACAATTTAACCGTAGGGCATATATAATTCAAATAAACAAAGGATTACAATTTAACCGTAATTCATATGATTTATAATAAAAGTTACTGGAACCATAATTTAATCGTAAGTCAGATAACATACCTACAAATTACCTCTTAACCAGGATACAACCATACGGGATCATAATAAACAGTCACTTGTTCTCCGATGCAGAAGTAGGTTGTCCATTAGATGAAAACGACCTACCCATTCCCTTCCGGGAGTTACGGGGCTTGGATCTCAGTCTCAACGCTCAACGTGGAGAGATCTCATGAGTTCCACCAGATCCGGTACCAAACATCTGGTCGATCATGACAGAGAGTTTAAAGTAATTAACTTGCACGGTAGGAGGATATGGTTCAAGCTGCCTGAGCGTGAAGGATAAATCAACAGAATGTAATATATAAATTACAAAATCGCACAGTCTGTGTAAAGCCTAAAAGGGATGGATCTATACTCATTAGGTACAAACCAAGGTTTGATAAGTGATTCGCAGGGTGCTATCACTGAGACAGGGAATCGGATCCAAAGCATGGGTGTAAAACCAATACATAAATTAGATGAGTCTCTTTCTGAATAAATTACGATGGAAGTACAGCTCGAATTCAAGCGTGGAAGTAGAATGAAATTGATATTTAATAAATCATTTGCAGAATATTACAACACAGTATGGATCGAGATCCTAGCGAAGGTAAAGCGAAACTGAGTTTTAATATGTTGTTTTCCGGATACTACAACAGGGTGTTGATCAAATTCATAGCATAAATATAAAATGAAACTGATTTTTAATAAGTTATTTGTAGAAATGCTACACAGGGTATGGATCGAGAGTACTCTCCTTCTTCCTGAAGCCGCGAGCAGTTCGAGCCGTAGAGCTCACAGACACAAAACTAGAGACTCGGAAATGGGTTCCCCCCCACCAAAATATCTTTCCAAACTCCAATAGCAGTAATTCAATGTCTTACTAAAAAAATTTACCATAACCATCCAAACATTGGGTCCCTTCCCCATTCCAAAATCCTTCCTTAAATAGGACAGTCAATTTCGACACATGTCGCTTGATGAAAAACTGCTTAATTTCTTATTATTCAAATGTAATTTAGCTTACCTATCCATGCGTCAAGTTTTCTAAGAGAGTGCACCAACTTTCCTAAATTTGTCTTCCATGATGTTCCATCTAATTTCTATCTTTGTGGGTGCAAGTGGTGTTAACTAAATGCTCAAGCCTAGTATTCCATTTGCTCCTAAAATAATAATTTCTATTATTTTAAATACTAAAAATGCATTTTCATGTGCAAATGGTCTAACTGTATTTTATAAGTTTGCATAATGTTTATCAATTAATTCCTTCTAGGACGTAGGTACCACACCGTTGGGTCCATCCATCCTTCATTTCCGTTTATCGACAAGGTACCACATCGTCGGGTCCTTTTGTCTGTCATTTCCGTTTATCAACAAGGAACCACACCATTGGGTCCTTTCATCCATCATTTCTGTTTATCGGCAAGTTACCACATCATCGGGTCCTTCCGCCAATATCCTTTCATTGCATCTGACTTGCGGGAAATTGATGTAGGGATTTAGGATCTGTTACCTTCAATCCTCTGTCTACATGTTATTGGATACTAATGGCGCTGAGGAGTAAGTCCGTTCTTACTACGCGCCCCCCCAACTCGTACATGACCATCTTTGTCATGGTCCACTTCGCACGACCTCATGCTTCCCTTGAGTAAGCAGATCAGTGCTTCTCAACTCATGCATGGAATTTTGTTGGAAGTCGACACCATCGTCGTTCTTTCATGTGTGATTGCACCGAGTGAAATAAGGCGCTCTACAACCCAGTATGGGGGAGATGTTGTAACATTTGTTACTAACAAAATATTTAAAAAATAATTAAAAAAATACATGTCGGCTCATAAACTAAAAAATTATGGAAAGTATTTAAAAAAAATTCATGTTGGTTCATAAAATAAAATATTATGAAAAGTAATTAAAAAATAGATGTTCGTTTATAAAATAAAAACTTAAAACTTAAACCCGAATCTATCAATCAAGATAGATCAACTTTCTAGAGTTTAAATTTAAAAAAAGAAATACACCTCAAGAAATTGGATCCCTCTCGGTGCTTGATAGATACAGGTTTAAGATGATCTATGCTGGTTTATCCATACTCTACGACCCTATAATTCCTTTGTGTGTCCGTCCGTGAACCGTTTTACCTGTCGCTACACACATGCTCACAAATACACATTAATAGCTATGTTCTCATTCATCATAATTTATTTCATACCCTGCTAGTCGTTAACCATCATAATCCATTCATAAACATCGTAATTCAATTCATTAACTGCTAATCATTTAAGCAACCATAATTTATTCATAAACATCATATATTTCGTCATTCTGTTATTCATAAAGTAAATCATGTATTTCTTTCATTCGCATCTGATTTTCCATAACATAGCTAATCGTCTAAGTAGCATATTCATGTATACACATTTTATTTTCCATAAAACAACTAGTCATTAAGCTATCATGTATTCATTCAAATAACTATCCATTTCCAAAATTTTCCATCATTTCCATTTATCAATTTGTCGTCATACCCTAATGCAGGTGTTCTTCAATTATTCAATAAGTATAAGTCAAAGGGTTATTTTATTGAAGTTTCAATCAGCTGGGTCACTCGACAAGTGTCCTCAAAATCTGCAACAGTCTAGGGGCACTACAATTAACTACATGCCCCTTAACAAGAAAGAATAGATATCCGATTCCAAGAATAGATGAATTGATGGATGAGTTACATGGGGCAAAATACTTCTATAAAATTGACCTCTGATCAAGATACCATCAGATAAGGGTGAGGGAACAGGATGTTCCAAATATAGCCTTCCATTGCCACTATGGACACTATGAGTTTTTGATGATTGCATTTGGGATCACTAACTTAATATCCACCTTCCATTCCTGCATGAATCACACTTTCAAGGATCAGCTGTGTAAGTTTATTTTGGCATTGTTTGATGATATATTAATTCACAATAAAACCTGGGAAGAACATTTAAAACACCTAGATGAACTACTAGGAATTCTAGAAGAATAGTCATTATATGCAAAGATGTCCAAATGTGGATTTGGTATGCAGGAGATGTTGTACATGGGGCATGTGATAGGATCAAATAGGGTACAGGTGCACCTAGAGAAGATTAAATCAATATTGGAGTGGCATACAGGTAAAAATGTGACCGAATTGAAAGGATTCTTGGTCCTTTGCACTTACTACAGGAGATATGTCAGTAGGTTTTCACATATGACAACATCACTTACAGATCTTAAAATGAAGGGGGCATTCAGTTTCTCATATGATGCACAACAAACATTTGAGAAAATGAATAAGGTAATGAGTTCATGCCCCATACTAGCGTTACCATATTTTACCCATCCATTTCCATTAGAATGAGATGCTTCAGGAGAAGGTATTGGAGTAGTGTTGATACAGAAAAATCACCCTATTACATTCAAGAGCAATAAATAAAAGGACTATGAGCGCCAATACTCAATCTATGATATGGAAATGGTAGCAATGCTTCATTCCCTAACAAAATTTAGAGAATACTTAGTAGGTGGAAGATTTAAAATCAAGACATATCATAACTACTTAAAGTACTTCTTGGAACATAAAGAGTTGACTGAGAGACAAAAACATGGTTAAGTAGGATCCAATCTTATGATTTCAAGATCAGGTATGTAAAAGGGAAAAACAATGTGGTAGAAGATGCCCTTTCTAGATGATAGGCAATGTTATCTTTATGACCATTTCCACAGATTGGATATCTCATCTTTTGGTCGAATACTCAAAAAATAATTTTTCTTGTTAATTATTGGAAGGAAAAATACAAGATGAAAGGTATAGGGTGATAGATGACATTATCTGCAAGAAAACGATCTTGCAAGATTCTTGTGATTCGCCATTGGTTGGACACTGGGGGTTCCTTAAGACTTACAGACATATTAGTTAAATTTTCTCATGGAAGGGCATCAATAACGATGTAATGCATCATGTGAGGGAATGAAAAATTTTCTAGCAGAATAGATAAAGCATACTCATCTGGAAGGCCTACTTCAACCATTATCCATTGCCGAGCAAAAATGGGAAAGTATTTCAATGGAATTTATTACAGGGTTTCCCAAGGTACAGGGTAGAGACTGTTTATATGTGGTTGTGGATAAGATAACTAAATTCTCTCTTTTGTTTGCCATTCCTTCTGACTAGTCAGAAGTACATGTGGCAAAGCTTTTTTTTCAGGGAGGTATTCAAGTTGCAAAGGTATCCTAAAAATATTGTTAATGAAAAGGATAGTAAGTTCACATGAGCATTTTAGCATGGGATTTTCAGGTTGGTTGGGACAAAATTGTCTATGAGTACTAGTTATCATCCTCAGAGCGACGGACAGACACAGATAGTCAACAAGTGGATTGAGGGATACTTAAGGAACTATGTAGCAGGGTAGCAAAGGATATGGATTAAATGGATACACCTAGGGGAATACTACTACAATACTACCTACCACTGTTATAGAGATTTCTACCTATGAGTAAGAAGAAGACCTCTTAGGATAAAGTGACAAAGATGAACTCTATGCTAAGACAAAAGGTAAACAAATGCTACCTCATTCCCTAGATCTAAATTAGTGTTTACAGTTCTAACATTTGATAGATGAGAAAGAAGACAACTGACCTTCTGTTCCGATGTTTGTCCAATTAAGACTTTGACCCCGAAGTCCTCGCGATGAACTTGTAGATATCAACATGACAAACAAGTGCACACTATCTCCCAAATAACTGAATCACAAGTTAGATCTATATTCTACTGAATACAATTTATGCAAATGAATCATGATCAATACACATAAATAGGGAAACAAGACAAGTTATATTTTATTGAGAACTCAAGAGTGCTTACAAAGTAGTTGCTTGATGTCCAAGCCCACTCCAGCTCCAAGTCCTTCCTCTAGCTATCTCTGCAAAAGGATTACGATCATAGGTTTGATGCCTCGACAGTCCTCCCTTTGGCCCATGGAATGCCTCTCTCTTATAGGATTAGAAAGGGTTAACCAACAAGAGAGTGTAATGGATCTAGAGAGTGTTTAGTTGATCAAGCCTGCTAAACAGAGAGGGGGTTGGGATTGAATCAAAGGTGGCAATCCCAACAAAATCTCTCGAAGTTTGAGATCTCAAAGTCCATGGAAAAAAGGCTAATAATGGATTATCGCGCCCCTAGGCCTGAGCATAACGCAGTATTACCGCGCCCTAGGGTAGGAGCATAATGCGGTAACCCTAATTATCACGCCCCATCAATTGTGCAGAGTGCGATAATTCCTGCAAATGAGATCTGTCTAGGTGACACGTGGCAGGCATGGGGTTTCTTTCAGTGTTCAGGCAATAGATTTCACTATTGGATGTCAAGATGGTTATTAAGGGGAAGTTTCATTTAGGTCGTTGATGGAAGGATGTGACACTACGATTTAATGTGTAATATCGAGGTATAACAGATGCCCCCTAAAGTGTGAGGTTAGAAGAGACTGATGGCTGAAATACTTTACAAATACTTTGCAAAGATAGCATCGAGGGGAGTAACAAGGAGCTGAAACATAAACAAAATGTCAGATATACCACCAAGGTAGGCATTCCCATGCTCGGAAACAGTTGACAAAAAGCATGGCTGCCGACCAATGCATTGCAGATCCATGACTATTGAGATAATATAGACTCTAGACAAATCATGGCTACTGTGAACAATCATAGATCCATGAGACAGTAATGACATAGCCATGACCAATACATAAGTGGATCTATGTGACAAAATAGAAAAAATATCCATCGCAGCTTGGACGTAATCAGTATACAAAAGGGTGTCCAGGGTCTTCTACTCGATCGTAAATGATACGAATCTAGCCATGTGATTACAAGGTGTTGAAGTCGAACATGGTAGAAACCATTTGATTATTGATCAATGATGTGAACCGTTAACAAATGCGAGGGAAATCACCAATGATGACAATGATCCCCAAGGTATCTATAGTACATCTCAACGAAATGTGAATAAATGAGTAGATGTCGAGCATTCGAGAGATTATTCGATTAGAGGTCAATGATGGAAACCTACTGTCAAATACGAGGAAACCTACCATTGAGGCATGCAAGTACCAATGTACTAGTGGTTGACTCGTAAGCCTAATTCCTGGATAGTGATTTGGCATCGACAGGAATAGACTCGTCGAAGGTGGGCCATGATGATTCCCGCATCATCGACACGAAATCGGAATGAGAGATAGTATCTAACGATGGAAAAATAGAATATGTACTGACACAGTGGAATTTTTGACATAGTGGATGACTTAGAACAATGCAAACACTTTGAACATATAATGACATGAAGCAGAACCTGGCAGCAGGGATTATTGGTAGCAGAGAATAAACATATGACAACTAGGCTCGTGGCTAAGAAGACGACTCGAGATGATTTCGATAACTCAGCAAGAACAGATGAATACCCAAAAATAGACAAGGGACATATGCATGCCATGTTCAAAGGTGATGACTAACAAGCTGCCAAGAAAATAAACTTGACTCATTTCCCATTTTTCACCAACATGATGGATGAGTACCTCTTTGTTGTTTTATGAGCTTGAGGAGGATAACAGATGCTTGGTATAGCTCATTTCATAGATTAGTCCGATCTCACATGTTTTATGAACCTGAGAAAGGAGGGGTTCATCCCAAAGTGGGCCCTTCGATGTTAAATTTTAACGAGTCCAAAGAAGGAAAACTCAGCAGTTTTTCACATTTAGAGAGCTTGAAAAACTTAAAGAAGGATCTAGAATGTACTTTTTCGTAAATTTAGTCCCGCAGTCCTGAAAAAGTTTAAAACAATTCCTGAGAGAACTCTCTCAGTCAAAAGTTGACTAAGGTATACCTTTCTCGTAAATAGTCTAGACGGGCCGAAGAAGGGGTAACCTATCACCGAATAGACGACCTTTCAAATACTTTTACAAGTGTGAAAGAGACAAGTGCACTTGGTAATCTTTTCAAAATGAGGGAGCCTGAAAAGAGCTTAAAGAGAACTCTGATGGTATTTTTCATAATTTTTTAATCATTTCGGTCCGAAAAAAGAATAAAGTAAAAACGATGCTTTCCTCATCGTTTTACGTGCACAAGTAAAGTCGACTAAGCTCGACACCTTTTACTTGGGTTTAACAAGCGCGAGACAAGTGTGGAAAGACGCTTGGAATCTTTTTTAGGTTTTAATCCAGAGCGTGAAAAAGATAAAGTCACCTCAAATGAAGGTCAAAATAGTTTTGAATCGCCAGTGTGAACAAAGTAGAGAGAACCTATCAAAGATGGTTTATAAACTTGGGAAAAAAGATATTAGTAATGTGAAGTATTTGACCTAAAAAGATATTTAATAAAATAATGAGCAAAAATGTAGTTATACAACTTATATAAGCAAGAGGTAAAAAGAGAGAGTTACCATTTTCACTTTGCTATTTTTGCTCATAGAGGGATTTTCACCTTTGGAAGGGCAAAACTTCAAGGGACCATATCTGGAGATCCGAGGTACCGTTTGGACAACCGACTGCACCAGGTAAAAGATCTTAAGCTCCTCTTTCAATACGTGTCCTTATTTCTTGATTTCTCAGTAGTTTGATAATTTTTTGACGAAGCCCTAAGGGGATTTTTTCGCACCTGGAATTATCTTGGCCTCCCTCTATCGAGAAGCATGGTAATTCCACAACTACTGCTCTATAGCTTGACTCGGGGGCACGATACTATCACTTTGCCGCACGGCCATGCGATTCCCAGGAGTGATAATCGCGAAAAAGAAGAAAAAATATTTAGTTTTTCCTCATGTTTGGGGGGATATCAATCTTCCAGCTTGCTCATAAATGTTTTAATTGGCTTTTTGTAGGAGTTTACATCTCAATAGAGGAAAGATGGCTGATTGGAAAGAAAGGGAACATGAAGCTGATGATTAAGAGGTTGCAGATGATCAAATGACATTGAATGCACTACAAGCATGTGGGTTATTGAAGTTCTTTAAGACAAAAGGCATTAGGAAACAGGGAAAACTTCTAACTCACCTAATACAGTTGTGGGAGAGTGATATTCAGGCTTTCTGAGTCGGAGAGCCTAATCTTGAAATTGGTCTTGAAGACATCGACTTCCTTAGTGGCCTTTCTAAGGCCTCGACGGAGAGTACAAATGACTTGATCACCCATTATTGCCGACAGGGTTCTTCGAAAAAGAGTGGGAAAGTAGCTATCAAGGATGTGATATAGCTCCCATTAAGAACTATACTATTCACCATAGCTCGAGTAGCAGGTAGTGTGATCCCTCATCAGGCGTCTCGAGCGCAGATGAACCTTTCCATAGAGTGCATGGTACCAACCTTATTCAACTAGTGTGAAGGGGTGTTAACTAACCTCAGAGAGCAAATCACCAAGTGTAGAAATGGGGATACTTGCCAGTTTGGATATGGGAATATCTTGGTCAACTTCATTTTGGAGAGGGTGCCATTGTTGCATCCGCAGATATCCATGCCCATCCGTCTTGCAACCGAACCCAGGATGGGTCGATGGAGTGATTACGTAGGACGGCTCAGGGGGCCACAGATATTATCCTTTGGTGAGGACTTTTTCTCATGGCTTGAGGAGTAGATTGTGATGATCAAGGAATTCCCTTATGCAGGGGTGGACTTCTGCGAAGACATTGACTTGGGATTTCCCAATGACGAGGATTGGGATAACTCAGGTATATGACCTTCACCAATGTGTTTTTAATTTTTCAAATATATAAATTTTAGTGATTTTTTTTTTGAATGTGCACAAATATCTAATGTTTCTACATGTGCATGTCACAGATCGTGGACCAAGGAGACTAGTGGGCTACTCACCATTGCGTCGAGGTGGGGTCGAGCACCAAGCAGCTGTTGAGGAGGAGGATGAAGATGAAGTGGGGGGAATCCGGGATGTGGAACGGAATCTTTAGGGTTTGAACTTTGGAGTTCCCGTTATGAGGATAGATGATGTTCCTCTCCATCTCTAGTAGCATACTGTAGGTGTGCCAAGGCGTATTGGCCAACTCCTCCTCAGGGTGGCTAGGGCTATGGTTTGCTACCATGAGCAGCGCAAGGAATCCGAGGATGATCGTGATAGATCTCCTAGATCTCCTTAGATAGTAGTATTTTACTTTTTGCAGCATGTACACGATATATAGGCCAGAGGGCGAAATTTTGTATGGGACGGGATCCCAAATTTTTTTCTTTAGACACAAACTTTATCATATGTATTCAGGAAAACACTTTTATATGCGATTATATACATGTGGACTTATTTCTATTATTTATTCATTTACAATGGCTTGTGTGTTTATTTTATGATGTATTTTTTTATGTATGGGCTAGATGCCAATCCAAAATGTAGTTAGCCAATGACTCAGCCACAAAATTGAATTCTCTTGGTATATGTTGATATGAAATGTAATCAAAAGATCGTTCCAAGAGGCGTTCCCTTTGAAATAAGTGAAGTAATATAGGATCGTGGACAGTGTAGATATAGTTTAAATGAGACACCACGAGTTGGGAGTCTATAAAGACTTAACCAAGGGAAGCAACTTCAGTTAAGAGTCCAATGACTTCATGGTACTCTACAATGTTGCTGGTTGCGGGGCCTAAGAAAGTGCCTCCTGAAGATACCAACTCGCCAGTAGGAGAATAAATAACCCATGCTGTGAAAGCAAGGTTCCGGGTGTGTCGGCTAGCACCATCAGTGAATCCATGGTAGGCAGACATCTATGCATAGGAGCACAAGTCGAGGTAAATGAGGATACATGAAATAAAATCCATGCACACACACACAAAAGAAAAACTGAAAATAAGCTAAGTACATTATGTACAACATGTCTCACGCAGGATAAACCTACGCGTAGAAACATTTTAGGTACAGCCCATTGCAGGTCTGTGCCAAAGGCGTACCGTCACAGTCAATGAGCTCGTAGGCTCCTTTTTCCAATACATGCTTTATGATGAAGGTACCATACCACATAGACTCTAGCTTTCCCTTTCCTAGTTTGTCATGCATCTGGTCATATGTGAGTACGAGGTCGCTTTCCTTGAAAATTCGAGGTTGAACGGATTTATCATATTGTGCCTTGATGCATTTCTTATGGGCTTCGTTATCTAAAGCAACGTCGCGATGGGTTTCATCCAGCTTAGCTAGATATAGAAATCATTCTTCTTCGGAAGTCGTATTGGGAAGTAGCTCAATGGCTATCTTCAGTGACGAAATTTCACATTCAATCGACAAAATGGCTTCCAAGCCATACACCAATTGGAATGGTGTGAACCTGGTAGCACTTTTCACTGAGGTTCGATAGGCCCATAATGTCAAGAAGAGAGCTAAGTGCCAATTGGACTTATGAGTACCCACAATGCGCTGAATCATGCATGTCAAAACCTTGTTTATGGCTTCGAATTGGCCATTGGCCTGTGGGTAGTATGGGGTTCATTTTTCATGACGAAAACCCAGCTTGGCACTCAATTCTTCAATCATATGGTTCCTAAAGTGGGAACCGTGATTGGTCACAATAGACTGCGGAACTGTGAACCTAGATATGATGTGGTTGAATATGAACTGCGTTGTTGTTTTACCGTCTTTTGCGAAAGTAGGCATCGCTTCAGTCCATTTTGTGAAATAATCGAGAGCTACTATGACATAGCTATGCCCCCCGGCTGAAGTGGGATTACAATGTGTGAAATCTATGCACGATTTGGAAAAGTGGCCGATGGCAACAACATGGTGGAGTGGAGCAGGATGCCAGCATTTCTTGCTATGGAAGAATCGACAGGGTGGACATTTCTTGACTGTTTCAATGGAATCTTTGAAAATCGAGGGCCAAAAATATCCTACTCATAAAATCTTCTGGGCCATAGCTATCCCAAAGAGATGACCACCATATGCTCTGGAGTGGCATTCATTAAGAACGTGTTCAGCTTTGTCCAAATTTAAACAACGTTGAAGAATGGTATCGACACCATGACGACAAAGGGTATCGTTGATGATGAGGTAATACTTGGCATGATGTCGGATACGTCGACGTTCATTGCGGTTAAGTTCGGGCCGAAAACGTTTGGCTTGGAGATAGAGTATGATATGCCCATACCATGGATTGGACGTTCTAATGAGGAACACCGATTCATTAGGGATAAAATCGATGGGCTCTAGTTTCTCAGTGGCACGGGGCAAAGTACAAATCAACTCTGCAAAGACCAAAGATTTCTTGGATTTTTCCTTGGAAAATTCCAAGTCAAATTCTTGAAGGACAACAATCCAACAAGAGTATTTTCCGCCGAGCAGTTGACATGTAAGGATGCAGTACATTGGATTGAAATCAGCGATGACAGTTTTCCGGCGGAGTAGAATGTATTGGAAGAACCTCTGGATAGCAAAAGCTGTAGCTAGAGCCAGCTTTTCAACATGCGAGTAGCAAGTTTTGGAGTCGAGGAGACTCTTACTAAGATAATAAACCACATGTTCTATGCCATTGGCGTCTTCTTGGACTAACACCATACCAATGGTGGAAATGTACGTTGCGAGATATAAGATGTAATCCCGTGTGTAATTGGGGGGTTGAATCACGAGATCCTTAGTAAGGGTTGTTTTTAGATTATCAAAAGATCATTGGGCTTCATCGTCCCAAAAGAAGGGAATGTTCTTTTTCAGAAGCTGCATATAACCCTTGGTGATCTCGGAAAAATTACACACGAAACGGCGTAGAAAGTTTGCATGCCCTTGCAAACTTGGAAGTTCTGGTATGTCTGTGGGTGAAGGAAGAGCTAGAATGGCTTCTACGTTTGCAGGGTCCAATCGTATACCATCTTTGGAGATTATGAATACCAAAATTCTTCTGGCTTCAACACAAAAAACGCACTTTTGTGGATTCAAACGAATATTGTAGCGACGATACCTTGCAAATATGGCGCTCAAATGATTTGGGTGATCTTCCCGAGTTTGAGAATGAGCGGGGAGGTCATCAAGATATGGTTCTACAATATGTTTAATATCGTGAAATGCATATGAAATCGCCCGTTGGAAAGTTTCCCCGACATTTTTGAGGCCAAAGGGTGGCTTTCGGTACGCAAAGGTCCCCCATGGGAAAATGAAGGCGGTTTTATGCTGATCAGCTGGGAGTATCTCTATCTGATTATAGCTAGAGAAGCCATCCATAAATGAAAAGATGACTCTCCAGGCACAGTTCTCGATAATTTGGTCAATGAACAAAGTTGGATAGTTGTCCTTCGGACAAGCTTTATTCAAGTCATGGTAATCGACACAGACTCTGATCGTGCCCTGTTTCTTTGCCACAGGAACGATATTAGACATCCACTCTGTCAACGAGATAGGATAAATAAAACCAGCATGCAGAAGTTTTTTAACCTCTGCTTTGATAGCTGCTACCTTGCAGGGATGAACGAGATGGGGTTTCTGACGAACTAATCAGGCACTAGGAAAAGTTTGGATCTCATGGACTACGATGGAAGGGTCTATTCATGCCATTTCTTCATAACTCCAAGTGAAGATGTCGCGGAATGTTTTGAAAACGGAGGTATAGAACTCCAATTCGGTGGGAGTACATGTTTTTCCTATGTGAATGTTTTCCATGACCGCAGGTTTCACTGAAATGTTAAGAGGAGTAGTTTCCATGAGGGTGGCCAAGTTTCCTTCGAAGAAGATATCATCAACTGAACTGGGAAACTTGGGCTTAACAATTTCAAGTGAACTGATGGGTTTGGTGTCTTGCTCAACCACCTGGATAGTAGGAAAAGAAGACCAATGATGGTAATCTTCCTAGGGTGGTTCATTGACGCACATAACCTCCATAATTGATTCGTCAGAAGGAAAAATCAATGTGAAAGGATCGATAAGTTACGACAATGGGCCAGCCTCAGATAAGATTTGTTCCATAGCATGGTCCGTAGTAGCATCGGCCCAATCAATGGCTAACTGGATCACCTCATAAGTTGCAAGGTTCCTCTTTAACGGCATGGAGTCGCCATAGTTTTCAATCTCCGTAGTACTCGGTATCACCCAAGAATCGTTGGATGGGATGATATTTGATGATATCATGTTGATGGCTTGTAGAGGGGATCTGAGCTCCGAGAATACTCCGATGAGGGAGGAGTCCTTCATAATACCAACGCAGACATCCTAGAGGCAGAACTGAGATTGAACCGGTAATGGAACAATGTTGGTGGAGTTCGAATGAGTGTCGAGAGTACAAAAGTCTAACTGATCTATAGTGACAATATTCCCTTGGTGGGGAAATTGTACTAATCAAAAGACAGAAGATGCAATGGCAGTCATGGCATAGAACCAATTCCGTCCGAGTAGAATATTATAATCCAATGGTGCATCTATGACTTCGATGTGTATAGATATTGTTTTGCCCCCTAGCTTTTCACCGATCGCAGGAATGAATCCACACGGTTGAAAACCATGTCCATCAAATGCTCTGAGAGTAGTGGGAGAAGTTGTAACTTCAGGGGAGCCATGGCTCTCCAACAATTCAAGGACATGATTGATGTGGAAGCACCTTCGTCTAAGAGAGTGCAATGAATGTTGTTTCCACAGATCTTTGTTTGGACCTGGAAGGCTAACTGGTGAGAAAACCAAGGTTTAAAATACTCCAAGTTAAACATAATTGCGTTTGAAGTATCTGGGTCCATTGCCCCCAGTGCTGAAAGTAAGGTTCTACGCTGCATGGGACAATTTTGGAGAACCTCGAGAGTCGACATCGCGCATGGTGCTTGAGCTAGGTCCTCAACAATATTGTAATTTTGGATTGTTCACACATTCGGATTAAATGTTGCCTTTCGGATGGTTCCCTTGGGTGGGCGCAGCACTGTGTCTGTGACAGGTCTCTCAATGTGGAGATGACCATTGGGGGGAGGGATGACAGGATCTTCAGAAAGATTGCCATTAAATTTCTCTAGTTTGTTTGAAACTGAAGAGGTATCATACGTCCTTGATTGAGTAGATAGATTAATCTCTTCGTTACTCATCATCACAATTTCATAGTTTGCAGACGTTTCTCTGCGGGGTGGGTTGTTTAGATTTCCCCCTTGTGGGGAATCATGCGCAACCATCTGCTATTGGTGCTGAGGGAAAGGATCAGTTAACATTGCCAGGTGGGAGGATCCTTTAAAAAATTTGTTGGCTTCGTCCTTGTAGGGACAATCACGTGTGTAATGATCTTCCTGACAAATCAGGCAGGGGAACTTTGCTTTCCAGCGTGGTTTGGGGTCGTTGTTAGTTGGTTGTGGCTTGGGGTTCTCCTGTTGGTTAGAAGGTTTCTTGGATTTCATGCAATTATTCTTCTTCTTTCCCCCGAATGGTTGTGACGTGGATTGAACCGTGTTCACCTCAAAGGAGAGAGAAGGAGAGGTAGAAGATTTGGAGGCATCCTTGGGTGGAGAGGGGGAAGCAATGGCTTGCTACCCTATCGATTTGGTGGCAGGTTGAGCCTTAACTGAACCGACGATACCGTCGATGGGGGGTTCACCGGCAGGCTTGGTTGGATTAGTGGTGGTGTGGGCAGCATGGGGAATAAGCTCGTATAAAGTTTCAGATTGGGTATATACGAAATCCATATACTGAGTGCCAGAAATCGCTTGTTCCTTCGTGATAGGTCCTCCCATGGCAATATCCCTATTGATGGGAGGTAGAAATGACTTTGTGAACCAATCAGCGAGTAACTGTCCAGAATGGGTGCCTTGATTAACCTGCGGCGTCGACGCTACTCATGGATATGGTCTGAGATGTGTCTAGAAGTGGTTTGACATAGTGAGGTCAACAGGTCTGTTCCAATCTCGTACCAGATGGGGAGCTGGAAATGTGTCAGAAACTACATAGCCAAGGTATTGAAATCGTGAAAGTAGTGTTGTGGCAGCTCGATATACCACTTTGGTGTCATGCCGGTGAGGGTACGTTGGAAGAGCCGTAACTGAATGGATTCATGCATCAATGAGTTCGATGAACACCAAAGATGGAAGGTCATTACGTGGTTCTCGGGGTCTTCCCTAGGTTTGGCATCGAACTTAGGAATGTCCGATGGTAGTTTGGCTAGGATGGGTGGCCAATGTGGCTCATGCCATATGGGATCGTTGATAAGCCGCGACAAATCGGGTAAGTCTAGCGTATACAAGAAAGGAAGTTGAAAATTGGGCTGCGAGTATGAGTAGTAATTGTATGGTGTAGGGATGCCTGTAGGACCCTGCACAACATACTACTACGTATTGTACCCATACATGTTTACCGCAGGATACTGTTGGAAGTTATGAGGATAGAAGATCATATTTTTAACTAGTTGTGTGTTTGAAGTCATGGGATTTATCATTTGACTCAGGATCATAGTAGTAACTGGTTGTTGAATGTTCTGCTGAGTGAGGATGACGGGTATAGTGCCCTGGGGTTGTTGCATCCCAGGGATGTTTCCCGTTGCTTGTTGGGGTATGGTTCCTTGGGATTGTTGTGTCCTAGGAATATTTCCCATCCCTTGTTGGGGTATGGTTCCCTGGGATTGTTGTGTCCTAGGAATGTTTTTGCCACCTTGATTGGGTGGAGGGTTACCCATAACAGGGTTAGGGGATGCCTAAAAGAATGGTGTCCATGGAATATTGGTTCCACCTTGATAAAGGGGTGGAGGCTGAAGCAGTGGGTTCCATGGAGTATTCGCCACTGAAGGATAAGGAATGTCAGAGTTCAGGTTGGGGGGAATATAAGGTTGAGTAGGTTACCCCCCAGCTTGATTCCAATTTGCAAACAAAGAGTAGCCCCCACTTTGTGGGTTTTGGGATGCCTAAGAAGGAAGTGTACCTGACGCGGGATGTTGGAAATAGGATCCGGTTGGGATACCAACATGAAAGTGTCCACTGCTAGGTGGATTATACATGCCCAACTGAGCAGAAACTGCTAATTAAGAGGGTTGTTGTATGGTGCCAATGCGGGTCTTAACGAGTGGTGCTCCTCCAATAAAAGGGGTCTGTTGAGTTGATGGGAAAGAAGGAGGTGGTTGTTGAGTGGCCCCACCTTGAATGGTACCAAGGGGTTTCCCTCTAGCGAGTGGGTTAGATGGTCCAGCAGGAGGAGGTTGGTGACTGGGACTAGTGTTCCCAAAAGATGGTTGTCCTCCTACAGGCGGGTTTGATGGTCCGCCCGAAGGGGGTTGGTTGTTGGAATCGATGGTTCCAATAGTCGGTTGTCTACCTCCAGAAATGGTATAGATGGTGGCCGAAGATGAACCTCCGGTCAGCATGGATGATTCAACAGTATGACTGGATCTTCTTTCAATACTATAAAGGTGGGGTATGGCTGTTTGGCCAATGGCACCAAAGGTGCCGATTTGTGGGGGGCAGGGTATTTTTTAAGGATTCTAATATTATACTTAAGTATAGTATCCTAGGCGATTATTTTGGATTGAAAAAAACATGTATATAAATAGGTAGGCGAATATTAAATATGAAACATACAATTTACTACTGAAATGTGTAAATTTTGGTGATATTGTGATAAAAAAACATATTTTATGTAAATATAGGTGATATTAGAGACTAAAAATGAGCAAATAACGAATTTATTTTTTGAAAAAAAGCCCGAAAAATAGCCAATTGGCAAAATTTCGCCCTTAAAAATTACCCTGGTGGGGGGGGGTCTTCCATACGTTACAAGCAGGGATGGAGATAATACTGGGTTATCCCTCATAAGTTGTGTGTCCCTTGAATATATGCCAAACATATTGGACAGTAGCAAATGTGGGGAATTTAACCAAGGGGTATCAAGAGTCACGTCCATGGGGTCTTGAAAAATAGGAGGACCATCGAGGGCTTGGCCCGGATTTGTATCCCGTGAGGGGTAAAAAATGCAAGCTGTCTGTTTGGGGTCTGGAAATAGATCGGGTAAAGTTAAATATGAAGGTCCGGATCCGTTAGCATAGGAGTGATGAAACTTTGTGCTAGACAAAATGTGGCGAGCTTGGTAACCAGGAGGACGGGTGGCAGGGGGGTATTAGGAAGCCGACAACAGCATTTTCTCCGTATCGCGTTTGAATTGTTCTGACACTAAAGGGGATTTAGAGAGACTAACCATGCTAGATTGGATTGACGCCATAATCTCTTGTCCTGAGGGGAGATCAGGGAGGGATACGATGAATGGCATGTTGCTAGAAGAACTGGTTTCTTGAATGTGAACACCTGACGGTATAGTGGTGGTAGGAGGAGGCTCTTCCTGGGACTGGAATCAACTCGGACACATCTTTGTCAGATCCTTCAATAGTTCCAACAGATCCTTCAGGAACATCGTAGAAAGTATCTGTTGGCGGAGTAGTGCTAACAGCTGGGATGGTGATAGCCTCCGGTATAGTATCATGTGCAGTACTAACTTCAGCAGCTACGGTGGTGTCCACTATGGGAGGTGTTTTTGGAATGACAATGAATTGAGTGACAGCCGGAATCTCAGGTATGATACTAGTTTTAGGAACTGGAAGAGGTTCTGAGACCGTGCTATGAGCTATAGTTATAGGAGGAACTGAAGATGTAGTACGGATAGGTGATGGAACATTCCCTCAGCCAGTGCCACAGCCGATAGGGGAAAAAATACATGATGCAGGTGGACCAGAAGTCCGTGGTGGTGTTGGTGGGATTCATTCCTGTATTCTTCATGATATCCGTGGATCAGACATGATGATGGAAATACAATTTCCGGGGACAGTCTTGTAGAAAAGAACTCAAAAACCCTAAAGCAGTCAAGTGTGCAAAAGGGGAGCTAGAAAAAGGCAAGGCTCACAGGCCAAAAAAGCAAGCTCTAAAAATTATACTAATACCGGTGTCACAGTAAGAAAGCCGAAACAAAAGTGGCCAGAATGCCAACAAGTAATCACTAAAAAGAAAAATGACCCTCTAAGAAGATGAAATAGCGAGCAAAACCTCCTAACTAAGAGTTGGAGACCTCAACAAGTTGTATCGTTCATAAGGTGATGAAATCCAAGTCGAACAATACAAAATGAGAGACCAATAATGGAAAAATATCCCTCCACCGAAAGGGATCTGGGGTAAAGATCCCTATAACAAAAGTTACTAAGCTACCTCGTTCATGGCACATCAGAGAAGGATACTGGCACTTCTGCCTTATCACCCTCGTATCACTAGTATGGTGGCCAGAAAATACAAGGAAGATAATGGATCAATATGCCTTAGGAGCTAAGTAGAGTGTGGTATTCTACAAAGTTCGTCCGGAACCAATCCTCGCGGCTTACCCCCGAAACGACGGGAGGCCCTCTCCACAAAATGGTCGATGACCGTGTCAATAAATACTAGAGGATTTTAGCACCCTAGAGGACAACAACTATGTCTCAAATGATAATGACAAGGGGGAATTATTTGGATGCCTATCCCCGGTGTCCTACCTAACTAACAAATTCTTTTTCTCCTCAAGTGAGGTTATAGTGTGTTGAGTTAGGGGGTGTAAATTTTAGTGGTTGTATTACTCAATCGGGTAAATGGAAGTGAAACTTGTGGTGTTGTGACAACTCAAACCATGCAAATGAGAATGAATCGAAATGAGCCTTTCTATTCAATGAAATCTAGCTAGAGAAAAGGGAGAGTTCTTCGTCACAATGCATGAACTTTTTCAAAAACAATGAAAAACCACTTCAAAAACAAACTTTTTTGTTTTTTTTTTTCAAATAAGCCAAACTAAATGAAAACTACTTTCAAATGTGACTGATCTACAATTGTTGATGCTTCTAAATGAGAGATTATGTGACAAGCAATGGCAAGTGATTCACTTCCTAATATGCAAAAGTATAAACTAGATCTTTTCAATAAAAGCAAGACAATGTTCCAGAAGAAAATTTCCAATATTGATTTTGATAATAGGAATGGAAAAATATTGCTATAAGAACAATGTAATCTTTAAAAACTGTATAATCAAGGAAGGACGAATAGTAACTAAACTTGATTATCATGAAAGGATCAATCCAATGCAAGAATCACGAGGAGGTAGTCAATGGGTATGATGTCACTAATTCAAGCAATCCAAGCTCAAAATCGAATGAAAACAAACCATAAAAGACTTTGCAACTAAATTGCACAGTGACAGGGTATGTAGACAAGAAGCAGTAGGTAAGGAACAAATATGTATGGTGATAACAATGATCATGAACCCTAAGATGGAAAAGTTGTCTACACAAATTCAAACAATGAAATACAAGCACTGTACTTCAGTTGAGTAGGTTGCATAGGTCTGGTAAGCAACAGAGAAACAACCAAAGGTAGAAAAATTACGAAATGACCTGTAGGAACCAAAGAAACTAAGAAACAAACTTATTTAGAGAGATTATTGCGTGGCTAACATAATCCCGGGGGTGGTATTGGTAGCTTATCGTGCTCTAGCAAGACTGCAGGGCACAGTAAACTGGTAATTACTGCTCTGTAGGCTGTGATGGGGGCACGATATTTATCAAAAGAGAAAAATGGCACTAGTTTGAGAAAAATTTTTAACTTTTCAAGGGTTTGCATACCTAGAGGACTTACTGATCGATGACAGGGGTTTGATGCAGAGGGGAGGGGGGGAGAATGGAGGTCAAAGAGACCAACTTTCAAGACTGGTTTGAAGGAAGAGCAATTTCACAGTAAAAAATGAATGAAAGTAAAAAAAAATCAAACAAAATGGGTTCAAACCAATGGAGTCGCCAGTTTTTGTTATATAGATTTCTTTCTACGGGTAATAAGAAGCCCTCTTAGGATAAAGAGACAAAGATCAACTCTACGCTAAGACAAAAAGGAAACAAATGCTACCTCATTCCCTAGATCTAAATTAGTGTTTCCAGTTCTAACATTTGATAGATGAGAAAGAAGACAACTGACCTTTTGTTCCGATGTTTGTCCAATTAAGTCTTTGATCCCAAAGTCCTTGCGATGAACCTGTAGAGATCAACACAACAAACAAGTGCACACTATCTCCCAAATAACTGAATCACAAATTAGATCTATATTCTATTGAATACAATTTATGCAAACTTATCATGATCAATACACATAAATAGGGAAACAAGACAAGTTATATTTTATTGAGAACTCAAGAGTGCTTACAAAGTAGTTGCTTAATGTCCAAACCCACTCTAGCTCCAAGTCCTTCCTCTAGCTATCTTTGCAAAAGGCTTATGATCATAGGTTTGATGCCCCAACATTCCTCCCTTTGGCCCATGGAATGCCTCTCTCTTATAGGATTAGGAAGGGTTAACCAACAAGAGAGTATAATGGATCTAGAGAGTGTTTAGTGGATCAAGCCTGCTAAACAGAGAGGGGGTTGGGATCGAATCAAAGGTGGCAATCCCAACAAAATATCTCGAAGGTTGAGATCCCAAAGTCCATGGTTAAAAGGCTAATAATGGATTATCGCGCCCCTAGGCCTGAGCATAATGCGGTATTACCGTGCCCTAGGGTAGGAGCATAATGCGGTAACCCTAATTATCGCGCCCCATCAATTGTGCAGAGCGCAATAATTCCTGTAGATGAGGTCTGTTTGGGTGACACATGGTAGGCATGGTGTTGCTTTCAGTGTTCAGGAAATAGATTTCACTCATGCATGTCCAGATGGTCATTAAGGAGAAGTGACGTTTAGGTCGATGATGCAAGGATGTGACACTAGGATTTAATGTTTAATATCGAGGTATAACAACCACACATCCATCGGGATGACTCCTTTTAAAGCATTGTATGGTTATGATTCCTTATATTTTATAGACCTAGTATTCAATGATAGCAGGGAACCTAAATATAAGGAGTGGATTAAGGAAAGTCAGGATATTCTCAATGTACTCAAAGAAAATTTACAGACCACCCATAACCAACAAAATTTATATGTAGATAGGAACAATATCGAGCGTAGTTTCAAGGTAGGAGATTTTGTATACTTATGGCTACAGCCTTACAAACAATCATCCATTAAGAAGAAAGGAGCAGAGAAATTAAATTCTCACTTTTATGGTCCTTATAAGATAGTCCATAAATTCAGAGAGGTAGCATATGAGATCAAGTTACCAAAATAAAGTAAAATTCATAATGTTTTCCATGTTTCTAGCCTCAAGAAGGCAGTAGGCCAACATATTATTACCTCATCGGAGCTACCTCCCCTTGATGACAAAGAAAAACTGATTTTGGTCCCATAATGAATCCTGGAAGTTCGATAAAGAAAGTTAAGGAACATAAACATACCGGAATATTTGGTTCAATGGAAATAATTACCAATAGAAGAGGCTACATGGGAAGGGGAACAAGTACCATAGCACCCATTCTTACAATTGCTTTAGGACAAGCAATTTCGAGTGGGGGGGACTATAATGTCCTCTTTTTCTTAAGCACTAAGAACCCTCCGACTAACCTATTTAATTCCCATAGGTTCAAGCGGGTACTGACAATCAGGGAATTCACCGAGGACTGATGCCATTGGAATAAAATAAGATCTTAAACAGTTATATTAAGTCATCAATAGGTAAAATAAGGCCACCGGGGAAAGTAGCAACTGACATGCATATCATGCAAGCCAAACTCATAGTGCGTGCAATAGGAGTTAATTAAAGTATCTGCATGGATTCATAAGTAAGTGCATGCAACCTCAACTTCAAAAAAGAAAAAAAAGCAAGTCAGGGCATGCCAAAGTCAAGGAATTCAATATCAACATGATTAAAAAGGGAAAAAGTGAGTTTCTCAGCATGCTAATATTATTATTGATCATTGAGATTTGTGTTAAGAGATCGATGAGCCAAATTAGGGTTGAGGGTGATTGCCTTAGCCAAAAAAGGTGACTTCAATAGCAAAATCTATCTACCCTAGACATCTTCAAGGATAGATCACCTAGATCTATCACCATAATTCAAAGAGGATCAAGATCATTGAAACCTCCGATCAAGGATGGAATAAAGGGAAGTTTATCATCAATAGTGTGGGTCATTGAGGAGATATTGACCAGAAGGATAATTTCCTTTGAGGAATGATAAAAAGTGTGTATTTACTGAGGGAACATCATTAATGAAAGGAGGGAATAGGGACCATTAGAGGAGCAGCCTCTTTCCTTCTCAAACCTACATGGAACTTTGGGAAATTAATGACCTCAAGGACTGTCCCCCATCCCTCATGTGACAACATAAAATCATGGTCTCTATTGAAAATGGTTCATATAATATAGTTTCAAATTGAATCCTCGCTAGAACATATGGGCATCATGCTTTCCTTTGCAAAGGCATGTTCTAACAGAGTTAGGGTAGCTGTTGAATATTATAACTTCTAAGAATATTATATTTGTATATTATGTATCCAGAGATGTTTATTCCTCCGATGGTTTGTGGTAACTAGGGTTATTAGACCCACCATGTGGGGATTGACCCCAGGTTTATATTTAAGGGGTTATTAGACTTCTCCAGGAGAGGTCGGCCCCATTAGGGATTTTTGGTCAGTCGGGAACTAGTATAAATAGAGGAGGAGAGCTCCTCATTTGATACACTTCCACAACTCAGAAAGTAGCGCACTTGTGTCTGGGAGATCTGCATGTGAGGTAGAGAAGAAGGACAAGTCTTGGAGCACATCTTGTATTTCTGTTGATCATCTTATTAAGGAAAGCTTTGCTGGGTTTTCTACCCCATGAGGGTTTCCCAGGGTAAATTCTGTGTCTATCTTGTGATTATGTTTCTTTCAGTGATCTTGCTAGTTTATTTGGTTTAAACTTAACATGGTATCAGAGCTAGACTGAATAGAACATATTTCACAAGGTGAAATTATATTTTGCTCTCTCTCTCAAAATTAGGGTTTCTGCAAAAGTTAGTATTTTTGGATTTTGGTTGTATGGCTGAATAGCCCTTCTAAAGATCTATCTTTCGAGCCTTGGATCGAGGTTTTTGGTTGGGTATAACTCTAGGAAAGTCAAACCCTAGTTTTACCAAAAGTGCGATAAAACCAGAAATTCTGTTGTAGATCCGGAAAAGTGAAAAGTTAAAGTTTCCGGGTAAGTACTACTCTATCTCTTATCTCTTGGACTCCCTCAAGAGAAGATGGCTCCAAACACTAAGCTTGAAGACAAGCTAGAAGGTATAGAGAATTTCTGAGCATGGAAATACAGAATTGGTCTCATTCTTGAAGAAAATGATCTTGCTCATTATATCAAGGATGAAGTTGCAGAACCTGAAGGAGATGAAGCCAAAGAGAAGCATAGGAAGGATTTGATTAGGGCAAAGAGAGTCATAGCTGATTCTATTAAAGACCACTTGATTCCCCAAGTGGCTTCCAAGAAGACTCCAAAGAAAATGTATGATGCCCTAGGAAGAATGTATGAAGGAAAGAACATCAATAGGAAGATGAACATAAGAACTCAGTTAAAGAGTACCAAGCTGTACAAAGGAGAATCCATTCAAGACTACTTCTCAAGGGTCTCCCAAATCAAGGAGCAACTAGATTCCATTGGTGACACTCTTAATGAAGATGAACTTGTGATGACAGCTCTAAATGGTCTCACTAGACCTTGGGAGTCATTTGTACAAACTATGTGTGCTAGAAAAGAAAGTATGAAGTTTGATGTAGTTTGGGAGGATTGTGTACAAGAAGAGGCTAGGGTTGCAAATAGAGAATCCTTGCTCAAAGAAGATGACCAAGCCTTGGCCACCCACACCAAGAGAAGAAGGAATCAATCCTACTCCAAAAGGGATAGTCTCAAGGAGTCTCATTCTCCACTTAGATTTCAAAAGAAAAGAGGATATAATCAAAGAAGAGATTACTCCCTATTCCAATGTTTTGCTTGTCAAAAAATAGGACACATTGCTAGAGATTGTCCCCTAAAGAAGAAAAAGGGATTTCATTACAAAATACATCAAGCACATCTTGCAGAGGATGATAGTGAAGAAGAAGTGGAAGAGGAAGAAAGGCCTCACAATAAAATACCTAGAAGAGAAGAAGAAGAAGAAGAAAGGACCCTCTTCAAGAGAAGATCTAGGAGAAATGAAGAAGAAGATGGAGAAGAATATGTTCTATTCTCCGCACTCTTTGGATCTATAACTCCTGGAGAAGATATATGGCTTATTAACAGTGGTGCTTCAAAGCACATGACGGGTCAAAAAAAGACTCTCTCAAGACTTGAAGAAAAGACCTCTCCACAAAAGGTATCTCTAGGATATGACTTTCAATATCCCATCAAGGGAATTGGTGAAGCAAGCTACAAGCTTGATTCTGGTACCCCCATGAAAATGAAAGAAATATTGTATGTACCAGGATTGAAGAAGAACTTGTTATCTATCTCAGCATTGGATAAGAAAGGCTGCAGGGTTGCATTTATTGATGGACAAGTATTAATGTGGCCCAAAGGAAAATCTATCAAGGATGCAATTATCATTGGTGAAGAAGAAGGAGGTTTGTACAAGCTTAAGGGCCATCCAGAAGTTGCTCTTGTACATGAAACCATTAGCCCAAATGAGCTATGGCATAGGAGACTTGCTCACATTAACTACAAGGCACTAGCTTACGTAAGGAAGGTAGTCATAGGTTTGCCAAACTTAAAGATTGATCATGATGGCACATGAAAAGGATGTGCAAAAAGGGAATAATATCGAGAACCCCTTTCCTAGGAGTGAAACAAAGACTAAAAGTACATTGGAATTAATACACTATGATGTATGTGGACCAATGCCCTCCACATATTTGAGTGGATATGAATATTATGTCACATTCATTGATGAATATTCAAGGAAAACTTGGATATTCTTTCTAAAAGGTAAGAATGAAGTCTTTGGAAAATTCAAGGAGTTCAAGGCCTTAATAGAAAATCTCTCAGAAAAGAAAATCAAGATTCTCAGAATAGATAATGGCGGAGAATATACTTCAAAGGAATTTGAAGACTTTTGTAGAGAAGTTGGAATCAAGAAGAAACTAACCACTCCCTACAATCCCCAACAAAATGGGGTTGCTGAGAGAAAGAATAGAACTCTCATGGAAGCTGTAAAGACTATGATACATGATCAAGATCTTCCCATGTATCTATCGGCTGAAGCAGCCAGGACAGTTATCTATGTACAAAATAGACTTTCTCATAGTGCTCTTGAATTTAAGACTCCATAAGAAGTGTTCACAGGAAAGAAGCCTGAGGTAAGTCATCTCAAAATATTTGGATGTCCTGTGTATATTCACATTCCAAAAGAAAAGAGAACCAAGTTGGACCCCTCTAGTAAGAAAGGAATATTTGTTGGATATTGTGAAACATCTAAAGCTTTCAGAATTTACATACCTGGTTTTCATCATATGGAGATACGTAGACATGTGACATTTGATGAAGAAGCAGCTATCAAGAAATCTAGAAAGTGTCAGCTTGAAGAAATCTATGAAGAAGATACACCTCCTAGAGTCACAGAAGTTGTTCCCATCCCTGAAGATGATACACTAGAAGACCATGACATGTTAGAACCTCAAGAACCCTCCATCACAAATCTATCTAGAAAAAGAAGACCAGCATGGGCTAGAGACATTATTCAAGGAGCTAAAAAATATGGAGCTCCTGAAGGTTCCACTAGAGAAAGGAAGAAACCCAAGTTAGTATCCAACTATGTGGCCTTAATGTGTGATCTTGTGGATCATCAACCCACCAACTATGAGGAGGCAGCTCAGAAGAAAGAGTGGGTAGAAGCTATGACAGAAGAGTACCAATCAATAATGAAGAATGATGTTTGGGATATAGTTCCAAAACCAAAGGATAAAAGTGTGGTTTCTTCCAAATGGATATTCAAGATAAAACATGTTGTAGATGGTAGCATTGAAAAGTATAAGGCAAGATTTGTAGCTAGAAGATTCTCTCAAAAGGAGGGAATAGACTATGAAGAAACATTTGCACCAGTGGCTAGGTACACATCAATTAGAACTATCATGGCACTTGCATCTATGATGAAGTGGAAATTACACCAGATGGATGTTAAAACAACCTTCCTAAATGGTGTCATTGAAGAAGAAGTGTACATAGAACAACCTCAAGGATTTGACGTTAAAGATAGAACAGATGTATGCAAGCTGAAAAAGGCTTTGTATGGATTGAAGCAAGCTCCCAGAACTTGGTATCGAAGGATTGACATTTTCTTAATAAGCACGGGCTTTACCAAGAGTAAAGCTGATCCAAATATTTATCTCAAAGTTATGGATGATGAACCTATTATATTACTATTGTATGTAGATGATCTATTTCTAACGGGAAATGAGAATCAAATTATCGAATGCAAGAAGAAGCTTTCTTCAGAATTTGAGATGAAGGATCTCGAATTAATGCACTACTTATTAGGTCTAGAAGTATGGCAAGAACCAAAAGGAATCTTTCTAAATCAAGGTAAGTATGCTATGGAGATTTTGAAGAGATTTGATATGTTGGAGTGCAATGCCATGGCCACTCCCATGGACTCCAACTTGAAGCTATTAGTTGATGACTCATCTGAATTAGTGGATATAACTCTATATAGAGAAATCATTGGGTCATTGATGTATTTAACAAATACCAGACCAGATATATGCTTTGCTGTAAATACACTGAGTCAATATCTAGTAGAACCAAGGAAGGTTCACCTAATAGTTGCAAAGCATGTAATGAGGTATCTAAAAGGTACATTAGATTTTGGTCCTTACTACCTTGGAAATCATGAACTCAAATTACATGGTTACTCAGACTCCGATTGGGCAGGAAGTGTTTCAAACAGGAAGAGTACATCAGGTGGCTGTTATGGACTTGGATCTGCCATGATCTCTTGGTTCAGCAAGAAACAATCTAGTGTGGCTCTCAGTACTGCGGAAGCAGAATATATAGCTGCCTGCTCTGCCAGTTGTGAAGCAGTATGGCTTCAGAAACTATTATCTGGAGTGTTTGACTTAGAATTGGATCCCACTGTGATCATGTGTGACAATCAAAGTTGTATCAAGATAACTGAAAATCCAGTGTTCCATGATATGTCAAAACACATAGAGATCCAATATTTCTACATACGAGATATCGTGCAAAGAGGAGCTATTAAGCTCGAATATGTGAGCACTGAAGAACAAATTGCTGATATATTGACCAAACCTATGTCTCGAGTGAAATTTGAATACTTGCAAGACAAGCTTGGTGTGGTTCGAAAAGACCCTCCTCGAAAGGGGGAGTAGTGTAGTCACTAATGATGACATTGCCTCATCGACAGCAAGGTCGATGATGTGGATACCTATTTACTACACTTGGATATTTAGGTTATTTAGATTTAGGACTCTTAGAATACTTATTTTTACTTGCTTTTAATTTTTGATGATATATGTATGTGTGAGTATACATGCTTTTGATGATATATGTATTGGTGAGGATACATGCCTTTGATGATAGATGTATTGATACATTGATGAGGATACATGTTTTATTTATGTATTGATGAGGATACATGTTTTATTGATGTATTGATGAGGATACATGTTTTATTTATGTATTGATGAGGATACATGTTTTATATCTGTATGGATAAGGATATAGGTGGGGATTGTATCATCCCCGAACTTTGGTCCCTGAATTGATCCGTAGATGTATGGTCTCCGAGAAGTGGTCCCTAGTGGATGAGAGGGGATTGTATCATCCCCGGACTTTGGTCCCTGAATTGATCCGTAGACGTATGGTCTCTGAGAGGTGGTCCCTAGTGGATGAGAGGGGATTGTATCATCCCCAGACATCGGTCCCTGAATTGATCCGTAGACATATGGTCTCCGAGAAGTGGTCCCTAGTGGATGAGAGGGGATTGTATCATCCCCAGACTCTGGTCCATGAATTGTTTCGTAGACGTATGGTCTCCGAGAAGCGGTCCCTAGTGGATGAGAGGGGATTGTATCATCCCCGGACTTCGCCCCTGAATTGATTCATAGACATACGTCTCCGAGAAAGTGGTTCTTAGATTTTCTCTAAGTTGACAAGTGGACTATATCGTCCCTAGACATGTTATGGTGTCCTAAATGGATCATGTTTTATAGGGTATGCTGATGATCGTGTGATGACGATGCTGATGATCGTGTGATGACGATGCTGATGATCGTGTGATAATGATGCTGATGATCGTGTGATGACGATGTTGATGATCATGTGATGACGATGCTGATGATAGTGTGATGACCATGCTGATGATCATGTGATGATGATGTTGATGATCGTGTGATGACGATGCTAATGATCGTGTGATGACGATGCTGATGAGCGTATAACAACGATGATGTTGATGTTCTAGTAACTGGTTAAGTTATTGATGATGATGTATTAAAGAAAGCATCCGATGATATACAGATGTATCATGTGTGATGTAGACGATGAATCCTTGCTCCTGCAGGTGTTGTTATAATATCCTTCTCGTTAAGGGGGAGTGTTGAATATTGTAACTTCTAAGAATATTATATTTGTATATTATGTATCCGGAGATGTTTATTCCTTTGACGGTTTGTGGTAACTAGGGTTATTAGACCCACCATGTGGGGGTCAGCCCTGGGTTTATATTTTAGGGGTTATTAGACTTCTCCAGGAGATGTCGGCCCCATTAGGGATTTTTGGTCAGCCGGGAACTAGTATAAATAGAGGAGGAGAGCTCCTCATTTGATACACTTCCACAACTCAGAAAGTAATGCACTTGTGTCTGGGAGGTCTACATGTGAGGTAGAGAAGGAGGACAAGTCTTGGAGCACATCTTGTATTTTCGTTGATCATCTTATTGAAGAAAGCTTTGCTGGGTTTTCTACCCCTTGAGGGTTTCCCAGGGTAAATTCTGTGTCTATCTTGTGATTATGTTTCTTTCCATGATCTTGCTAGTTTATTTCGTTTAAACTTAACAGTAGAAACCCTCTATTCTTCTACAACGTGAGCTCTCCTTGGATTGGGTGCATAAAATGAATAGGAAGGGATTCTTATACCATAGATGAGCAACATTTTAAAAGAGGGAAGGACTGCTCTTGCTTCTTCTTAAATCCAGGACAACAACATTCACGTAAACCCTTCAACATGGAGTCAATCAAGGACAACCACTCCTTATCAACCATATAAACTCATGGGAGTCTACATCGTTAGAGAATTTTTGAGGTCAAAAAATGGCCTCAAAACAAAGAAAATGTACTATAAAATACAACCAATCACATTCTAGTAGATGACATCATCCCCCTTGGTGAGGTGGCATTACATGACTTAAGAATGCTTATTTGTCAAATTTTCTATGGTGGATGAAAACACATAGTTAACCAAGCTAGTGGTGTAATTACTTTTAAGTCATAAAGTAAAGTACTCATAATGATAGTCTTTTCATAAAATAATATTATTGTCATTTTCAAGTAAAGTACTCATAATGAATGTCTTTTCACACTTTCTCATAAAATAATATTATTGTCATTTTCAAGTGAAGTACTCTTAATTCATAAAGAAAGTCCTTTCACATTTTTTTATAAAATAATATATTATCATTTTTATGTTTTTAATTTTAAATTATATACTCACTCCATTCTATTTAATAACATAATGTCAAACTAATAAATAATAATAATATATTTAATAAATAATAATAATGCAATGTGGATTATAATAATATTATTTATATTTTACACGTAAATAAATTCTCAATTAAATTATATTATTAAATTCATGAGAAAAGTACTAAATATAAAAAGTCAACATAAAATTAAAAAAATAGCTCTTAAAAATGTTTTTTATTATTTAATTTCATTTGCAAGTTCAAGACAAATAAATGTTAAAGGACAATACATTTTTGGGAATTTACAATGAATCTTAGTCACATCCATGTAGACTAATTTTATTAATTTTATTTCTAGTGAATTTTGAAAAGTAACTCAACCATGGTTATTTATATTGTGCGTAGAAAATAGTGTGGGAGGTGACTTGTCATATATACTTACCCCATAAAACCCCCATTTCATAATATTTTAATATATCTCATATTTTTGTAGTACATCTCTTAGGAGGCCATTTTTTGACTCAAAATCTCTCTAATGTCTTACAAACGTTTCATCTCTTACATTTGTTGGGAAGATCCATACAGATCATATCTAATAATTGCTGTGCAAGAATGTGGGAGAGCACTCTTATTGACTGTAGAAGCCATCACCAATCCACAAATCCACTATCAAAGGTCAAAATTACTTTATGCATGAGATTTACTTGTTATTTGACAGTTTGAAGCAATTTCTAATTGGTTAGTTGTTTGATCAATTATTATTATCAACTTGAGGTATGTACCAATTTTGAGGGTTATGTTACATTTATCATATTTCATTATTACATGACATGCAATTACTTGGATTAAACAAACATTGAAGAGAAATTATATCCAAAACCAAATCAGTCACACAAACCAGTGACTTGGAACACATGCAAAAATAGTCTTTGGTATTGGGTATCTTACATAATTCCACCATCAAAATAAACTAGTCGTTGGGATTCAGATAAACATGTTGTTTTTGTTGTTGTTTTTGTTGTTGTTTCTATTGCACAAGGTGTTTTTCTATCCACATTAAATTACTATTCTCATCCCACATGTATGGCATTTTTCCACAATCAAAACCCAACACAACACCAACAATCGATGTGAAGGATGTTTTATGGAATCAATGGCCTTAGTTTCAAAATGATGTTGCAGATCCTTAGTTCAAAGAAGAAGAATACTTGGATAGTGATGTAACACCCCGATTTTGACCCCATTACATTAAACTTGTAAATGATGTAATATTGTTATAAAAATCGATGCATATGGTTGTGTGCTAGCCAGGCACAATAGAAATTCCAAATTTCATGTAAATATGTATTTTAATAAAAATACAAACAACTAGCTATGCAATGCAACAAGAGTATGGAGGCATGATTTTTCCAAGGAATAGGGAGGGAAAATATTCACACTCTTAAGAAAATAGTGTCAAGACAAGTGTCAATGAGAGAACTGATAAACCATCATCTACCCATTTTGAATTTTGTACCCAGTCATTTATTTCTTCCATGATTTGGTTGAGGTAGTTATTGTATTGGGAAATGAAGAGTATGGATGTCCCAATTTCGTGTACATGCAAGCCACCAATTTTGAAAATTGTGTTTAGCTTCTTGGGAAAGAAAATACCCATGAAATTGTTTCCCAGTCCATTATTCATGCATGGGTTTTGCTCTCTCATGCAGTCTGAGCTTGCTAGGCATTTTCCTCCATGTTTTTGTTGAGAATTCCCTCATTTTCCATAGCTGGGAAGTCATTTTTAGTGTTGTAGAATGACCGGGAGGAAGGGAGTCACAATTTGTGGATCCATAGAGGTTTTTTTTCCCCCTTGAATTCCCATGTAACTGTTGTAAAATCGATTTTTCTCACCAAGGATCAATTTCCCCTCTAACAATCGCTTTTTGGGTGCCCGCGATTTTGGAATACTCATGGAAACCACGTTTTGTGAATCCCATAGTCAAAAAATGTTTTCATATACCCAACATATGTGCTTGATGTCTGTGGGAGAGAATGCTATGGTTTGAGTTATGTGTATGCATTGTTTTGGATTGAACTTGGGTGTAAGACACCGAGAGTAGAAGAGGAATCAGAATTGGATTGATAAACCTAGTGAAGAGTGTAACCTCTCTAAAGATGAAGGGGATTTGGATAATTTTCTATGCACACCCTGAAGAGAACTAGAAGGGAAGGTATGCCTGAGAGACTGTGGAGCAGTGAAGGGAATACCTCCTTGTGTTGGGTGTGTAGGTATTGTGGGTGCCAAGCTAGATGAATCTTGTGGAGGTGCCAATAATGCTACGGATGATCGCACTAGCTTATAAATTCTCCCTTTCTAATGCCTTAACATCCTGATAAACCAAGATGTGGACTGGCTTAACTATGATGTGTTAAATACTTGGCTATGTGTGAGTCTGTTGTTCCCTTTTTCATTGTGGAAATCATGCTTGGGTTGGGGATGTCAATTGTGTTGAGAGATTGATGAGCACAACTGACCTATGGTTGGGTGGAACATTGCAGTTTCATAGCCAATTGCTTAGGAGGACTCATTTCAAGATAAGTACTTTTTTTGTATTTCCATTATGCAATGTTTGTTATATTGAATCCTGTTATGATTATACAAGTAAATGCATCATAGATGCATGTAGAAGAATTTATTATGCTGTCTCAAATTTGATTATGCATCTGCACACATATGTATTTTGTTTGCTATGAATTTGAGAATGATAATGGAGTTAGAGTTTTGTAAAATCCTGGAATTTTAGTCATGTTCCCTTCCTGAAGTGTGATTGATGGAAGGGGATGTTACAAGTGATCGATCTGCGACCGACAATGACAATGTCTAGGTATGAGAGATATGAAATCCACCTCTTGGCACTTGGGGTTTCCATCATGGAGAGGTTAGTTTCCTCTATCACAATAAAGTTTGCTTGTTCAATGACCTCAATTTTTCCCCACTTGTATACAACAAGACTGCAGTCATTTGCTTCAATTCCCGTGTTAATGGAAAATGCTACTATCCGGCATTTGGATTTTCGTTCAGCCCTCTTCAATTTGTCTACTTCGATCCTCTTCATGGAACCCATTATTTGTTTTGGTGAAATATTTTTGGATTAGTGAACACAAAAGAACATTCATGAATACCTATTCATGGACACAATCAAAATTGAATGGTAGATCATTGCATAAAAGATGAATACACCTTGCCTCCTTGCAAGTCTGTGGTCTCCCTTTCTACTAGTGCATGGACCATGTGTTAGAGTTTGGAAACATTTTGAGAGAAACCAATGTTATAAATATACCCATATCAAAATGATTTAGATCGGTTATGAATATTCTGCTCAAAATATGTCGTGATAACACCAGCACACCCTGCAGATGCATCCAAAATTTGTATTGCTAACACACAGGTATATTTGAACCCAAAATATGACAGCTCACTTGTTTGAATTTCAACAACAATCCATCTAAAATATAGCAAAAATGATTTTTTTAAATGTCGGTGTAACGTCATCGGATATCCGACATACACAGACATGTGTAGTTTTTTCGACAAAGTTCGTCGAATAACCTACGTCAATTTTTTGAGCAATCCAATTGGCTATTCGTCAAATATCCGACACGTCTGACATCGAAAATGCGACAAATTGTACGTTGAAAATTCGACACCTCTAGTGTTAAAATCCAACATCATTGTCCATCAGGCCTCGTCATATTTTAGATTGTGTGCATCGTTGTAGGTACAACATCATTGTCGGAACAATATTTATGCACATAGGAAATCCAACAAAAGTGAATGATTTAATTTTTTTTATAGAAATGCAGATTAGAAACCCTTTTTGGGAGTAGTTATGGAATATATGCCTTTTCCTTCAATTAGTTCCTCCTCTTCTTTATTGAAGGATGAGTGTGAACTTGAACAATCACCCTTATCCCCTTATCTCTTGATTTCCCTCAAGAAATTAATTTATGAAGGACTTTAATTTCAAATTTAGAAAGAGGCATGAATTGGAACTAACTAGAGCTAAAGTGTGGCAACTAATTGGAACTAAAGTTCTTTTTTTCTCATTTACAACAAACAAAAAGAACTAAATCTTCCATACCATCATTTAGTTTCATGTAGTGTGGCAACTATTTGGAACTAAACTATTTTTTTCGCATTTAGAAAAGACAAAATGATGCCATGTTTAAAGAAGGTCATGTTGGATGTGGAGCACCTACTCCACAACACATTGTTAAATGACTTGTTCAGGAAAGGAGGAAACACCATCATAGTGGGTTTAGAGGGACACTACCATTCAAGAATTGCAAGTTCACAATGAAGGTCTTGAACATGAAGTAAGGGGATTACAAATCTCTGTGAAGAAATATGAAGAGGAACTCACTAATTTGATTAAGAGGATTGATGTGATTGTTTAGAAGATACTCTATCCACAATGTACTTCCACTTATGCTTCATGTTACTTCCCAAACTCACACTTTAGTAATATCCAATTCGAAATACGATGTGACACCCTAGGGGCATTTAAAGATGCTACCCATTGAGTCCTTAATAATTGACCCTCTCTCTTTACACCATCTCTCCTTTTTCTCATCCCTAATTAAGACACCATTATGTTCTTTATTGCATATATGCAAAATCATATTGGTGCAGTAAAATATTTTTTAGGGTTATAGTGGTGGAATTCAAGTAGATAAGTGCCTTACCCTTTTGGCAATAAAGTCAATACATCAATATGATAAATAAGTTTGATAATGTGATGGATAAATCAACAAAACTCTTTCTAAAATGGACCATAGGAATTAGATCAACCAAATTAATGTATAGTTGAATCAAGAGCTCACAAATATAACATCTCACCTTCAATAACCATCAACCAATATACTCCGGAATCATAAATGAAATGAGAACAACTAGAAAACCATCAACAAAAATAAACAACCAACAATATCTTCATTACCAAATCATATTACATTAAAAGATCAAAGATAACTGGAAGTTGTCATATAAATATGTTCAAACACAAATATTTCCTCCAAAAATATACAACAAAACCAATCTTCAAAGGGGGCACACTTCTTTGCATACCGAACTTAGGAGTCTTCTAGGGTAGAAAATATTATCAATGGTTTCTCTTAAGTTGTGCAAAATGAATCATGCACTTTCAGGGGGTAGCAACTAGCTCTATATGCAGATCACATCTCTTTGGATTGTGCAAGTGAACTCTAGAATCTGTAACACATGTCGACCTTTTAATCTAATGTACTTGTAATATGAGGAAAGGAACTAACAACTTTAGGAAGAGATGGATCCAAGAATTCACATTCTTGTCACCTACTACAGAATGTTCTCAAGTCAAATTTGTTAAAAAAGTACTTGAATTTTTTCATACCTAACTAGTCATTCACAAGAGGCTTTACAAATAAGGCATGAGGGGAGGCGGTCTTTCATTATAAAATCGAGCTAAAGTAGTACACACTAATGATAAGAAAGAGAATTAATATTGATGTCTAGGGTCTAGACATGTCAACTTGTGCAAGGTATTTTGGTAGAAGTTTTGGTGATTGGTTGGGAAAGGTGGCTCTAATCCTCTTATTTAATCAAATGCAAATTAGACATTGGAGTGGTATGTGAAACCATTTCCTTCAAATGATTGTCGTGGAATGGCAATTTGGAGATGCAAATAGTTAGTAAAAATATACTCCCAAATACATTAATTGGATGCAATAGGTTCTCAAGGTGAATGGATATCAATTATGTAAAATTGAATACCCAGCCTCGCTTCACACCCTAATCATTTTAACCATCAATTATATTTGGCTTAAATTTCCTAGTCTATTTGTCTAGCAGGTTGATTTACCATTTATAGTATTATGTTGTACTGACATATTGCTAGTCTAGATTTATATCTTAAACATAGAGATCCATGTGGAATTAATGAACTCACTAACCTTTCCTTTCCTTCAAAAGTGTTGCATAAAAGTATTACCCTATATCAGGGATGGTCTTGTTCCTCTTCTTTGGTAAAGTCTTGGTTTTAGACTTTCAGCCCCCCTATGTGACTATGTTTCCATACAAGGATATTTCATTTAACAACATCTTTTCTTAGTAATTGAAGCTATCTTCCTATGTGAAAATGGTACCATTAGTGCCCTACTATCTATTCAACTGGTATAATTCCAACTGGTCTAGTGGTCATCACTCAATAATTTTCTACATCCTAAATCCAAAACAATTAGGGATAAGTGGTGCTATAAAGCTATTGAGATTCTATTAGAGGCAATATGTTAACTTAAATGAAATTGGAAGAAGTAAATAAATCATCAAGCTTAGTTTTGAAGGTAGAGGGAAATTGGCCCCCTGAGAAGAGTATCATTTCCATGTTTTGGTGATTGTAAGCTTGGGAAAGCAACACAATCTCTCTTTAATTCTTCAATTCCATAATTTGATAGGTTGGATAATGATTCAAATGAGATCTATCTTTTAAGTTGACCAATCATTACAAGGAGGTTAAGGCATTTTCTACAAAATGTATTTAGAGGATTATAGGAAGTTCTTCATATTATGATACTATCATGATCATGTTAGGGTCAAGTTTTCATTGATGATTAGGTTTGAGTTTGAATTCTATGATTGTTTGTTGCACATGCTAATGATACATTATTACTATAGACTTGCTTCCAGAAATCCATATTTCAGCCAGCATACAACAATGATACTAAGAAATAGTTGATAAGGTCAATGAGTGGGGAAAGTTATATTCAAATAGAAACTCCCATAGGGAAAAAATTAGTACTACTGAAAAAATTTGTTTCTTTCCACATACATGGCTCAAATTAGTAATGAATATGTCTATGTTGTAATGTAAAACAAGGCTTTGTTTTGGTAAAAATGGAATAAATATCTAGTTAACTCTACTCCACCAAGTGGTCTTCTTTTAATGCTATTTATTGAATCCCCTTGTGGCTTCTCTTGTCGATCACATAATTCACTTCACAAAGAACAAGGAAAATGAGATGTATGAAATTGAGGAAGACTATAAATTAATTGCATATGTGGGTATTATAGTTCATGGCTTGAAGTGTTGGTTTTATGTTTTAATAGATGGAATTATTGTGCATTTATGGCTACCTATTACACTTGGATCTCTAACTAGGAAGGATTATCAACTTCGATGTGTCTCATCTCAATTGGTTTACGTAATGGTTGGTTAGGCTTGTAGGATCCAGATGGTTTCACATAGTGCATAAATATATACTATCTATCTCTCCATGTATGTAGATTCAAATGGTATATAAGGACACCAAACAAAGAATAAATTACAACACAATTATGTTGTCCATGAATTTGACACAATACTTAAATATTTGAAGTTAAAAAGAAGACATGTTGATCCTTCCAACATAAGGTAAAAATATTATTACAAAGAGTTGTCTATGTGAATCCATGTTGTTAGACATCTATGTAATCCATGTGACTTGTGGCTATTCATAGTACATAGTTTGGGGAGGGGAAGGGTATGGTAGGGTAAATTAGCATAGGGTGATTCATATTTAGGTGATGACCATTTGTGTTGGTTGGATAGGGTAGGGTATGAAATTGTAGTTAATTTAGGTTTAGTTATGCTAAGTAAGGGCAGGTTAGGTTAGGTTGAGTTTGTAGGGTAAGAAAAATCTAGAGTAGGTTAGATCAATATAGGTTACATCAAGTAAGGGTTGAAAGGTAAGAGCAAAGTAACATAGGGTATGGTCGGGTAAAGTGATCATTTATAGGTTTATTGGGTTAAACATGCATACTATCAGATGAATGAATGAAATAAACTACATAGAATAAATGAAGCAAACCACTAGAATGCACATGAAAGATAAATAACTAAAAAAACACAAAAAAGACAAATTCATGAGTATTATGTACCTTTGAGTACAATTGATGCATCCTCTCTACATAGGCTACTAATCAATTGCAATTCCTAGTATGAAGTCCTGTAGAAATAAAAAAACCATGAAATGTTTGATTCATGATAAAGAATTTAATAAATAGACATGTATTTCAAAATTTACAAGACTCTATAATACATAAGAATAAAGTGAAATACCTTATTGAGCTTCTCTTTGTTTCGAGAATAGTTTATTATTCTCTATTGAATAGGACCCAACCATGTGAAGGTGGGAGCTCTTATTGCCCATTCCCCCCTTCACATCAGTCTCAATTCCCCATACCCAATGCATGTACTTGAAAATAATTAAATTTATGTGAAAATAAGTGGTTTCATCATAAAGAAACATTTAGTATTCATTCATTAAAATATAAAATTAATTAATTCACTCATTCATTGAGTAGGAAAAAAAATACCGTACGCCATTATATTATCAAAAATAAGTTTTCATAATGTTTTTACAGTCACTTCTTTTTCTGTTTTTTCTTCTAACAAAATCAACAATCAACTCATCTTATACAACTTCATGTTCAGTTCTTATGCCATATGTATCTTGTCATATTGTCTTCCTAGTCATGTACTCATGACATGGACACTGCTACAAGGGGTTGGGATTTGCTGCAACAATGAAGAAATGTTAAATTGATATATTTTGTTACTATAATTACAACTATTTCATTAATAAACAAAAATATTAGAGAGGTGTTCTTTACCTGATGGGGCCACATCATGTACTTCATATTCCAATCTAGCCTCATCTTGTATAAGATGGCCCTCTACATGCTCTAGAGTTGAAACATGATAAATTACAATTAATACATCATTTGCAATGGAATACTTTAAACTGTAATCCATACTACATTTTAGTAGAACATGAATACATTCATTACCAGGATGCAAAGCATGAACTTCATTGGGTTGTTCTCCATTATTCCTCAACATTATGTCCATTGTTTCTTTCCTACTCAAAACAAACTCAATATTTTATGGCCAAAATTTATAACGAATAGATTGCACAATTAGTAATCAATCTTAAATAAACTTCATTGATTTTATTTACCTACACGCAGGATGGATTACTGCAAGGCTGTGTTTTCCCAGACAAGTTTTTTTAGCTTTTAACAATGGCTCCAAAGCCGTTCTAGAAGCTAAGCTTCAAGTCTCTTTTTCCATGGGCACTTCCTTGAAATGATGGACATGCAATTTTGCATAAGATCAAGAATTTATATTTTACGGTGCCATAAAACCATAATTATTTGCAATTTATTATTTGGATGCAATATTTGATTTATTAATACTTACAATTCATGCCACCAAATTTGAATAACCACCAGGCTCAAGCTTATGCTGGCCAAATTTTTCTTGTTTTTTCTTTGTGGCATTTGATGTGTCTGACAGCCTATGAAAAGGTTGAAATACATTATATGTTGCAAATTTGATCTAAAAATAAAGATTAATAAACATATAATTAAATTGTTCAAAGTATTGCATACCTTCCTATTCTCGGTGGTAGATTTCCTTCTTTTATCAAATCCCTCTCCTTTCCATCATCCACCAAAGCCTTCCACTCTCTTCTTGGAATCATTGGAGGCTACTCATACCTAGGGTTCCTTTCTAGACAAACCCTATATTGGTCCCTCACAATCTTTATATGTTGTGTATCTTGCTTAATGACCTCCACTTGGTTGAAGGTCTCACTACCAAACATCCCAACTAAGCGATTAGTGAACTCATGTTTTAAATATTTACTTTGTTTATCCCACCTTGTGCAGATGGTAGGCCCAAAGTCTCTAATGACAAATCATTTATATGTTTATAAAAAATTATCATTTCCTGCAAGATGATCGTGTGATCATTAGTTGAGAAAGAATGTTCTATAAGTAAATTTCAATCAGATTATATACAATAATTTAAACATTTTTTAAATTCTTGGGATCTTCTCTATTTTTATGGGAATGAGATCTCCGTCCACAAAAAATGTGGTCTATAGTGTTCCCATGCAAGTGACACAAGAAGATACAAGAAATGTTGCTTGAGCAATATCAATAGTAGGCTTTGCATCAACCCCATGTTCTACACGATCTGGCATGCGTAGGCCACTAGAGGTTGCACTCACATCTGGCCTCGGGGTTTTCGTGGAATGTGTTTCTGACTATTCAATGACAATATTGGCACATGATATGCAAGTAGGGTCATATGTTCATGTGATGACTCTCCACAGGCATCACTAGTACCAACACCCCCCTGACAACTAGTATGTGGACACAAAAACTCTTGTAAAAACAAATCATATTTACGTGATGGTCATATACAAGTACAAAATATAAAATCCTAAATGAATTTATCTTCTAATTAAATATCCAACAAATTACTTTCAAGCCCTAATATCTCTTGACCAAAAGATCAACCTTTTCTCTAATCTCATTTGTCTATGGTTGAATGAATAACAGATGAAGGATATCATCATTTATTTTTTTAAGGTCTTATCTATCATATTAATGGGGTCAAGCAAATATGATATGCCAGTATTGTGCATGAACTCATCCACATCGGTATCTATGGATTGCTCCAGTTCTAGATCAAACCCCAAATCAGTAGCCTGCAACAAAAATATATAAAACATTACCGAAATGAAACCAATAGACCGAGGAAAAAACATAATAAAAAAACATATTGCTCATATTTAATTTGTGCAATTACAATGAGGTATACTTGCTTCCTCGAGGCTGGTGTTATCCGACCGATGGCTAGGGACTTGCCTCGATCAACACCCTACAACAAAAATATAGAAGACGTTATCAAAATGAAACCAATATACTCACGAAAAAAACATAATAAAAAAACATATTTCTCATATTATATTTGTACAATTACAATGAGGTATACCTGCTTCCTTGAGGTTGGTGTAATCCTCTTATCAACTGCCAGGGACTTACCCTGATCACTACCCTGCGACAAAAATATAGAAATCATTATTGAAATGAAACCAATATATTCATGAAAAAAACATAATGAAAAACAGATTACTCATATTATATTTGTATAATTACAATGAGGTATATCTACTGCCTCAAGGATGATGTACTCCTTTGATCAACTACCAGGGACTTTCCTCGATCACTACCTTGCGACAAAAATATAGAAAACTGTTTTCGAGCCTTTTTTCTTTGATTTTTTTTGTTCTTTTTTGGGGGTATTTTTCATGGTTTTTCCCTAAGTTTTACTGCTTACCTGTTTATCTTCATTTCTTTCATGTTTCTTCCATGCTTCATTTAGAAAATTTTCATTTAAAAAAGTTTCATACAATCACTTGCATGTTCCTATATAACTAATTACTGAAATGAAACCAATAGAATCACAAAAACAATAATAAAGAAACATAGTGCTCATATTATATTTCTACAATTACAATGAGGTATACTTGCTTCCTCGAGGCTGGTGTCCTTTGATCTAATGCCAAGGAGTTGCCTCGATCAACACCCTGCAACAAAAATATAGAAAACATTACCGAAATGAAACCAAGATACTCACAAAGAAAACGTAATAAAAAATATATTTCTCATATTTAATTTGTGCAATTACAATGAGGTATATCTGCTTCCTTGAGGTTGGTGTCATTCGATCGACAACTAGGGAGCTTCCCTGATCAACACGCTGCAACAAAAATATAGAAAACATTATTGAAATGAAACCAATATACTCACAAAAAAATATAATAAAAAAACATATTGCTAATATTATATTTGTACAATTACAATGAGATATACCTACTGCCTCGAGGATGGTGCAATCCTCTAATCAACTGCCAGGGACTTGTCCCAATCACTAGCCTACAATAAAAATATAGAAAACATTACCGAAATTATAACAATAGACTCATGAAAAAAGAATAAGATATTATATTCATTAATTAAAGGTTGGGTAAAATGTTATATGTATCACTCCCATAGTAACAACGTTTGTACCTATTTGATTCAAATTGTAATTGATCAACAACTCTTCCCCTATAGCTATTGATTTTATGGCACATAAAAAAACATGGTTTCCTTCATGCCCCTCAAATATGCAATTAGGTTGCTTATTTGTAGACCCTTGTTGTGTACTGTTTATAAACCGTGCAATCAGGGTATTGTTTAAGGATTCTAATAGTATGCCTAAGTATAGTATTCTAGGTGATTATTTTTTATTGAAAAAATCATATATATATAGAGAGAGAGAGATAGAAAGATGAAAATTAAATATGAAACATACAATTTACTATTGAAAATTATAAATTTTGGTGAATATTACAATAAGAAAACATATTTTATGTAAATATTGATGATATTAGAGAGTAAAAATGACCAAATAACGAGTTTATTTTTTGAAAAAATGCCTAAAAAATAGCCAATTGGTGAAATTCTGCCCCTTAAAGTTACCCTACCTGCAATATTCCCTGTTGCTTTTGGCCTTCTGTCAATGTACATAGTCACTTCTTTATTTTGATCACTGTCTTTTAGCTATAAAAAATTTGTAGACAGCTTGTATCTACACATACTTTATGTATATTGGACCAGCCACATCCTATCTTTGTAATTGTAATAGGGTCCGACATACTCCATCAATTTAGTAGATCTGCCATAACCGACCTTTATGCCATCCATGCAAAACAACCCCAAACCATGTAATTGCAATGGTGCAATCCGATATATCCTCTTGTTCACACAAATTTTTTTGTTTAGTTGAGGAAGATCCTTGGGTACCCATTGTTTCACTAGACGTTTGTACCTCAAGGGCACCTCGATGTTGCCTATGGTCTCATTATCATAAGAACATGACCCTCCTTTAGTGAGAAAAATTTCCATGTGTCTATGGAATTTTCTTCTGATCTTTTGACATATAGTTGATCTCCCTCTTGTATACCTACTAGATGTCTCACTTTCCTCTAGTCTTCCTAAAATTCCCTCTCTCGAGGAAGATAGATTTGAAAAATACCTGTTTGGTTCTACCTACAACATGGGATAAAATTTTCTCCAATAAATAAAGCACTTAGGAACGTTGACCTATGTAACTTGGGTTCCCCATCATTTACATGCAAACCATCCAATTACAAAAGGGTATATATCTTGTACCCCATTTATTCAACAACACGAAAATCATGGAATCATAAGAATCAACATCAAGCTACTATATGGTTACCCTCATTATGCATCCATCGTGATCAATACAAAAATTATGAAATATATCGGATATGGGTATCACTATGTAACCATCACATGTATAGTATTTCTTACCTTCAGATTCCTTCCAATTCTGTAGCAAACAAATACCTATGTTTAATTAAGTTTTCTAGTGATGCACCTAAATAATATAACGTATGTGTGTCACTACACAAGTCTCAATACCTAAAGTGTATATTAGCCATAATCATCACAAGCATGTCATGCACTTGTTGTTCTTCAACTAATATAAACCATATATTATGCATAGTCTCAATAGGTATGACCCAACTACCAAAATAATATGCTTACTTTTATTACGAACATGGATATGAAATATTCATATCATGGGAAACATGTGTGATCACTAGAATCACGCTTTGTGTGCATACAACTTCAAACAATCAAGTTCTTGAGACCATCCATGTTGTAGATATATACAATTTCAAACAATATTGTGCATATAGCCTTAAATCAATTAAAGGGAGGTATAACCATCACTCCATACTAAGCAACCCTAACAACCTCAACCTCGACCACTACTATAGCTTGTTGGAACATTGTAGTAATTCAAGTAAGAATACACTTAGTGTAATTAAGTGCTTCCACAACAAAAAATTGAACATATCATTTACACACTTTAGATTATGACAAAACATCTACTAAGCAATTAGATATATAGAAATTAAGTCAACATGCAATATTGTCACAAGAATTTCACAACCTACTACAATCTAACTCTAATCTGATTACATTTAAAGGTCAAAGTATTAATTATAATACAATGCAAAAAGGCTTAACAATCCACATCCCATATGTTCACATATTGATATAATATACACATGAAAGGAAGAAGAGGAAGAGAGAAAAGATGTGGCATTTTTTGGTGTGGTTGATATTTCTTAGTAAGGAACCTATTTGGTAAAGCAATATAAAGTTCTACATAACATATAAAGTATGTGAGGTTGTGCCCTATCTCATGCATTGTACTCATGTTTGTATAGAATCAAATTATTACGTAATACTCTTTATAGGTTTTGGGCACATCCTTAGTACAACATAACCTACATTCTAGATATTGTCCATGATGACCATATTCAGAAAACAAGAGGGTATATTCACACATGTCAAACACCCTAAGATAAATGCTCACACAAATAAAAATAAAGACATTAATATTTACAAGGTTAACACCCTCAACAATTGACCCCCCATGCTCTTTAAATAGAGACCATGGACTAATCAAGTGTCATTAGTATCAAGGAGATGCTTATCAAATCACTCATGCAAGACATGATTGTGATCACTAAATTAATAAAATATAAAAATCCCACTAAAGGCACATACAAAACACATTAAAGAAACACATAAAAAATAAATTAATATGATATGGCTCGCAAGTCGAAGATGGCATAGATTCCAAATCAAGCATGTAGGCTAAGAGGTCTTCCTCAAACATAACATATCTTTTAACAATGAATTCTACTATACTAGGCATAAGAAGTAAAAAATGTCTTATATCCTCTAAATAAGCAAAAGAAAATGCACTTCTCACATTTAGGATCTAAGGATTCCATTTTCTCATCAAGAATGTTTTCACAAGATTCACTATGCAACACACACAATTGTCTTACATCATGTTTAGTGTTGCTCCATGATTCTTCTAGTGTTATAATTTTAAAAGCCTTATTGGGAGTGTGATTAACTATGTAATTAACACAATTGATAACTTCTCCCAAAAGTGAAGTTGTAGGTTCTTAGATTGGAGCATGCAATTAGCCATTTCCTTTACGGTGTAATTCTCTCTCTTGGAAACACCGATTTCTTTTGGTGTATGTGGAATGGTGTGTTGCATATGAATTCCTTATGTAGAGCACTGAATGTTAAATTTGGTGTTTACAAACTCAATACAAATATCGGTTCTCAATTTATGAAGTTGATGTCCATATTGTTTTTCTACAAGGGCCTTGGAGACCAAAAACATGTCAAAAAAATTTCTATTAAGTTTTAAGAAGTAAAACGAAGTACATCTAGAGAAGTCATTGATGAAGGTTAAGAAAAACTTGAACCTAAAAAAATAAGAAGGAAGTTGACCACACAAATCACTACGCACAAGTTTTAATGGGGATGATATGTGTTAAGATGCATGTTTGCAATATTGTACCAATGACATTTTTGGAAAACACACTTGAAAGGAGCACCATATCTACATGAAACAAGATGAATACCAATAATCATACTGTGGTTATATAGATACTACAATGATCAATAATTTAGATGCCCTAACCATTCTTGCCAAAATTTAGTCATCATCACTATGAGAAATAAATTCAAAGGAAGTGGTGATTACCCAAAGATGTGAAACTTGTATAGCCTATAAGTAATAGTATTGGAAATTTTCTTTCAACATGCTAGGAATCCTTTAACTCTTTAATTACAACTTGGCGGGAAAAAAATCCATGGTTTTTCCTTTACCAGAATGAGTGATTTAATAGAGAAATCAAAGGTTACATCATTAAAGTGACCACCATATAGTTGAACTATTCTTGAGCCTAAAATTCCCAAAGACCTATCACCATCACTAAATATTTGTTTGGTATCATATTGATTAGAGAAAAAAAATGTATTTATCTTTATCCATATTATAAGATGTCACCACAGTCTACAATTTGTTTATTTAAAGAAAAATAAGTCATTGCATTGAAACAAAACACAGATGTAGAAAGAGCACATGTCCTTTAGAAGGAGTATAAATAAGAATATCTAGATGTATGTTGTTTATTCTTCAACAATGTTCCAAGGCCCTCCATATTATTGAACATTTTTACTATAGAGGACCCTATCACCCAAAGAAAATTATAATGTTTCTCAGTCTTCTTTCCTTTTGACTTAGCTCATTTAACACCATTGGGAGCAAGAGAAGTCTGAGAGTAGTTGGAATGCTTGTTCAATTTGTTGTTTTGAGGATGCCACTTATTGGAATGATTGGGGACTTTCCTTTTTTGTGCCACTAAGGCTTTGTTAGAGGCTTGTCGAATTGATAACTCCAATATGAAATATATTAGCTTTCTCTTGAACAAGAGAATCATTAAATGTTTCAAAATAGGGAATTCTATAAGCAATACCTTGTCTAAGCAAATCCTCTATAGTAGAATGACAAGAGTATACAAAAACATAATATCCATTTCCAATTTTTGAAAAAATTGCAAAAACAATAGATTATTAACTTTCTTAATCCCACAATCTAGAATTACGAGTCTAAGGGTCTTAAAATTTGACAGGAAGTCTTGAATGAAAGTAAAATCATTAGGATTCAAATAAAATGAAAATAAAATCATTAGGATTGTGAATAAAACATCGCATCTTCTTCAATCTTGGCACCAAATTTTGTGTGTGATATTCTTAATCAACATTACCATCCAACGGTGACAGTTCATAGAGATTCTAGTGACCTACATGAAAAACTAGATGAATACCCACGTTCACTAGTAAACTAAACTTAAATGCATTCTCTCCCATATGCTTAAAAATAATATATGGACCATATCTAAGTGTAGAGAACTCATTTTAAAGGTAAAACCAAACTTTATATCCCATGCAAAACTAATAATTTTTGTGTAGCTAATCATATCAAGCATTGTGCTTCTACTGAATCTTACACAAAGTCTCTTGAAATTATTCCTGAATCTTACAAATGTGGTCTATAAAACTTATATAATGACCATTTACAATGAATTCCTTGTAGTTGGCTTGGGTATTATACTTAGAACAACTAAGGTATCTTTCAACAAAATTCCAAGACACTTCAAAATGTGAAGTGTTTGTGTTCTATGTAGTACATGATTATAACTGTGTTGCACATATGGTATATTGAAATTCTAAGTTTTGAATTCTTATTATTGAATATGTGCAACAATTGAACTATAGTGTAAATAACTCTCTCTCTTTGAAAATATGTTTGAGAATGGAAAGAAGAGCTCCTCTTTAGCACCGAATTCATTTGAGGTTGTTATATCCTAGTCAATATCATTGTTATATGGAAACGTATAGAGCATGCGAGGATTTTGTATTAAAATATATGTTCATTAAAATCGACATTGAAAAATCCTATGATAGGGTGGAGAGGCCATTAATTCTTTCTATGTTGAAGACCCAGGGATTTGGCCCTTTTGTTGGGATTCTTTTTGTATTCTATGTCTCTTCCAAGGAGTTATGGGAAGTGATCTTGAAAAGGGTTGTCAAGAAAATTTGCAAGAGGATTTTTAAGTCGATGTCCCTTGCTAGTAAGTCCATATTGTCTTACAACCAAACTCTACAGCATATTGGCTTACATTTTCACAAAATTGGAATCCAACCAAACTCTACAACACATTATGTCAAACTCATCAATATATTGTGAATATGATGACTAAGATTTGTTCAATCAAATGGTAAATAAAATGGGTACTGACCAGTTTGGGAGGCATTGCATCCTCTCTGGCTTCTCGACCTCCTTGACCTCCTCTTTGACCTCCTCAACCTACTCGAACTCCTCTATGACCTCCCCGATCTCTTCTACGACCTCCTCCACCTCTTCTGCGAACTCTATGACCTACGATGACCTCTACGAGATCTAGTGAGAGGGAAGGAAGGTGAAAATGTGCTCTGGCAAGAGGGAACGATCACTCAAAAATGCCAATGCAGTAGTTGGGCGCATAGTTTGCTAAACTATCTAACCATACCAAGATAGGGTGCTTCGATTTGGACTTGTTTTGTTAAGGGTGCTTCGATTTGTCCCATTGTTATTAACTTGGATGAATTATAGAGATAAGGTGTTATAGTTAGGGAATGGTGATAAGGATTAATATTCAAGGGTAATGAGGATTTAGGGTTACATTTTTTTATAGATAGGGGTTATAGTGACTAAGGTTTACGGCTTAGGGATTAATGATAGATGCATTAAGATTTAGCGATATTGGTTAAATATGTTAGTGTTGACATGGTTTATGTGTTAAGGGACAATGATTGAACATGCTAGAAGTTTATATGGCTAGGTATTATTGAGAATATGTATTATAATATTTACAAGGATTGCCAATTAGGGACTATAGAGAAGAATGGTTAACAATTATCAAATCTAAGTGATAGGTTTGAAATGTAATATGGGTTCTAAGAGTTGGGGTTGGAAGTTAAATGATAGGAGTGATAAAAATTAGGTAGTATGGCTTACAGATAGCATATATTGATGGATTAAATGTTATATGATTTAGGGTTTATGGAATATATTTGTTATCGCTTATAATGATCAATATAGTTAAATTATGAGTGTTGTGAACTACGACTAGTAATATGTGTTGAGGGATAGGGGTAATATATTACATGTGATAGGTAATAGGAAATATAGCAGTGATAGAGGTTAGGAGTAATATGTATTAAGAGTTTATCATTGTAAAGGGTTAATTATTATGGATTTTAGAAGTTATGGAGTATAATAGTTGGGGGTTAAGTATTTAAAAATTTAGGGGCTATATTGATTAGTAGTTATAGTTGTTAAGGTTAGGATTTAGGGGTTGGGGTTATATAATTTATTACAAGGGTTAGATCTAGTTAATGGATGGTGGTTATGGGTTTAACATTAGGTGTTATGTGTTATATGGGTTATTGGTTAAGAGTTGACATGCTTTAATGTAAGAAGTTAAGGTTCATATGGGTTTAGGATTATAATAGTTATTTATTATACATTATATGTGTTTGAAGTGATAAATGTAGTAAGGGATGATGGATTATATGTGATTCCTATTATAATGGTTAGGTATTATATGGATTGAAGGTAGGTTTTATGGATTAGGTGAATTTTAAATTGATAGGTGTTAAGGGTTATAAATTAATATTAGTTAGTGTTTGACGTTTGATGATTTTAATGTTTAAGGGTTATATGCATTCAAGATTACATGATAGTCATAGGGGTATTGATATGAAGGGATAGTGGTTATAAAACATATAATATAACCTATCTCCCCTATCATGCCTAACACTTACGATCAATTATCCCTAGAAACCTTAAAAAATGCTAGTTAATAACCATTACAAACCTTAAATAGTCACCCTTATAACCCTCAACATTTACTTAACATAACCATTATAATCCAAATCGTAAAACCCTAAGGCCTACAATGTTTAACATGTATTGTCTTTATTACTAGCCTCCTATAACACATGCCACAAATAATCACTAATAACTAGAATGTTTAACATATATAATCACTAAGACATAACAAATTTAGTTCCTTAACCCCTACCATGATCATCCCCTAATACACAAATATGAATCCCTAAAAATTTGAAAAACTATAAATCCTAACCCATTATAATCCCTAAATCCTAGTAACCCATGTAACCCATAACCACTATAACCCTAAAATCATATAGTTCATATTATTGAAACCCTATAATCCCTAAACTATATCATCATAACATAATATAACTCCCACTTCATATAACCCATAATCCTTATAATATGTAATCACCAAACATTAGAATAAAAATCCCTATAGTACTAATCAATATAACTACAACCAATAACCTATATCACTCCTAATCCATGTAAATATTTACCATTATAACTCTTAACTAGCCCTTTTAACCACTATATATAATCATTAATCCTTCTAATCTCCAACCTCTATAAATATTAAACATTAACACCTAATGATTATATCATGTAATGATTTTGGCCCTAACCCTTGTACCCATTAACCATAACTCGTAACCATTATAAATAGTAACCATATACAACTTATCCTAGAACCAATAAATGTATATCTTCTATGACTCATAGACCATATCACCACTACCCAATAAAATATAAAATCCATATACCATATAGACCTTAACCCCTAACACCTAAGTTCATAACCCATATAACACTAATCCTTGATTGTAAATACCTAATTGTTGACTTGTAACTTCTAATCATTACAAAATCCAACTAGTAACACCTAATAACTATACATGTTAGTTAGTGACCTCTATAATCCTTGACCCATCTTCCTTTCTTAAAGGTCATTGCAAGGAATCATCCTTGGAAATATGGGGAAGAAGTGACTTTAGAAACCATTATAACAGAATTTATCATCCAAGGGGATCCTACATAAAATTATCCTATGCAGATATGTGATATAGGAAGAATTTCTTTTCCTAAGAAATTTAACCCACATATCGATAAATACATTTTGGTTTCAAATGGAACATTTATGCATCATTTCTATCATGTTTAAACAATTTTGGACCTCCTCCACTGCCACAAGTTGTAAGCTAAAATGAAGAGAAATCAAGGTTTTGACAGATCGACCTACTCCCTCTCATGCAAAGAATTTATAGGTTTGTTTTTTTATTGTCGAATTGTTTGTGTGATTCATGTTTGAGTCTATAAACCCTCCCATATCGTCAATGCATGTGTCTAGTCTAACCATGCCAAATTTCAGTCCATACAAGCACAAATTGAAGAAAATTCAATGTTGGCCCCATTCACTAACATTAATTATTATATAGGTTTGTTGTTTGAGTGTCGAATTGTTTGTGTGAGTCATGCTTGAGTCTGGAAACCCTCCCGTACCATCAATGCATGTGTCTAGTCTAACCATGCCAAATTTCAGTCCATACAAGCACAAATTGAAAAACTTTCAATGTTGGCCCCATTCAATACATTAATTATGATATAGGTTTGTCGTTTGATTGTCAAATTGTTTGTGTGAGTCATGTTTGTGTCGAGAAACCCTCCCATACCATCAATGCATGCGTATAGTCTAACCATGCCAAATTTCAGTCCATACAAGCACAAATTGAAAAAATTTCAATGTTGAACCCATTTAGTACATTAATTATTCCATAGGTTTGTTGTTTGATTGTTGAATTGTTTGTGTGAGTCATGTTTGAGTCTAGAAACCCTCCTATACCATCAATTCATGCGTATAGTCTAGCCATGTCAAATTTCAATCCATACAAGAACAAATTCAAAAACTTTCAACATTGGCCCCATTCAATACATTAATTCTTCTATCGATTTGTTGTTTGATTATCGAATTGTTTGTGTGAGTCATGTTTGAGTTTGGAAACCCTCCCATGCCGTCAATGCATGTGTCTAGTCTAACCATGCCAAATTTCAGTCCATACAAGCACAAATTGAAAAACATTCAATGTTGGCCCCACTCAGTACATTATTTAGTCTATAGGTTTGTTGTTTGATTGTCTAATTGTTTGTGTGAGTCATGTTTGAGTCTGGAAGCCCTCCCATACCATTAATGCATGTGTCTAGTCTAACCATGCCAAATTTCACTCCATACATGCATAAATTGAAAAAATTTCAACATTGGCCCCATTCACATGACGGTTATAATATGCGGGGTGATCAAGTACATGGGCATGCATCCATTATTTTTGGGTTATGAAATATCATATAATAATGAAGGTGAAATAAGCATAATTTTGCATTACCTTACCGATCTTCTCTTTGTTTCAAGAATTGTTTAATATTCTCTACTGAACAGTGCCAACCACGTGAAGGTGGAATCTCATCTCCCCCCCCCCGACGTCACTCTCAATTACGCATAACCCGACAAAATCTATGTACTATAAAATAAATGATTGTGATGTTTTTCATAACTAAGAAATCATTTCTCTTACAACATATACCAACATACTAGAAATTGTAGTACCCCTCCTGTAGGGTCCCCTCGAAATGAACCTGAGACTTTAACAACTTCATACAAACAAATTAGCCATCATAGTTATTGGAAAAATAAAATAAAAAGCGTGAATAACTTAACAAAAATAAGCAAAACCTTAACCTGTCAACCCGATCCGGCTAGTCCATTGTCGCCTTCGTCTTCTGTAGGATCCCTCCAGCAAAGCTCGTTTAAACCATAGGCGAAGCAACCGTTAGCTCCGCCACCCAACCATAGGCTCATGCTTTCAGTCGCATGGCCTCCCCTGAGCTTTGGGTCGTAGATCTCACACAAGTATTTCAGAAATTCAGCTTGGGCTTCCCTTCCCATAAGGATTTCTAAGCCAAACCCTTAGATAGCAGCAAGTCTTTGAGGCATTCGAAAATTATGACAATTGTCCAAATTATGGGGCCTTTACCCATTCCCCAAGTCTTCCTTATAAAGGAAAATCTCATGCGACACATGTCGCTTCATGCATAATTAAATATTTTTAATTAATTATTTAATTAAAACACTCACCCATCCAAGTGTCAATTTCTCTAGGAAGTGTACCAACACCCCTAAGTTTGTTCCAGTTTGTCCCCCCAGATATTTTAATTAACTCCTAGCTTTTAGTTGACTAGGTGTCTAATCTTAGGATTCTATTTTGCTCCTAAATAATGATTTCTATTATTTTAAATGCTCAACAAAAATAACTATTCATGTGCAAATGCCTAAATTATTTTTATGCATTTGCTAAGTAATAATCTAGAGTTATTCTCATAAGTTTTTATGCACTTAAATTTAACAATCAAACTCACTAGGATCACGGTGCTGTGCCATTGGGCTCCTAGTTCCTTAATTTTAATTCCCTGACATGGCACCACTCCGTCGGGTCCAGTCATCCATGGTTTCCATTCCTTGGCATGATACCGCATTGTTGGGTCCTTGCGTCCATTCTTTCCATTCTCGATAGGGTACCGCATCGTCGGGCCCTTCTGCCACCATCTTTCTATTTTGACTTGCGGGAACTCTTGTAGGGATTTTAGGAATCGTTACCATCCATCCTCCGTCTACATGCTATCTAGGGACTAATGGTGCTGAGGAGTGAGTCCGTTCTCACTGCGCGCCCCTCAACTCGTACGTGACCAACTTCGTCATGGCCCACCTCGTACCCTCTCACGCATTCCTCTTGAGCAAGCGGATTAGTGCTTATCTTCTCATGCGTGGTATTCTTGTCGGAAGTCGACATCGTCATCGCTCCCCCTGTGTGTGATTTACCCGTACTCTACGACCCTTCATGTTCCTTTCTGTGTCCGTTGGTGAACTGTCTCAATTGTTTCTACACACACTTCTCACAACAATTTATTAGTAGCACTGTCCTCAATAATCATCATCTGATTTCTAAATCAAGTATTGTTAAACATTTATGATTTATTCAAACTTCTAATCAAATATACATTTCGTCGACAAATACATAATCACCGTACGGCTAGTCGTTAAGCATTATCCATATGTACAATTTTCATATCAAAGTTAATCGTTAAATAACATGAAATCATCCATTCACAATAACTACCCAAATGCACATATATCAATCAATCGTAATCATAAATATACTCAAAATAAAATCATAGGGTTATTTTATTAACATTTCAAACAGTTGGGTGACTCGGCAGGTGCCCTCAATGTCTATAGTAGTCTAGGGGCACTACATACACCCCTACTTATTTAGAACTTCGTCCCGAAGTTCAGAATATAAAAAAATGGAAAGCTATGACGCATCTCAGTTGCGTCCTCCCAAGTTGTAGAGCTAGGACTGTAACTGTCCTATTGCACTTTGACTTGATCAATCGAAGCTAATCATTAAGCAAGACATAATCAATCAATTATCCCACGCCACACGTATAATTTAATTCCTTAATTCATTTATCAATTAATGTCGGCATTCATATCTTCAGGTTTTCCCTCAATCATTTAAGACATAACAAGGCTCAAGAGACCACTATGTCAAAGTTGTTCAGCTAGTTCACTTGATAGGTTACCTTAAGGTCCCTAGTCATTCTAGGGGCATTACATACACCCCCTCTTAAATAGAACTTCGTCCCGAAGTTAATTTTTGTTCTTGTACTTTTGACGCTAGGCTTTATCTTAATTTATACTCTCATCTTCTATCATTCTATTATGTTTTTCTCCAACAATCAAGGCTATAAGCACAAGTGGTTCAAGTCATTATTTCCTATCTCATTTAGTATGGTTCCAATACATCCTCAGGAACTCAATCGTAATTTCCCATAATATCAATCCGATGATACGTTCACGGGTTGTCAGTCCCAACTAGATTTCTTTTATCTCCTATTTATTCATGAAGATCCATGATATCAAATTAGTTACAAGCTATAATGCGTCAATAGTCACCCAATAGTTTATGAAGTTACCATTCAACATAATAAATCCAAGTAAGGACTCAAATCTACTTGGTTATCCTCCCTCCAAGATGAGAAGGTAAACATCATCAAATAATCGGCAGGGTATAATCGCGGTTTAACAATTAGGAGAGACGCTCAAATAGTTCAAAAACCAAATTCCATATGACTACTTACAAATACCTCTAAATGTTGGTTCTCAATTTGATAGGATTCCTATTGTAATAATTTAGCAGCTTAGTCAAACATATTAAAATTTAACTCTTAGTCCTTTCATTGGTAACATCATGACCAAGGTCAATGAGTTTGTCACTTCGTTACTTCATTTCATCATTCCCATTTTCGTATGACCCCTTCGGCATATTTTCCTCATCTCTTCATGTGTGGGTTGTCGTATTCACATTGAGTCGTATCATGGGAATTAGTCGTATTTCCATTCAGACTTCATCATTTCAGATTATTAGCATTACTGCGTTTAACTTGTCGTGTTTATTTTCTACATACTTCGTTTTGACAAGATCGTCTTCAATTTACCATTTGACAGGTTTTCCAAGTTCTATGTTCCCATTTATCATATCATGGTCAAGTCATGGTTGTACTTTTTCCATTCTCCTTAACAACATTGTCATGTTAGAAAATTGTGTAATTGGGCGCGGATCCTCATGCTAGTAACATAGATATCTTGTTTTCAAATTCTAAGCTCATTTCACTTCCTCGCGACATCTGTCAAATTCTAGGAAAGTATATGCATTTGTGTAATGACAGCCAAAATGACTAAGTTCACTTCCTTCGTTAATTTCCTATTCCAAGTCGTCTACTAGTTTTCTGATCGTGGATATGTTCCTAAAGTTGTAAGCTGCTTGCGATGTGCCCAATTGATGAATCCTTAGCATCAATTGTTCATAATATAATGAAATATTCAGCAAGGTATTATGTACATATATAGTTCTTGATCTTATCCTCTATTTTATATCAGTCCCTAGATGAATTATGGAATATAACCAATAAATTGTCTTTCAATTATTCCATATTTATAACATTACATTATCTCTTCATCTACTTCATGCTTATAAAGTTTATAAACAAAAGAAACAAATGTGTACACATATATATATAAATTTTCTTCAGCCTTAACTATACAATTAAATTATTTAAAGCTCGTCTTAGGACTATATCCCTAATCATTCAAATTCAAACCTAGCTTAAGTATAACTCTTTTTGAAACAACAAATATCAGTTTTCTTTCTTTTCATATCCCACCACAAATATGGGTTGAACCAATTAGACACATCAATAAAAATGACCTATCTCCTAACTCCTTGATTATAATTATAATTATAAAATGCTACTCAACATTATAAAGTTCTACCCATCTCCTAAACTTCATCTCCAACATCCATATGTTTATTTCTTTTCTTAACATAAATGCATTTCTAAATATACTCTACCATTTTTATAATTCATTTCCTCTTTTAAGTAAGACATGCACTTGATATAGCATAACTAACATCAATTCATATATATATATATATATATATATATATATATAATCATTAAAGGTTAAACACCTTATTCTATTTTATTTTAAGAATAAATTGGTAGAGTAAGTCCACGAAGAACTCTACTTACTATAATTATAAAGATGTTACGATATCCACTTATTTTACCATAACTAAACCACATAAATATTTAAGGGTAGGGATATTCTTAATTCAACGGACAATATAAGTCTTCATTAATGGTATATATTTGATGTACACTATATGATTTTCTTTAAGGATATGAATGCATACACTTACTCCATTTCGAATTGTAATGCATGATTCATTGGGGTAGGTATTTAATAACAATACAACTCTATTATAAGGAATTGCATATATTTTCTTTTCCTTTTATCCCAGAAATAAGACTTAAATTAAATGAAGGTATGTGTACCAGACTTACAATATAACGTATTAAAGGTCCTCAACATTTTATTCTCAATCAAGATCAATGCACCACTTTATGAAGTGCATATATAAAAGGTAAGAATACGAATTCATTAAGGGTATATATAATCTTATTCTAAATCAATAACAAGGTATGATTTAAATGAAGATGTATATTAATGACTTACAACATAATTCATAAAATATTCTAAGTAATTTTATTCTTTAATCAAAGGACATTGCACATTTTCCATACGTGCATATATGCATGTAGTAATATAGTTTTATTAAGGATACAAATGATCTCATTCTAAATCAAGTATGAGGTATGAATTTGATGAAGATAAACATTCAAACTAACTGTTGAAAGCCCCCTTGAGAATATCATAAATGAAGGGATAATAATAATTCATTAACATACAATTTATGAATCTATGTTATAATCTAATATATTCAAAATTAACATTTGAAAACTTTTTAAGGAATATTATAAATGAAAAGAATGATAATGATTCCTTAACACACCATTCCTAAATCTATTAATCTAATACATTCGCAATGAATTAACCACTAAATACACTTTAACGGCTCTCATCGAAGGTATTTTAACGGCTTTCAATAATATGAGCATTACATGTTTTCTCACATGTTGACTATAAATGGATCAACAATCTAGACCGTATATATATAAATATTTTAAGCAAAATATAGAATTTAAAATATTACAGTGATTTGATCTATTTGCTCTCCTTTTTTTTTTTTTCCTAAGCTATCTGTAAAACATCATATAGAGATAGTACAAATATAAGGATTTCAGCCCTTGTACTCTTTCTTTTCCAATGCTGTCTACAAATCTATATTAAAACAAATATCTCTATTCTTGTTTTCCAGAAGGAGGATCCATACTATTTATACCGACATAATTAATTATATTTTCCAATTATCTTTTGCAATGATCCATATTTTCTTTAGTTAATATCAGCATAATTCTTTATATTTAAGTTTTCCTTTACCATATCCAAATAATATCTATATAAATATATTCTTTAATGGATATATTATGTTTCTTAATGTCCATTTGCTATATATATATATACCTTAAAATATTTAAAATGTATTTCTAGGTAATTAACTTAGGACGTAACATGATGTGGTTTTATACAAAGAAAATGAGGTCTAGGTGTTTCGTTCCAGATTCTTATTAATGCTTGAAGGGTTCAAGATCACCACTTGTCATAAACCTCTAGGTGTATTTAACTTCCTTTCATTATAAAATCTTTTTATTATAAAGTCACTTGTTCATATCCACACACGTGATCAGGTCACTCTAATCAATTTAAAACACTTCGGCGTTAAGAATTTAACTACGTTAAGTTATAGATTACCTCGATCTGCGCCCTCCTAACACTCTGTGAGCATATCAACTATCATAAATAATGGAAACCGCTCCATATGTGAACTCTAAATTTTTAATAAGATTCTCCATGTTAACAACCAATTCTCTCCATCTACCGTGATTTATTAATACACACTCGGGTTGCATGTCGTATGGTATCTAAGTTAAGGTAACAGGTTAGCACTTTGCTCAGCGTGTTATCCCAGATTTCAGGTGAATAATAATGATAAAGGGGTAATGGTAATTGCTTAACATGTGGTCTCTTCACTCTGTTATACCTATACGTGCACAGAGATATTGCCGCAATCACAAGAAGTAAAAGTGCCAGCCAACAGTGAATAAACATATTGATTCTGATGATTAAATAATCTATTTTTATTTTTATTTTTACTATACAATAGTAACTCAGATAACTGGGCGTTTGACATACAGCTATGGATACAAACCGATTCTTGAAGTAATTCTAACATCTACTATACATACTCCTTAGACGCAATAATGGGTAACTCCGACATAGCTGGGCGTTACAAGGTTTCAGTGGAGTGGCTGCACAATGAGAGTAAGGACAATGGTTCATTAATACCTTAACTAGAACACGGGGTTTGAGATGTTGAAAGCTCTCATGGAAATTCTACCATGAGGATTTAATTGCACAGGAGGTACCGATGGCTAAATACAAAGCGATCTCACCGTTTACATTTAATACAGGGGATGTCAAAATGGATTGGTTCAATACAGGATTTTAAAGAGCAACTTATAAATTAACTTATAAGATCTTGAAATGCCATGAGTATTGTATCACAGAGTTTTTAAGGAGCAATTGTAAATCAGTTTATGAGATCTGAAAACTTCAATAAAAAGAAATTCGAAATAGATACACTATAATTTCTGAAGATCAAGAATACAATCATGTTTAAGGATTCTGGAAGAGTCTTTTTATTTTTTTTTTGTAAAGTACACAGCAAAAAAAATTTAGAAATCAAATCTATTCGTAAATTGGAATTCTGGAATAACGCATTCCAGATTTTAAAATTGAAAAGCAGAGGCTTTTAAAAATCGATCTACCAAATGCATCAAGACTTCTAGAACATAAGGATCAAGCTTTCAATTCATAATACTGAAATTCTGGGATCGTCATTAAACATTCGATAGAGATTTGACAGAAATCCAGATTCAAACGCCATTCAATTTTTTTTTTTTTGAAATGAATGCACAGAGATTCAGAATTAGATGGTATAGGATCAGATCATCTTCTAAGTGCATATAACCACAGCAACTCTAGATTGAACAACCACGCAGTGAGGGATCGAATTCTCTCTTAAAAAGCATATATATAACCACAGTCACTAATCTTAAGCACCCACGCAGCAATTTCACATGGATCGGATTTCACGCATTTAACATGGGTTTTAACTAGTGATAATTAAGCAGATCCTGGTTTCAGAAATATAAGGATATATGTACAGCAATCTATAAAATACACAACTAAAATAGAGGTGATAAAAGCAAATGTCACAAATATCGACTGTATAACGAGATTTTTTTTTTCCTAGCTGTGTGTTACTTGATAGAACCATTACAGAGGTCTAAGGAAATGCTGGAGCAGAGTCATGTTCCACGAATTGGGCACATAGGATAGATCTTATCACAGAGATATTAAGGAATCACTGGAATTAATCAATTTAAATTTCATAAGGAAAGTTAAAAATTGAAACATTAAACACAGAGACTTCCAATCCAAGCTCTCACGTTGGGTTTATTAATTTAAATCTCAGAAAATAGGTTTAAATGACTTAACACAATCCAGTTTCTTTTCAACTGCTGGAATGTGATCCCAGATCCAATGGAACGTTGGTTTATAATGATAAATGCAATAGAGATATCAAGTCATTAGAACGCGATTCAATTTCTTTATAGTCATTACTAAAACAAAGTTGCAGGCCCGACATAACGGCTCTAAGATCTCTTCAATCTGTAGATAAAATAAATTATTATACCCAATTTCTACCCTTTTCAAGATTTAAATTTAGCTGTAATTAAAATTTAAACCCCAACCTGTGATCGATCTCCCAAAGGGATCGCCTGCACTTAATTGGCAGCAGACCCAGAATTTGAAACAGAAAATACTGGGATCAATCTCCAATGGGATCGCCCATCCTAAAGACATTAACGTCGAAAGATAGTAAAACCTGGAATCTATCACCTAATTGGGATCGCCAGCCCTATTGGCAGCAAATGCAGAAAAAGAGACCGAAGACCGGGATCGATCTTTAAATGGGATCGTTTCTCTATATGGACAAATAGATCTGAGTATAAAACTCGGTATTGAAAATAAATACTAAGCTGTTCTGCGATATGGATCTAAGATCTTTAATTTAATTCAGAAATTCAACGAAATAGCACACAGTAATCTTCTAGATCGGATCCATTCCTTCGAATATTCAAACACATGCAAAATAATCTTTTTCAGAAAATATTACTTGACACCAAGGTCTCAGATCCACATGGGATGCGAGATCTATAATTTTTAATAGAAACAGAAAATAGACATGAAATATAAAAACCAATAAGAACCTGTAAAAGGATAGCTATGCCAGTCGGAGATGAAATTCCTTCATTGTCGCAGCTCCGATTTCACCGTCGTTCACTACGGTCACCAACGAACCACCAAAAAAATATGAGTCTCGTGCCCTCAAGGCTCGACTGGCTCTGATACCAAATGTAGTACCCCTCTTGTAGGGTCCCCTCGAAATGAACTTGAAACTTTAACAACTTCATACAAACAAATTAGCCATCATAGTTATTGGAAAAATAAAATAAAAAGCATGAATAACTTAACAAAAATAAGCAAAACCTTAACCTGTCAACCCGATCCGGCTGGTCCATTGTCGCCTTCGTCTTCCGTAGGATCCCTCCAGCAAAGCTCATTTAAACCATAGGTGAAGCAACCGTTAGCTCCGCCACCCAACCATAGGCTCATGCTTTCAGTCGCATGGCCTCCCCCGAGCTTTGGGTTGTAGAGCTCACACAAGTATTTCAGAAATTCAGCTTGGGCTTCCCTTCCCACAAGGATTTCTAAGCCAAACCCTTAGATATCAGCAAGTCTTTGAGGCATTCAAAAATTACGACAATTGTCCAAATTATGGGGCCTTTACCCATTCCCCAAGTCTTCCTTATAAAGGAAAATCTCATGCGACACATGTCGCCTCATGCATAATTAAATATTTTTAATTAATTATTTAATTAAAACACTCACCCATCCAAGTGTCAGTTTCTCTAGGAAGTGCACCAACACCCCTAAGTTTGCTCCAGTTTGTCCCCTCAGATATTTTAATTAACTCCTAGCTTTTAGTTGACTAGGTGTCTAATCTTAGGATTCTATTTTGCTCCTAAATAATGATTTCTATTATTTTAAATGCTCAACAAAAATAACTATTCATGTGCAAATGCCTAAATTATTTTTATGCATTTGCTAAGTAATAATCTAGAGTTATTCTCATAAGTTTTTATGCACTTAAATTTAACAATCAAACTCACTAGGATCATGGTGCCGCGCCGTTGGGCTCCTAGTTCCTTAATTTTAATTCGCTGACATGGCACCACTCCGTCGGGTCCAGTCATCCATGGTTTCCATTCCTTGGCATGATACCGCATCATTGGGTCCTTGCATCCATTCTTTCTATTCTCGACAGGGTACCGCATCGTCGGGCCCTTCTGCCACCATCTTTCCGTTTTGACTTGCGGGAACTCTTGTAGGGATTTTAGGAATCGTTACCATCCATCCTTCGTCTACATGCTATCTAGGGACTAATGGCGCTGAGGAATGAGTCCATTCTCACTGCACGCCCCTCAACTCGTACGTGACCAACTCCGTCGTGGCCCACCTCGTACGCTCTCACGCATTCCTCTTGAGCAAGCGGATCAGTGCTTATCTGCTCATGCGTGGTATTCTTGTCGGAAGTCGACATCGTCGTCGCTCCCCCTGTGTGTGATTTACCCGTACTCTACGACCCTTCATGTTCCTTTGTGTGTCCGTTGGTGAACCGTCTCACTTGTTTCTACACACACTTCTCACAACAATTTATTAGTAGCATTGTCCTCAATAATCATCATCTGATTTCTAAATCAAGTATTGTTAAACATTTATGATTTATTCAAACTTCTAATCAAATATACATTTCGTCGACAAATACATAATCACCGTACAGCTAGTCGTTAAGCATTATCTATATGTACAATTTTGATATCAAAGTTAATCGTTAAATAACATGAAATCGTCCATTCACAATAACTACCCAAATGCACATATATCAATCAATCGTAATCATAAATATACTCAAAATAAAATCATAGGGTTATTTTATTAACGTTTCAAATAGTTGGGTGACTCAGCAGGTGCCCTTAATGTCTATAGTAGTCTAGGGGCACTACAGAAAACGACAAAAACTTTAAAAAAATTCATTTATACATACCAATACAAGACAATAATTCTATCAATATTAATTCAATATATATATACATAATAGATATATTAAGGTATACCCCATACACTTCAATTCAATTCATAATCTTCTTCATCCAATTCCACATCTGTGTCATCTGATCCAGATTCAACATTGTAAGGATTGGCCATATCATCATCATCATCGATGTCAGTTTCGTTAATCATGTCATCGTCAATATCATATTCTTGAACATTGTCTGCTACATCATCTGATTCAAATAATTCTTCGACATCTTCCACTAAAACATGATCATATAACTCATATTGATCCTCTACATCATCTTCTTCTTCAAGACCCTCTTGATGTTCCTCTACATCATACTTTACTGGACTTCCCCTTGTACTGTGTCTCACAATAAATAACCAACCCCCTCTACCTGGAACCTATGAGTAAAATACATGTTCACATTGACATGGAAGAATATAGGGCTCTATTCCTGGCTCAAACAACCTTGTATTAACCATGGAAAATCCATTAGCATGTTCAATAATAGTTCTATCGGGATCACGTCGATTCAATTGTAACTTGTACCATTTGAAAACGAACAAAACTAATTTGAAGGATTTAAAGTCACACTAAATAATATCTTCCAAATTCCCATAGTATCGAGTATTTGAGAGTTCTCGATTCCTGTCACTTCTAGAGGAAAAATTAGTCACCTCAAAGACTGCAATTATCCCACAATCAGATGCTTTCTTTGTTTCATCGAACTTTTTGATGTGAAATTTATGACCATTGCAACACATAGCCTTATGGTTTTACCTACAATATGCCAGATACATAAATATTACATCGTCAATTGATGATTAAGAACATATTTATGCTTGGAATGTATGGAAAGAAAAAAAATCAACTTGTACATCAATATAATTGAAAATAATTAAATAGTATTGTTGATTAATATGCTTGCCTGTTTATCTTTTAAACCATATGCTAAATCAATTTCCCTTTGTGTAAGATTTGTATCTCCATTGCGATGAGCTTCTTTAACTAATGAAGCCACACCTTCCCATGATCCATGCCCAGATTGTTTACATCATTCAATGCATACCTTCATTCAATTGAGATTGTTTGCGACATATAAATGTAGTGCATCCCACTCTCGACTAGCTGCATGATGAAAATAAAATTACAATTAACAAATGTATAATTACTTAACACGGTATACATTTTTAATTGATGCATATTGAATATTAAAAATTAAATAAGTATGATATATACATAAAAAGAAACAGTCAAATGTATTATAATTAATCTCCACCATCTAATAATTACCTTTCACCTTCCTCGATCTACCTTTCCCTTGTAGGTACTCCCCTTCGAATTTGTTAATGGAGTTTGGATCACAAATGAAACCTAAATCGATCTTTGATGCTAATTTAGGAAGATATTCACTAATATACACCATGTTCTAGTATACCATATATCCCTCCACCATAGAACCTCTAGGACGTTCTCGTTGTCTAACCAAATCCTTCAAAAATTTCAAGTGCCTCTCAACCATCTACATTGACATTGAGTGTACAGGTCCACACAATTCAATCTCCTGAACTTGGTCTATGAGGTAGTGTTCTTGTGCATTGAAAAATTCTGAAGGTAGATACTTTTTCATTTCACACATTAGACGAGGAATTTCTCCCCTCCAATACTTTATATCTTCTTTATGGATTTCTTTAGATGACAACCATCTACAAGTGATGCAAGCAAATCACATTATTTAACAAAAATAAACATTATACTACATAACAATTAGTAAAACAAATGTCAAATATAAGTTCTACAATGAATTAAATAAACACTTTATGCATGCAAAATATTGCTACTTACCTCATGTATTTTACAAGATCATATATAACTTGTTTGACATTGTTGTTGAAGTTGTCTAGGAGAGATAGAGCAAGAACATACTGTAACAATAAAATTGTTTCATCATTTGTTACAAAAGTAGACAAAAAATTCCAACAACATGCACTAGTATAAAAAAATATAGCAATATATATACCAAAATAATTACCTTGATGAAGATATTCCAATCATGTGTTTTCACCCCCCCTCCCCCAAATTCACCTTTCCTTGTTAAGATATTCTTCATGTTCGAACAAAATCTAGTGGGAAATTTAATTTTCCACAAGACTTCTTTTACAACATTGCTTTGTTGCTCCATTAATAACGACGGAAGTGAGATTATATTAATTTTGTCTCCATTGCTATTTAATTGAATGACATCTTTCATTGCATGATTGACTTCCTGAAAGTCATTGCAAATTTTGACAATTTTTTGTTTGTCACTCCTTCCATCCAATATTCTCCATAATGTTTAAGCTACATTCTTTCTGATATGCATTCTATCAAACAAATGAGCAATTTGTAGGTGCTCATAGTAGGGAAACCTACTAAATTATTTGGGATAACTTTTCATTCCTTGTGGAAACCCATTAATTCCTTCATGATCATGACTCCCATCATGAATCATAGTTTATAAAGAAATTATAAAAATCAATGTTAATTAGAGTAAACAACACACAATATATAAAAGAAATCAAAACATTTCATATATGATGATAGATAGACAATTTGATCTATACCTTAACGATTTATATTATATTGCAACTTCCATAGGTGAGCTGTCATTCTCTGTGGTTTTAATGCAGTCTCTTCTTTCCCTTTGAAAATATGTTTTTCGGTACTTCGATACCTATGATTATTAGAGAGGAAGTGCCTATACTCATAAAACACCTCCTTTCCTAAAAATTTTGCACAAGATTTAATCTTAGAACCAAAAACTGGACATGAAAATTTTCCCTTTGTTTGAAGACCTGCAAAAGATGGACTAACTATGTCAATTATAATTATATATAATGAATGGATTATTTAAAAAACATGCAGGATTAATATATCAACTTCAAAAAATTAAATACTATATGGTGGACATTATAATTACATACCACAAAAATGTGTTAGCCCTGGGGCATGTCATGAATTGTCCATAGAAGCATTGCATGGAATTGAAATTGCCTTTGTCATATTGGTCTAGAGACATCATACATAGTGATGACATTCCATAGCTTTAGTATCTTTTCAATAAGAGGCTCGATATATACATTCATATATTTAAATTGGAACTTACCTAATTGATTTGAACATATACAATGCATAACTATTACAACCATTTTAGATATATAAATAATATATATGAATAAATGAAAAAAAATATGACATTATACAACAAATATGACAAATGAGATGGTACTATGTTAAAAAAAAAAATCATTGAAAACACATACCTGGAACGATCATTTCCAACATTATGTGCTCCCTCTTTATTTACATCGATGGGGGAATGTGTAGTGTCCCTTTTTAATAAATTTGGAAAAATTGGAAAAATGGCAATTTTTCGCCAATTCGACCCTTAGACTAGTTATGACTACAATGCTACCAAATGGCTCCAAATGCTTCCAAAATTGTTCTGAAGGTATTTCAAGGGTGCTAAGACATAAAAATGAGGTTGATGGATTTTTGGACACTCTCAAAAGACTTCTACAACATTCATTTAACTTCAGGAGAAATTGGGGAGTTTTACTAGCAATTTCGAGGATCAAACCCCAATCAGTAGAGGTCACTAATGGATTTCTAAATGCAGTACGACCCTCCCAATTTTCAGAATAGATACATGTATTAGTTAAAGTACTTCAATGGGAACCAAAATGCATCATTAATCAATTTCTAAAGGCTGCTTCAACTACCATAAATCAGAGGTTTGTGGACATGTCTTCACATAGGGGAAAATGATAGGAAACTTCACCACTTGCTATGAAATTCGCGATTTATGTTCCAAAGGATTATGTAATGTATATGAAAATTCTTCAAAACATTAATGAATCTCCATACATCATAAAAGTCACATATATGAACTGATACAAATCAAAATAAAGCAACTTCAAGCTCTCATAATAAGATATAGGGAAAATGGCACCATTTATGCATTGTTTGGTATTTTTACATAGTTTCACTTGGTATCTCGACCTGAGGATCTTCTGAGAATAAAATACAGAGTAAATATATCATATTAAAAATAAATGGTGTATCTTGGACTCTCAAAAATATATCAGCATCTCACCATGTGTGCCCTTCCTCCAAGAGCCGAAATATGGACAAAAATGTGAGAGAGATGGGAACAAGTTGAAGGAGAAAATATCATGAGCTTCCTTGTAGCTTCAAACTGCAACAAATTAATCCATTTTAGCTCCAAATGAAATGTCTAAATGGTATCTCCAATTTCTAATTAGGATGGGAATCTTTCACCCCCGAAATTGGTACTAAGACAAGTAGAGTAAACACTCCACTAGCATGGACAAGCTATGCTCTCCAATTTGCAAAATGAGAAATGATCGAAAGCCACTCTCCTTCTTGGTTCTTTCCTTTTATTATCTTCCCAATATTTACATGGTTCGAATTCCCTCCATGATCTTCATTCCAACTTGAATTGGAAAGAGATTCCAATGTGTGTCACTTGTCCATTAATTCCTAGCCTCCTCCTTCACTCAATTCGAATGGATGACTCTTTGGATTCCCTAACTCCCTTCTGCACCTTATTGGAGGATATGTTTAGCCCTGACATGTCATATATGTCAAATTTCATCATTCATGTCTGATTTTTGTAATAAGTGTCATGGCATCTTCATCATTGTTGTCATAGAAGCTAAGGAATCTAGCCCAAGTGTCCCAATAGATCCAAGATGCCTCTTCCTCTTCCTCTCAATTTTGAACCTCACTGAGTCATGCCAAGTATTATTCCCTTCCAACTCCCCTAAGAATGTTGGACTCCACCTTGGATTCAAATGGGTGAGAGTGGGATGCCATGTGGCATGGGGAATCTTGCTTAAGTGGACCCCACACCTTTAATGTGCCCTCTTGACCAAGTGCCACCTTGTTTTCCTATCTTAAATATTTATTTATTCTCAATTTAATATATTTTTCAATCTAATGTCCATTTGGGGTTTTTATGGTTCCCTATTCCAAATCTATTGTTTCCACCCCAACCTAGGAAACTAGTAGATTGCTGGAATTTTATCTTCTTGAGATTTATTGAATGGGGACATTACAGTATTCCCCACCCAAGATTGCTTTCCCTCAATCAATTTAAAATTAGGATGCTGAAAAATTTGTACCTCCTCCCATGTGGCATCCACACTTGGCAAATCTTTCCATTGTACCAAATATTCCCTTATGGTTCTGCTCCTCAATTTCCTTTATCTTGCCTTCAATGTTTTTTTGGAATAAGTATGAGTTGTCCTTTATCATCTAATGGAGGGAGGGTTTCTGAAATACAAATTTGATGACCAATATCATTCTTAAGGAATGAAACATGAAATACATTGTGAATTTTGCTTCCTTCCGGAAGTTCCAACTCATAAGCCACCTCCCCATCTTTTCGAACTACCTTATATGGACCATAATATCTTGGTTTGATATTTTTTGATCCTTTCACTTTTAAGGATGTTTGTTAATATGGTTGTAGCCTCAAATAGACCAAATCATTCACTTGAAAAGTTATTCCTCCCTATGTTGATCCGCACACTATTTTTGTTGATTTTGGACAACCTGCAAATTGTCTTTTAGAAGCTTCAAAATATCTTGACTTTCCTCAATCCAATCCTTAGCTTTTGGAGCTCTACTATCACCGAAAAATTTATAAAAAATGGTGAGTGCTTCATAACCATAAATTTCTTTGAAAGGATACATGCCAATGGACATATGAAAGGTAGTGTTGTAGCAAAACTCACCCAAATTTAGCCATTTTACCCACGCTTTTTGCTGCTCACCAACATAGTTCCTCAAGTACCCCTCCAACAATTGGTTCACTCTTCTATTTGGCCATCAATTTGAGGATGATATGTTGTGCTTGGATTTAATTGAGTGCCCACCATCTTGAAGAGTTCTTGCCAAAAAGCACTCATAAATCTGCTATCCCTGTCACTCACAATGTTCTTGGGAAGTCCATTCAATCTGAAACTATCTCTAAAGAATAGACATCCACTTATGCATCAGTATAAGATGATGTAATAGCGATAAATCCAATATGAATAATAACATGGGAAGATATAATTGAAGATTAGAGAGGGGCTCGAGGGAGCTAGGGATTCTGGTGTTTTTGCAAGTGTTTGGTTTGACAACGGATATGGCAGACTCAATGGGGGGGAGTGCCACAGCCCCCCAACTCTCTTCTCAATCAGATTTTCAAGTAGGAGGGATCTAGGTCCTGGTAGATGGATTGGGTGGTGTTGGAAAAAAATTGCAGGAGATGGGATCTGGTTTTTCTCAAGTGGGTGGGAAGATGGGTCAATGCATACCCAAGGCTGCGACCATCCCTTCGATGGTTATCATATCTAACACGTTGAGAGATAGGATTCAGAAGATGCGGGACCATGCCCTCATCGGGAAATTTGTCGGGGTTTTACCCTTTGAAAAGTCCCTGATCTGGTGGATTAACTCCACATGGAAAACTAAAGGGCACTATGACCTTCAGCTTGGTTCGAAGGGCTTCCTCATGATAACTTTTATCAATCTGGATGATCGCAATAGGATTCTTGATGGTGGACCCTCCTTCTTTTACTCTGCTAGTATGTTTTTACAACCATGGAAAGAAAAGTTTTGCCCCAAAAAGTAAGATATGAAGATAGCCCCGGTGTGGATCAGGCTATACTCCCTACCTTCGGAATACTAGGAGACAGAGATCTTAGAAAACATAGGGAACAATTTGGGCACCTTTGTTAAAATATCTGAACAAACAAAGGCTCAGAGATACACGACTTATGCCCAGATCTATGTCTACATGGATCTCTCAAGAGAACTTCCGGAGGCTATTAAAATGATGTGGGAGGATGAGGAATGCTTTCAAACCCTGGATTATGAACAAATCCCTTTCAAATGCCGTAGATGCCATGATTATGGCCACCTACTCAGGGACTACCCTTTAAACAACCCTAAGCCAACACCAAAGATGGCTGATGAGGATGTGGATCTGGGCTTTACCAAAGTGCAGACCAGAAAACGGGGTGGAAGAAAATAAGGATCTCTGGAAGTTTCCAAAAAGACTATGATGACTAACTCTTTTGAATCTCTGAGTGAACAAATAGAGGATAAGGGTTTGGAGAAAATCATGACCCCCCAAGACAATCAATCGTAGGAGAAGAAGGTTGTCTCCTCTGATCCTGTTGGGGTGCACGTCAATGAAAAAATCTTGGCGGTCATTGGTGATATTGTGGACGAAGAAACTCAAGAAATGGACATAGGGGAGATGGATCTTGGTGGGATTGAACAAGCATGTGATGACCCTAAAACTGGTTATGTCCCTCAAGATCAGGTAATCTTACTAAAGGAGGCCATTCTTAAAGCTAGGGAGCCTAAGAGACTCGGAATCAGCCCTGGATCTCAGAAGGATTGCAAAAGGAAGATAAGGAGAACTCCAAGAAGCTAGGTCAGAAATCTAATCGGCAAAGAATTGCCGCTACGAGACTAAAGTTGGTAAAATCAGACCAATACCCTACTATTAGGGTGGCCCTAGGTCTGTAATTCTATCCCCTTCGTTTTTAATGAAGATTGTATCCTGGAACATACGTGGGCTCAATGGCCAGCAGAAATCTAGAACTCTGAGGAAGAAGATCAAGGAGTCTAATCCTGCAGTTGTGTTTCTTCAAGAGACAAAATGTTCAAGTGATAAGTTGCAGGAAAAAAGTAAGAAGATTTGGAGAAACTGTGAAGCAGTTGGGATCGATGCAAATGGATTTGCAGGTGGGATAGGCATTCTATGGGACCCAAACAAAGTAAGTCTTTCTGCTTTTTATGGAAACCACAACTTCCTTTCTGCTAAGTTCCAGGTTGTTGGGTTTAGGGTTTCGGGGTTTCTTTCTAATGTTTATGGCCCCCACACCCTTGGATCAAAATCCTCCTTTCTGGATTCTCTTTGTTGGCTGAAAGAGCTGTCTGGAAGAGAGCATTGGATAATTGGTGGAGATTTTAACCTTATATCCTCTCTCAATGAAAAGAAAGGGGGTAGGAGGCATATGGATGACAAATGTATCCGGTTCAGGGATACAATAGAACAACTGAAACTAGTTGACATTGTCCTAGGGGATGGTAAATTTGCTTAGAACAACAAGAGGCAGGGTGATCGCCACATTGCCTCTCGTCTTGATCGATTTCTGGTCTTAGAATCAGTGATGGATTCTGGAAGTGATATTGCTTCATCCGTTCTTCCGGCCTCGGGTTCTGAACATTGGACCATTGACCTGTGGTGGAGCGGCTTGGGCTCTCAATTCAAAAAACCCTTTCATTTTGAACAATTTTGGTTAAGCCACTCGGATTTCAAGAAGAAAGTCTCTCAGTGGTGGGGGGAAATGGATCCGGGAGGAGGCCACAGTATGTACAATTTCCAGCATAAACTGAAAGCCCTAAAAGGCAGAATCAAGAAGTGGAATAAGGAAGATTTCGGGAATATCTTCAAGGACAAGAAAGCCGTTGAAGCACATAGGGAGGAGATCCTAAAGATGGGAATTCTTGAAGGCTACACTCCTAAACTCCAAAAGGAGGAAATCTTGGTCCACAATAAAATCCTAGAGAGGGAGAAACAGGAAGAGATTCTATGGAGACAAAAGGCGAGAGTGAAGTGGCTGCAGGATGGGGAACGTAATACAAAGTTCTTCCATCGCTCTACTATTCAACATCGTCAGCAAAGCAGAATTCTAAAACTCAAGAACATGGAAGGGAACTATTTGGAAACTAGGGAGGACATTGAAGGTGAACTGGCTCACTTCTTCCAAGATATTATGAAAGAAAATGAGGTAGAAAGACAAAGAGATATAGAGTTAATCACCAACAATATTCATTCCCTCATTACTTTGGAGCAAAATGCTCTCCTTCTAAGACCTGTCAGCATGGAATAGGTTGAGGATGCAGTGTTTGAGATGGCTGATGGTAAAGCCCCAGGGCCCGATGGCTTCACTACAAATTTTTTTCATCACTTCTGGGATCTGGTGAAGTCGGAGGTTTAGAAAATTGTTGAGTCTTCCCATTGCTCTGGAAATATCCTTCCAACGTTTAATGCTACCTTCCTCACCCTTATCCCTAAGAATGAGGGAGCTGATTCTCCCGACAAGTTTAGACCCATAGCCCTATGCAATGTGATTTACAATATTGAAACGAAGGTCATTGCTAATTGCCTAAAATCAATCTTGCCTGCCATCATTTCTCCTAAACAGTCAGGGTTTGTTGACGGAAGGCATATTTTGGATGGCATTATCTTGGTCCATGAGGTCCTACATTCTTTAAAAAGAGATAAAATCATGGGGATTATGTTAAAACTGGACATTGCCAAAGTCTATGATAAAATAAATTAGCATTTCATGAGAGCTATGCTGCAGGCCTTCGGCTTCTCTGAGCGATGGACTAGGTGGATCATGAATCTATTTTCCTCGTCCTTCTCTTCCATTCTTCTCAATGGTGTCCCCACTGGCCTTTTAAAACCCATGAGAGGGATTCGGCAAGGGGATCCCCTTTCACCCTTTCTTTTCATTATTATGGCAGAGGGTCTTGGAAGAACCATTAAAGCTATGCAAGGAAGTCAGGAGCTACAGGGTCTGATTGTTCATTCCAGAGCCGACTGTCAGACCCATAACCAATTCGTTGATGACACTATGCTTATGGGTCATCCCTCTATCCAGGAGGCTCGGGCTATTCGTCAGTGTCTTAATACCTTCGGTAGGGCCTCTGGTCTTGAAGTCAATGCTCAGAAATATCAAGTGTTTTTCTTTAACACTCCCAAAATTACTAGAAGAAACATTTACAGGATTTTGGGTTTTTTGGAAAGCTCCTTGCCATCCAAATACCTTGGGGCTCCATTGGTGAATTCTCAGGTTAAGCAGGGCTCATGGAGAGAACTTGTGGATAGAATGAGGAAGCATCTCTCTAATTGGACCTATCGTCCCTTGAATTTTGCTTATCGCCTTGTCCTTCTAAAATCGGTTCTCCAGGCTATGCCCACTTATCTCTTCTCAGCTATGTTAGCTCACAAAGTTACTCTAAAAGAGCTTCGGAAAATTCAAAGGAAATTTCTGTGGAGTGGGTCAAGAGATAACAGGAAGTGGGCTCTGGTCAAATGGGATGATATATGCTCTCTGAAGTACTAAGGTGGCCTTAATCTCAGAGACCCGAAACAAGCTAATGTTGTTTCGGGAGCAGAAACCTGGTGGAGGTGGATCTCCCATAAGGAGGAACCATGGGCAAGACTATGGAACTGCAAGTATGCTGCTGAGTGGGAAAAATATGACCTAATTAGATTCTCTACACCAGGTCCTGGGTCTCATATTTGGAATTCGGCTACCCTTGGGCAGAGTTTGGTCCAAGACCATAGCTTCTGGGATATTCGGGATGGCAGCCGTGCCTTAGCTTGGGATGATTCGTGGCAGCAAATGCCCTCACTTGGGGTCTCTATCGACACTCCTAGTGAAATGTAGAGCTGTGCTAATAGGAACATGGTCAGGGTAAGGGATCTTTGGAATGATGATCCTTAGGAACAAGACTTCAGAGTCTGGCAAAATCATGAGGGGTGGACTTCTCTAGGTCCAGAGGAGGAAGTTTTGCGGGTTGAGGAAGAGCTGAACAATCGTAGAATCAAAAAGCAGAATGGGGGAGATCAGCTTCGATGGGGACACAAGCCTAAAGGATGCTTCAACATGAAAGAGGCCTATGACATTAAAATGGGTTTCAATCAATTTTACCCCATTCCTAAATTGAAGTAGTTATGGTCTGCTAAGATATCGCCGAAAATAACCATCTTCACCTAGCTTACTCTGAAGAAATGTATCCTAACTGGGGAAAATTTAAAAAGAAGGGGTATCTTGGGCCCTCACCTGTGTGTCATGTGCAACCAAGCTGAAGAAACCATGTCACACTTCCTTGACTCGTGCTCTTTTGCCTCGGAGCTGTGGGACTGTGGCGCAACCAGCTTTCACCGCTCGAACAGAAAGCGAAATGATCTAGTTTCTTCCATATCAGAATGGTCTAAGGACCCATTCCAGAGCCAGGTGATAAATAGATTATGGCAAATTTTTCTATTTTTCCTCCTATGGGAGATATGGCTCGAACGGAACTCACGGATATTTCAGGATAAAGCAAAAGATGTGGGAAAAACCTGGGAGGTGATGAAGAATAAGATTTTGGAAACTCTTAAGCTTCAACACTAGGAGAACTCGGACTGGGAAACCATTGAGCCTGAGTCTAGAATTCTGTGGGAATTGGGCATATTGGGTCCTCTACCCTATTGGGGAAAATACATTCGCTTGTCTCAGTTGTCGGTAAGCTCGACCACCTAGTCCCCTCCCCCTAAAGGTTTTTACAAATTAAACTTTGATGGGGCCTCTAAGGGTAACCCTGGTCCTGCGGGTTATGGTTGTGTCTTTCGTGGCCCTGATGATACTATGGTGGGTTTCATGGAGGACTTCTTGGGAGTGGATTCAAACAATGCTGCTGAGTTGGAAGGGTTGTTACAGGGTCTTAGGATGGCTTCCCAGAATGGCTGGACCCCTCTAATTGTGGAGGGAGACTCAATAATCATCCTCTAGATGGCTAGTAAAATCCAATGTGGCAGATCTAATGCTCTGGTGGCCTTGTCCTGGCGCCTTGAGAGCAAGCTAGATGATATTTCCATATTTCTATCGCAAGGTATGGCGCTAACCTTTTCACATGTGAAGCGAAGTGGTAACAAATTGGTAGATGTGCTGGCAAACCTTGGAATTGGTGTTCACATGAAGATCAGTGCTAACTCGTGGGAGGCTTTACCGAACTTAGCGGTTCGAGATAGCTACAAGGTTACCCAGAACATTGACATTATGACCTTTATTGCCGCTCATGTGAGGTGACATCAAGCGGAGGGACCTTGGGATGCATAGCCATCATTCCTTTATATGGATCATCTTGACCTTTAAAAAAGGGAAGTGGAAGTGTCTTTTCATCCTGCGAAATGGTTCGGGAGGCATCCTCTCCAAAGCCTTGAGAAATAATTCGGGCAAGGGATAATGGATCGAGATTTGAGAGAAGTTAGTGCTCTGCAGGGAGAACATCACTATGGGTACTTCCCCCATTTAATTGATTGTACCTGGTTAATTATGAACGAAGGTGGAAAATGCGTCTATATGAAAAAGTAGGGCAGCGCAAGGGCTCGTCATTGCCTTCCCTCTGCATGCATGCAAGTGTTGTCTGTTTACTTAGTTATGGAGCCAGAACCTGTTAAGAGGATTGAGGATCAGGGGGTATCCAATTTATGCCAGGATGTTGGAATGGATTCTGGCCATAATAAGAAACAACAATGGGGGGATCCTTCTAGTGAGCTGGGTGGTGGGGTTTCCTGGGCCTGCTTAAATGCTCGTCATGAAGCCAATGCTTTCTCTATGCATGTCCTGGATGATATCTAGAGGGATATCTGTGAATATGAATTTCGATGGAGGATGAGGCTGACCAAGGAGACTCTTTTGGGGGAACGCAAATAATTGGAAAATTGGATTATGGACCCAAGAAACACTGCGGGTCGGCTTATCCTATATGAACGAATGGTGGCTCTTTATAGGATGATTAAAAACCTTGTGGGTTTTGCCATTCATGATCGTCAAGCTCTCAAAGATGATTCGGTTTTGTTTCTTTTGACGCAGCAGCTTCTGGAGGAATCACGATTGATGAATTGGAAGATGGACTTCCTTTTGCACGCGATGAAACTCCGTCCTCCTCCGTGTCCCTCATCTTCTGCTGATTTCGCCCATCTGGGGAACTCTCCTGAGGCTCCATTCATCATTCAATGATGTCTGGTTTAGTGTCTATTTTTCCTTTCTAGTAGATAGTGCAAGTCATAAATCTAAATGGTTTTGTTAACTCAGGGTTAGATGGTTTTCAAAATTATGCTGAATCCGGGCCTGTGAGCTCATGTAAGGTTGATTTTGGGACAGTTGTCTCTTGGGTTCACTATGGGTATGTGCTATCTCAGAGTCTCTAGTTTAGACAGTTCAGGGGTAAAGAAGATTTTCATGAGACCTGGGTGTTTTGGACTTAACCCTTCACGGTTGATTTTGTAATTCTGGTCCTATATGGAGTTTTTGGCTGTATACGCCTATGTTATGGGCAGGTTGCACCCATTGTAATTTCCTTTTGATATAATATAAAATTTCTTACTTACAAAAAAAAAAAATAAGATGATGTAATAGCAAAGAAATGAGAAAATTTGGTGAATCTATCCACCACAAAATAAATACAATCCTTACCCAAAGCCTTGGGAAAACCTGTGATAAAATCCATTGAGATGCTTTCCCATTTTTGTTCCAGAATGAGAAATGGTTGTACTAGACCAGTAGGATGTGTATGATCATATTTCTTTTCTTACATATCTTGCATTCATCCACATATTTTAGGACATCTTCTTTCATCCCTTTCCAAAAGAACATTTCCCTTAATTTCCCATATGTTTTGAAAAAACCAGGATGGCCTGCTAAAGGAGAATCATGAGATTCCTTCAAAATATTGTTCTTGAGATTCAAACCATGAACCAAGTATATTATTTACTTATAGTAGATTATACCATTTAAAATATTGTACCTATCATCACCTTTGAACCCATCTAACACATTATAAGGAAAACTAGCTTTGGCATATTCAACTATTAGCATATTTTTCCAATCTTTCGAAATGTCCATAAGGGAAAATGATGGTCTTCTAGATAATGCATCTGCTACAATATTATTCTTTTTCTTTACATATTCAATGTCAAAATCAAAATCTTGGACTTTTATTACCCACTTTTGTTTCATTTCATTGAGGTCCTTTTGTGTGAGAAAGTGCTTCAAACTGTTATGATCAGTTTTGACCACAAACGTGTTTCCCACCAAGTATTGTCTAAACCTGTCCAAGGCAGGCATGATGGATAAAATTTCTTTGTCATAGATGGAGTAGAGCTTCTCATGTGGCTGCAATTTTCTACTCTCAAAAGTTACTAGGTGTTGATTTTGCTTTAGGACCACCGATATTCCTTCTCCTGATGCATCACATTCCAAAACAAATGGTTTAGAAAAATTAGGTAATGCAAGCACTGGACAAATACTCATTACCTCTTTCATTCTGAGGAAATCCTTTTCAGCCTCTTCATACCATTTGAAAGCATCATTCTTGTTCAAATCAGTAAGTGGAGAATTTAATTTGGAGAACCCCTTCACAAACCTTCTATAGTAAGTGCATATTCCAATGAAGCCTCTCAATTCTGTGATGTTTTTGGGTGATGGCCATTCAAGAATAGCTCTTATTTTTTCCATGTGCACCTTCACTCAATATTTCCCAATGATTTTCCCAATATATACAACTTATTTCAACCCAAATTCACACTTGGACAACTTAGCAAACAAAGATTGTTCATGCAAAATTTTCAAGACAACTTCTAGATGGTGCAAGTGTTCCTCCCATGTTTTACTGTAAATCAAAATGTCATCAACGCAAACAAAAACAAACTTACAGAGCTTCTTTCAAAATATTTGGTTCATTCATGATTGAAATGTGGCTGAAGCATTGCCAAACCAAAAGTCATGACAAGAAACTCGAAATGGCAATAGTGACATATGAAAGTTGTTTTATGCACATCTCCTCCATTCAAATTTGATGGTAACTAGACCTAAGATCAATTTTGGAGAAGAATTTTTCTCCATGTAGCTCATCTATTCTATGTATGGGGTATCTATTCTTAATTTTCTTCTTATTTAGAGCTCTAAAATCAATGCACATTCTCAAGGTCCCATCTTTTTTCTTCACCAAAACAACTAAAGAAGCATAGGGACTAGAGCTTGGTCTAATGAGTCCCAATTCCAAGTGCTCTTGAATAGACTTCTCAATATCATCTCTGAAATTTTTTGGATTTCTATATGGTGGTCTTTGTATTATTGAATTCCTCACCTCCAAAACAATGTTGTGCTCAGCTCCTCTATTAGGTGGCCTTCAAGGAGGGAGGTCTCCAAAAACCTTTTCATATTTGTGTAGTAGTTGCCTTATCTCCCTTGTATGTTCTGAAATATTTATTTTTGGCTTGGGGGAAGTGATGCAACATTCAGAAGCCCATTCAATATCACCATGCCTCAATATGGACCTCATACTATGGGAGGAAACTACTTGATTCAGATAGGTATGCATTCATCTCACTACACTTTGTTTTTCTTCTGAATATTTGAATCTCATTTTAGGGATTTGATAGTTCATTGTATGTTCCCCTATAGAGTACAACCATTGCACTCCCAAGACCACATTAGTATCAGCAACATCAACCACATAAAAGCTATCAAAAAATGTGTAATTACCTAAGGTGATTTGTAGCTTTGGAATCCATGTTTTGCACTCCATAGTATTGTGACCTGGAATGATGACTGTGAAGCCATCGAATGGTTAAGTAGGTAGCTTTATACTCTCCACCATGGTTGAATCAATGAATTTATGTGTGGCTCCTCCTCTAGCAATACCGAAACCCTCTGTCCTTGTACCACTCCCTTGCATCGAATGGTGTGAAAACAAGGCACTCCTGAAAGCACTGTCATTATTCCTTTGTCAGGTAAGGGAGGATATTGTTCTTCTATGTCATATCCCTCTTCTTGGGCTGAAAGATGTTCTTCCTCCTCCATGTCCCCTTCACCTTCATCTTCATCAGAAAATACTTCAATGCATTTTGATCTCCCCTTAGCACATTTATGCCATGGAACCCATGGCTAGAAGCATGTAACATAGTCTCTTTCTTCTGAGTTCTTCTTTGCTTGGTCCCTCTTTCTTGTCCTTTCCAAATGCTTATTTTTTCCATTGCTTCTTATCAAATCTAAACTTGGAAGGAAATTTGGGCTTGGGGGGGAACCTTGTCTTTGGTAGCACATTCTGCAGATCTCTTGCGAAGTTCATGGCATCTTTCAATGAAGTAGGTTTGTGGGATTTAACTAAACCCTTCAAAGGTTCATACAAACTGTCAGTAAATATCAATACTAATATGACCATAGATATATTGGCCACCTTAACTGATAACTTTTGAAATTCTAACATGTACTTAGCCGATGTTCCACTTTGCTTCAACAGTGCTAGTTCTTTGAAAGGCATTTCAGGGTCTTTTTCCTCAAATCTTTCCAATACCCCGTTAAAAAATTATTCATATGTTGTAACCTGATCATGTCCCAAGTTTTTAATCCCGTGGAACCATCGATCATTGGCTTCTCCTTCAAGATGCAAAATAACCATTTTTAGAGCATCCTCTTCCACCATTGGATTCAGCTGAAAATATACATCTAACTTTTGTATCCAAGTATTTCTAGAACTTTGAGGTGAGCCATCAAAGGTAGGAAGGGGAATTTTACCTATGGCATGATTCAATTCTTTATTTTTAAAGGGAGTCCTATTACCTCCTCTCATTTTGAGCTTGTTTGAGACAGTAAAGAATTGATCAAATGGCAATGTCCTTCTACAATCTTCATTCAACTCTTGGCATTCTACTAGAACATCCTTCATGCTAAATTGGGTGTTAGGTTCTTCTTTGGGATCAATAATACTAGGTGTGTTAGCTCTTATTGATATTTGAAATTCATGAGGTTGATTATGAGGTCCCATCTTTGAGAAAATACTTTCACCCAAATTTTCCTTCTTTTCCTCGAAAGGAGAACTACTACAGCCTCCTAATGCCACTATGCTTCCAATTTGACTAGCTAACAATTTGAATCCTTTCATTATATTCTTTTTCATGTATTCAAATAATGGTTTCATGAATTTCCTAAACTCCTCATTCTCCTATGTCTCTAAGATTCCTTTCTCATCCTTAGCCATATTTTCAACAGAGGGTACCTCTTCTCCTTCTTCTTCCTCTTCACCAAAAGAACTTTCAATATGATTTTCTAAGAGTGGGCCCTTAATTATTGTCCTCATAGATGGTCATAGACATAAGTTTCAAGGACCATGCTCTGACACCGCTTGTAGTGTCCCTTTTTAATAAATTGGAAAATTTGGAAAAATTGCAATTTTTGGCCAATTCGACCCTTAGACTAGTTATGACTCCAACAGTCCCAAATGGCTCCAAATGCTTCCAAATTGGGTCTGAAGGTATTTTAAAGGAATTAAGACATAAAAATGAGGCTGATGGATGTTTTTACACTCTCAAAATACTTCTAAAACATCCATTTAACTTCAGGAGAAATTGGGGAATTTTTCTAGCAATTTTGAGGTTCAAACCCCCATGGGTAGAGGTCACTAATGGCTTTCCAAATGTAGTACATCCCTCCAAAATTTCAGAAGAGAGACATGAATTAGTTAATGGAATTAAATGGGCACCCAAATTCATCATTAATCAGTTTCTAAAGGCTTCTGCAACTCCCATAAATCATAGGTTTGTGGACATGTCTTCACATAGGGGGAAATGATAGGAAACTTCACCAGTTGCTATGAAATTCGATATTTATGTTCCAAAAAATTATGTAATGTATATGAAACTTATTGAGGACATTAATGAATCTCCATACATCATAAAAGTCACATATATGAACTGATACAAATCGAAATAAAGCAACTTCAAGCTCTCACAACAAGATATAGGGAAAATGGCACCATTTATGCATTGTTTGGTATTTTTACATAGTTTCACTTGGTATTTCAACCTAAGGATCTTATGAGAATCAAATATAGAGTAAATATATCATATTACAAATAAATTGTGTATCTTGAACTCTCACAAAGAGATCATCATCTCACCATGTGCGCCCTTCCTCCACAAGCCAAAATATGAAGAGAAATGTGAGATAGACATGGGAACAAGTTGAAGGAGAAAATATCATGAGCTGACCTGTAGTTTCAACATGAAAAAAATGAATTCATTTTAACTCCAAATGAAAGGTCTGAATGGCCTCTCCAATTTCCAATTAGGATGGGAATTTTTCACCCCCGAAATTGGTACGAAGGAAAGTAGAGTAAACACTCCACTAGCATGGACAAGCTATGCTCTCTAATTTGCAAAATGAGAAATGATAAAAAGCCACTCTACTTCTTGGTTCTTGTATTTTATTACCTTCCCAAGCCTTCCATTGTTCTAATTCCATCCATGATCTTCATGCCAACTTGAATTGGAAAGAGATTCCAATGTGTGCCACTTTTCCATCAATTCCTAGCCTCCTCCTTCACTCAATTCGAATGGATGACTCTTTGGCTTCCCTAACTCCCTTGTGCGTTGTCTTGGAGGCTATTTTTAGCCCTGGCATTTCATATATGTCAGATGTCATCATTCAGGTCTTATTTGTGTCATAAGTTTCATAGCATCTTCATCACTGTTGTCATAGAAGCTAGGGAATCTAGCCCAAGTGTCCCAATAGATCCAAGATGTCTCTTTCTCTTCCATGGGAGTTACTCTTCCTCTCAATTTCGACCCTCATTGAGTCATGTGAAGTATTATTCCCTTCCAAATCCCCCAAGAATGCTGGACTCCACCTTGGATTCGAATGGGTGAGAGTGGGATGACATGTGGTATGGGGAATCTTTCCTAAGTGGGCCCCACACCTCCAATCTTCCCTCATGACCAAGCGACACCTTATTTCACTATATTAAATATTTATTTATTCCGCATTTAATATATTTTGTCAAGCTAATGTCCAATTGGGGGTTTTATAGCTCCCTTATTCCAAATCTAATGTTTCCACACCAACCTAGGAAACTAGTAGATTGGTGGAATTTTCTCTTCTTGAGATTTATTTGAATGGGGACATTACAGAATGTTATTGTTGATAACAAAAATAGGCCACGCCGATTAAATAGATCTCATCTCTGCAAATGGATTGACACCATCTGCTGCCAAAGAAATCCTAACATTACGAGGTTCTTCTTTAAAGTGTGGCCATTTTTCCTCCATGTCTCTAAATGCAGAACCATCTGCAGGAAGTCAAAGAATGTCATCTTCACTTCTGTTCCATGCATGGTAATCCATAAATTATGCTATGTTTTTGCACCTGAACAGTCAATGCAAAACGTGGAATAATAGGAATATAATGAAGAACCTTGTGAGGAACCCTTTTTGTTACTTGATATGTTCGATATATACAGCTATGAAATTACGGGAATTCTGTTTCAAATTCTTGTTGTATATAATATATAATATGATGAATGGGGTGTTGATGTAACTGTAACTTTGGAATGTATTTCGTATATGTATATTGTATTCCTATAGAGATGTTATTATTCCTCTATACAGAAGTGTCATCATTTATATTGTAAGTGTTGTAACTTATACTTGATGGGTTATTAGACCACCTTGATGGGGTCGGCCCTGTATGAGTCATGTGGATAAAAGGGTTATTAGACCACCCTATTGGGGGTCAGCCCTATCGGCATTATGTTATGTGGTTAAGTTAAGGCCGACCTAGTAAAGGTTATAGGCAAGTCAAGTCAAGTATAAATAGAGTGCGGGACGCACTCTATTTGATCATTCACTTTCACACTCATACTCTCATTGGAGAGTGGCGCACTAGTGGAGGAGGAGAAGCTACTGCTAGGAGACTATCTCTTATGCTTGGGTTTTGTATCATTGCTCTATCTATCTCTGAGGAAGTTATTGGGGTTTTTCACCTTTATGGTTTTCCCTAAGGAAACTCTGTGTGTCTATTGTCTCATGTGATTGCTTGTTGTGATTGATATGCTTGATATGCTGTACATGTTATTCTCTCAGTAAAGATCCTAGAGTATTTACAATTAATGCTAAAAAATTAACATGGTATCAAAGCTAACCTGAGAAGAAGACACTATGCAGTTGCGAAAGCTAGGGATTCTTGTTTTTTGGGTTTCTCTCCACAGATCTTGAAAGGCCGGAGCCTACATTGACTCTCCTCAGCAAGGTGCATCTTTCTGTCGAAACAGAATTCAATTTTGGGCATTTTCAGATTTTGACCTAAAAATTAGGGTTTCCACAAAACGTGGAATTTCTGAAATCTGTGACCATGGCTGGAAGCTCCTTCAAAAAATCAAATTTTAGAGCTTTGGATCGAACCTCTTGGTTGGGTGAAACTCTGGGAAAATCAAACCCTAGTTTGGGGTCTTGTCAAGTGAAGCCAAAAATTAGGGTTTCTGCAAAAGTTGGAATTTCTGAAATCTGAGACCATGACTGGAAGCTCCTCTAAAAAATCGAATTTTATAGAGCAAGATCGAACTTTTTGGATGGGTGAAGCTGCACGAAAATGAAACCCTAATTCAGGGTCCTCCTTAGTGAATCTGGAAGTCTGAAAAGCAAAGTTGAGGGGTGAAACTTTGCAGTTTTCAAATTTTGAGTATACCAGCTTGATCATCTCATCAAGGCGCATCTTTCTATCCTTTTAGAAGTTTTATTTTTTAGGGTTTCTCTGACAAACCCTATTCCAGCTCCAAATCCAGATTTATGCAAATCAAGTGGTAAGACCTAAATCTTTTCTATTTCTTTTGAAGTACTCTTTAAGATGTCTCACCACACCAAGCTTGAGGATAAGCTTGAAGGGGTTGATAACTTCCGAGCATGGAAGTATAGGATTGGGTTAATTCTAGAAGAGAGTGAGTTGGACACCTACATAAGTGAAGGGGTTCATGTCCCAGAGGGAGAAGAGACTAAGGCCTTACACAAGAGGAACTTAGTCAAGGCTAAAAGGATCATTGTTGATTCTATCAAAAACCATCTCATGCCACATGTGTCATCTCTGAAGACACTTAAGGAGATGTTTGATTCCTTGACCAAGCTATTTGAAGGGAAGAATATAAATCGGAAGATGACCTTGAGGAATCAATTGAAGAATATCAAGTTCCAGAATGCGGAGACCATGCAGTCTTATTTCTCAAGGGTCTCCTAGATAAAAGTACAACTTGAAGCTATGGGAGAAGTTATAAAGAATGGAGAAGTGGTAATGACCACTCTTAATGGCCTTCCTAGGTCATGGGATTCCTTCATCCAAGGAATTTGTGCTAGGAAGAAACTTATCTCTTTCAGTAAGTTGTGGGAAGAATGCTCACAGGAAGAAGATCGTATTGTAGCTCGAGAAGAGAAGATGGGGAATGAAGATCAAGCTCTCACAACACATACCAAGAAGAGGACACTTTTCCTCATATTGTCCTAAGAATAAAAGGAACAACAACAACTACTACTACAAGCAATTTGACAGGTATGACTTACAGGTATGTTTTGAAATATGTTCATGATTAAGTTTATAATATGATTGCCCTCATGTTATTGAGTTTAGTAACAACTGTGTTTAATTTTAGACTTGTCTTATCACCCTAGTAAAAGTATGAATGCATGACACAAGACATTCATTGATTAGGGCTATGACACTTACGATTGTATTATGTGTGTACTAATGCACTGTGGTGTTGTATGAGGAGAATGTTATCCACTAACATGAAATGTACAAATCAAGCTCTAGATCAAGACCATGATGACATGAAGACAAAGAATCATCCATAGTCATGGATCACATAGAGGTATGTATAATTTGGTTCTACAATGGTTAAATTATGAGTTATGTAGGTCATTGAAGAGAACAAGAAAACATTGCTAGACATAACTAGAAAATATGATGACCAAGTATGTTTTTCCTATATCAAGTTAGAATCCTACCCTATGTAAGGATCTTATAATTTTTATGATTGATAATGATTGCTCATGAAGTCACAAGTTTGAGTAATCTAGGGTTTATGCATATTATGTTCCTTACTTTGATTAATGATATGACTAACCAGAAAAGTCCTATATAAACCTTGAATACTAATGCTTATTATCTGTGTTTCAAATGATCATGACTATACATGTTTAAAATTATTATGTTTTGATAGTATTAAGATTATACTAATGAATGTATGATTATGTATGAGATCTAGAGGATAACGCAATGATGATAGTAGTAAGCATGCATAGTGATCGAGGATGGATATAAGTTCAAGGACAGGTAATCCAGGAAGCAAAGATCAAGAGGGAGCACACTCCAGTAGTTCCTGCAAGGAAGCAAAGATTGAGAGGGATTCCACCCAACAAACAAACAAGATAAGTATTTTGAATTATCATTTCTTATTGTTTAAATAATATTGTGCAATGATGTGTATGCTTCTGTTCCTAGACTTAGGTTGTGTATTATACATATTAGAATAATTGCATTAATGAACAGTATACTACTAATATGCATGTGATGGGTAAGTGGCCTATGGAACTGTACAACATTACATTGCTACTTATATAGAATGAAACCTCTTTGCTGACATGTTGGGAGTTATGCACACTCTTAACAATGTTCTGGTAGAGATTGGAAGGCATCTAGAAAGTTACGGGATATGGATAAATGTTGTATTGAAGCATTGGCTAAATTAATTGCATGACTGTATGATATATTTCTTTATGTGTAAGAATTTGTTCTGAAAACTATGAGATGCTTCCAATCATGCAATTTAACTTGTCTTGTAGGAAAGATCATATACCATCACCTACAAAAGAAGGACTACAACATTTGTTCAGAAACAAAGCTATCTATTGATGAATCTGAAGTTCCTGGGATACAGGATGAAGTAATGAAAGAATGCCATGATCCGTCGATCATGAAGAATGATGTTTGAGATGCGGTCCCAAGACCTGAAGGGAAGTCTGTTGTGACTTCCAAGTGGATCTTTAAGATCAAGCATGCTGCAGATGGTAGCATGGAGAAATACAAAGTGAGGTTTGTAGTTCGTGGCTTCTCCCAGAAAGAGGGAGTCATGTGTGCAAACTGAAGAAATCCTTGTATGGATTGAAGCAAGCTCCTATGGCTTGGTGAGGATAGATTGATTGCTAACACGAAGAGGAAGCTTGTTGCCGAGTTCAAGATGAAGGACTTGGGGATGATGCACTATTTTCTAGGCATGGAGGTGTGGCAGAGTGCATATGGGATCTTCTTTGGACAAGGGAAGTATGCAGTAGAGATCCTGAAGCAGTTGATGTCACGGTTGATGTCATAGTGTATCATCAGATGATTGGATCCTTGATGTACCTGATGAACACTAGACCAGATATTTTCTTTGTAGTGAACACATTAAGCCAGTTCCTGACGGATCCAAGAGGTGTTCACCTGGTTACTGAAAAGCATATTCTGAGGTAACTGAAGGGTACAATTGATTATGGGCTCAAGTATGATGTGAATCAAAAGTTTAACCTGCAGGGTTATGTCGATTCGGATTGGGAAGGCATTGCTGCAGATAAGAAGAGCACTTCTGGGTGCTGCTTCAATATGGGATCAGGTGTGATCTCTTGGTTTAGCAGCAAGCAGTCCTGTGTATCACTGAGTACAGCCGAGGTAGAGTATGTTGCAGCTTGTTCGGCTAGTTGTGAGGCAGTATGGCTTTGGAAGCTACTGTCTGTGCTATTTGATCTCCCATTGGATGCTACTCGTATCTTTTGTGATAGCCAGAGTTGTGTGAAGTGGTCTGAGAACCCCGTGTTCCACGATAGGTCGAAGCACATTCAGATCAAATATCACTATATAAGGGATATGGTGTAGAGAGGAGCAGTGAAGCTCCTATATGTTGTGATGGATGATTAGGTTGCAGATGTGTTGATGAAACCACTATCCAGAGTGAAGTTTGAGTACTTCAGAGAGAGGCTTGGTGTTCTTTAAACTAATGACACTTCAAGGAAGAAGTGATGGACACATTTGCAGGAGCCATTCCAAGCATGGTGAGAGGAGGATCCTTTCAATGGCTATGGATATAAGCACTGTGTGATGAAGCATCAGGACTATGCTACAGTTACTGCTCTGTATGCATCATGTTGGATGCTTGTTATGATCAGTTGGATCATGTATATGTATATGCATCATGTTGGATGCTTGTTATGATCAGTTGGATCATGTATATGTATATGCATCATGTTGGATGCTTGTTATGATCAGTTGGATCATGTATATGTATATCCATCATGCTGGATGCTTGTTATGATCAGCTGGATCATGTATATGTATATCCATCATGCTGGATGCTTGTTATGATCAGCTGGATCATGTATTTGCATGTGTATCAGGCAGATAAATTGTATGATCAGGTAGATCATGTATGATGATATGTATCAGTTAGATACATTGTATGATCAGGTAGATCATGTATGATGATATGTATCAGGTAGATACTTGGTATGCATCATGTGGATGCACTGTATGATTAGGATGATCATGGATGATGAGCTTCAGGATGTTGCTCCAGATGATATGTATCAAGATGATGCCATGATGATCAGGATGATCATGTGATGATGTACATTAGGATGATGTATGGTGAGTATTAGGTTGATACTCTGGTTGTGGACGGGTTGTGCAGATGAGCATATAAGTAGACTTGGGAGATCCGATAGGTTGGGCTGTGTGCCCGTAATCAATCTCGAGATTCTCTTTCGAGGAATTGCTCTATGAGGACATATAAGTAGACCTAGGAGATCCAATAAGTTGGGATATGTGCCCGTAATAAGTCCTGGTATGCTCTTTAGAGGCATTGTCCTATGGCATATAAGTAGACTCGGGAGATCCGATAGGTTGGGCTGTGTGCCCGTAATAATTCATGGGATTCTCTTTCAAGGCATTGCCATGACCACATGTAAGTAGACCTGGGAGATCCAATAGGTTGAGTTGTGTGCCCGTAATAAGTCCTGGGATTCTCTTTCGAGGCATTGTGGTGACCACATGTGAGTAGACCTGGGAGATCTTGCTGGTCGTGCTTTGGCACATAAAAGATCCTGGGATACTCTTTCGAGGAATTGTGGTGGGTGTCACATATAAGTAGACCTGGGAGATCTTTTCGATTGTGCTTCGGCACATAAATGGTCCTGGGATACTCTTTCGAGGCATTGTGATGCATGTAATAAGTCCTGAGGATTCCACAGTATGGCCAGTGATGATGACGACTTGCAAATGGTGGGCCTACATCCAGCATGAAAAAGGGATGGCTCTGTAGAACTTCCTATGACGAGTAGTTCAGAGATTGATTGAGATAGCAGCAGCAGTGACGATGACAATGATCCAGTGACGATGATCCAGAGAAGAAGACTTGTGCTAGTAGATTTGTGTCGAGAAATACCTTCCTAGTTAAGAGGGAGTGTTGATGTAATTGTAACTTTGGAATGTATTTCATATATGTATATTGTATTCCTATACAGATGTTATTATTCCTCTATACAGAAGTGTCATCATTTATATTGTAAGTATCGTAACTTATACTTGATGAGTTATTAGACCACCCTGATGGGGTTGGACCTATATGAGTCATGTGGGTAAAAGGGTTGTTAGACCACCCTATTAGGGGTTGGCCCTGTCATCTTTATGTTATGTGCTTAAGTTAAGGCCGACCTAGTAAAGGTTAGTAGGAAAGTCAAGTCAAGTATAAATAGAGTGCAGGAGGCACTCTATTTGATCATTCACTTTCTCACCCATACTCTCATTGGACAGTGGCACAATAGTGGAGGAGGAGAAGCTGCTACTAGGAGACTATCTCTTATGCTTGGGTTTTGTACCATTGCTCTATCTATCTCTGAGGAAGTTATTGGGGTTTTTCACCTTTATGGTTTTCCCCAAGGAAAGTCTGTGTGTCTATTGTCTCATGTGATTGCTTGTTGTGATTGATATGCTTGATATGCTATACATGTTATTCTCTCAATAATGATCCTAGAGTATGTTGAATTAATGCTCAAAAATTAACATGGGGCATGCATCAATTGCTTGATACTACATTCCAATATATTTAATGATGGAAGATAAATCTCTGTATGTGCGAGGTAAAATATTTGACGGTGGTAACAAAAATACAGCTCTCAAGCTACAACAAATTTAAAAAAAAAACTAGTTAATATAATATATAAAGAATATTAATAAAACTTATTTCATCCCTATTAATTTTACTTATGAATTAACAATAAAATTATTAGATGAAAAAATATAACCTTTAGCATGATCATATATATGTGATGGAATATATTACATAGCTTAACATCTGTGTGACTGATGTGTTTGAAAGACCATTCATAACCTTGAAGTTTAGTATTAGCAATATAGTAGAGAGAAGAGTTGTGTTGGAGCCTTCATAAAGGGGTTCGTATGCCTTCTCAAGAAGATGTAAATCACGAACATCATCAAAGTCATCATTTTCATGATCATGATCATCATCCATTCTAACATTAAATGTATCATGGATCAATGTATTTGTACCATCATCTTCAACAATGTTATCAATATGATCATCTTCTTCAATATGATCATTAACTTGATCTTCAATATCCATAGCTCCATGTTCTTCCTAACGATATTCCCTAGGAGTCCTTTCCTTTATAATTACAAACCATCAAGATATATTAGTGTAAATATAAAAAATATTTAAAATGAAACATACATTTACAAAAGCGATCAATATAAAGACATATATAATGAACAACTTACCAATGGATGATATTCATGTCCCCCCTCAACATGTCCATGTTTCCTACAATGTCTTTTAGCTGTTGCAATCTGTATTATTCTCCTTTTAAATCCCCTACATTGACTACAAGGAAAATAACATTTCCCAACACCTTTTCTTTTCACTCCGTCTAACAATCTAGCAAGTAACTCTCGATTTTGTTCTTCTAGATCAGGAATATTGTTATGTGACATTTTCTTTTACCAAGCTTGACTGATGATTATTGCTCTTAAAAAATGAGCTCCACACTTCACTATTTGTAATGATAGTAACAACTGAAACAATTTTGGATTTTTGAACAAAAAATATTTCGTGCAAAGGTGATAATATTTGCAAACCATTGCTAGTATATCAAATATGTTGGAATATTTATAGAATTTCAAGTTTCTAGAAAAAAGGTCGTCAGATGGAGTCGTTGGATTTTGGGTTCAAATTTGGTTGTGACACCAACATGTGCTCACAAAATCGTAGGTGATTATCCATTTTGAGTTGAATGGATAGAGGGAGGCATCGAACCATTGGATGGGAAGGCGTTTAGGTTTGTCAGAAGTTTATTGATATATACCCAAACCATTGATTGGATTTTATGAGCTACGTAGCAGATATCTAACGAAAACTGGAGTAATGGTCATCAAAGTGGGAAGTGGAAAATAATATGCAGGCCTGATACATGAAGATGGAAAAGGAATATGCCAATATATGCTAGAAAAAATCCCTTGCAATAGTAGGTATGAGGAAGGCAACGAGATAGAGGATTTATGGCTCTACCGAATTTATGGTAGACAGAGATGGTAGGTTCCCATAGTTCCTAGCATAACACAGGAAACATATCTATTCTTAGCTCGGATACCACTGTTGGTATTCTCAGTTTAGAAGGTAACCTAAGACACATAAGAATAGGTGTGAAAGCATAATCTTTTCCATTAAGAGAATATACATATAAATACGATGTAAGGGGATGCTTGGTTTCATATTCCAGGAGTTCTCCTAGACTTCCAGTGACTCTTCAAGTTCACCTAATGGATTGGGTTTCCAACACTTTGATCAAGGGGTATTTGGAAAAATATTTAAGAAAGACAAATTTCTAAATCTTTTACAAATATAATTTTTTTTTCGAAATATAATATTTTATAAAATTAAAAATAAAAATGTTTGGATTTCATTAGTATTTTTCTTTATTATTTTTATTTGTTGTTTTTAGTAAATTAATTTAGTAATTATGTGCATTTACAACCATATGTTAAATAGAATAATTAGCTCCATTTATAGTTACATGTTAAATAAAAAGGACCTCATTAAGAATAAAAATAAAACCATTACAATATAATAAACTAGTATAAATCCAACTTAACTCATAATCTATCACTTGTCCGTCACAGGGATCAAATATTTTGCGATGCAATTTTTTTATAAAATGAAACATTTTAAAAAGCACTTGACATAAATTAATCCTTTTGACACTTAATAAATCCAAAATTAAGATGGATCTTAATATTACTTTGCCGAAAAGATGCATATTGTTTAGAATAAATGAACCTTATCTAACTATGAATAGATTTCTGACCTGCAAAACTGTTTGACAAATTTTATGAAGATTCAAGTATAAGTCGATGAATTGACAATGATATTGATTAAACACTATTTAATTCATAATTAGTTTCTGCAAAATTTGAATTTAAATTTTAAATTCTATTGAACCATGTTTTATTTAAGGATATCTTTTTTGTATATGGATATTGACATTTGAAGCTTCTTTCAATCTGAGATCATGTGCATATCCTAAGAGTAAGGCAAAGGGCTAGGATGTTTGGTGCATAAGGCTCTCACAAGATAGTGATCTACAAGCAAAAAAAAAAATGGGAATCCAAATCCAAACAAAATGGTGGCACCCAGAATTGGTCTTATAAATAATCCCAACTAACCACCTTTACTTCTCTATTTGTACAAATTCCTCTCCAACTGCTAATGTGTTCGATCAACCTCAACTTTCCCCCATACTCTGCATCTACGACAACCTTCAATTTTCAAATCATATTTTTTATCCTAAAAATCAAATTTCAACTATACTAAAATAGACTCTACATTAAATATAATAAATTGGCCTTGAATTTTTGTCTTTTATGCTCATTGAATCATATGTGATATGTTGTTGTTGTTGAAATCCCCTTTAACTAGAAAAAAAAAGTAGAAATTGGAAAAAACAATGGTTGTCTGTCTACTATACTTTTCCATCAGAAAAAAACTAGAGACTCTATTTTGTCTGAGGATGAATGATAGAGCAATAGCTCTTCATTATATAACAAAAACCATTCTTATGTTTTGATATATAAATATATATATGTTGTTCATCTTTGTCATTATATGCTCTCTCTTAAGTTTTTAATTATCCTCTACTTATCACCTTCACCTGGTATCAGAGCCAACCAATGACTATCAAAGCTAATTTTTTACCGAGTACATGTATTCACAGTCAACAATGGAAGCATCAAGCACAAGCTTGAAAAATCCACAAATTCCTCAGTTCAATGGCAAAAGCTATGATTATTGGTCAATCACAATGTTCAAGGATTTTTTTTTCTTGGGATATATGGGATCTTGTAGAGAATGGTTTTCGATAATGAACTAATCCAACAACATACAATTCTCTATATCAATTAGATAAGAATTTACTTTGGGATAATAGAAAGAAAGACTCCAAAGATATCGTCTACATCTTCTAGTCTATGCATGAGAGCATTTTTCCAAAGGTTGTAGCAACAACAAAGTCAAAACAACCATGGTATATCCTCCAAACAACATATCAAGGAATGGAAAAGGTGAAAACAATTAAGATACAAATGTTAAGAAAGGATTTTGAAACCATTTACATGAAGGATTATGAATCAGTAGATTCTTTTTTCACTCAAAATATTGGATTGGTTAATCAAATCAAATCTCATGGTGAGGCCTTTGAATATAGGAGAATAGTTGAGAAAATTTTAAGTAGTTTACCAACAAGGTTTGAATCCATTGTTCTGGCCATAGAAGAGACCAAAAATATCTCACAACTTTTTGTAGATGAGGTTTGTGTTTCTCTTATTTATCATGAGCATAAGCTAAACAGGTCAACAAACTCATCCCTGGAGCATGCCTTCAAATCACAAGTTTCAATCAATCATGGTAGATGCAAAGGGAGATCCAACTTCATAGGTAAAATAAGAAATTTATATAGAGGTGGAAGAATAAGCCCATCAAACTCAAGTGGAAGAGGCAGCAACCAAAACACAAATCAAAATTCAAGCCACAATCAATCTGAAGGCCAAAGGTATGACAAATCTCAAGTTCACTGTCATTATTGCAAAAGTTGTATGGTCATTATTCAAATGAATGTAGGAAGAAGCAATATTATTTTGGCAAACCAAATGAAAACTTTACTATAGAAAATCAAATCCAATGAAACACGTTTTTAGCATGCAATGTTGCACAAGAAAATAAAAAGGATGTATAGTTTTTAGATTCAGGTTGCAACAACCACATAATAGGGAACCAAGAAATGTTTTGAGATTTGGATGAGAATGTAAAATAGGATGTCACTTTGGGAAATGACAACAAAGTTTCAATTATGGGAAAAGGAAACATTAATATTATAACCAAGAAGGGGGAGAAGTTTATTTCTGATGTCTATTTTGTTCTTGGTTTAAAACATAATTTGATGAGGATTGGGAATCTTGTTCAAAAGGGGTATAGAGTATTTTTAGAAAAAAAAAATGCATAATTTTAGATAAATTTCCAAGTAATCAGATCATTGCAAATGATCAAATGACAGAGAATAGAATGTTTCCTCTAAGGTTGAAATTGGATTTGAGGGTAGAATTTTCTCATGAAAACCCTTCAATGAACCCACAAGTGGATCAAGAAAAAACTAAAACAATATTTCAGGCATAAATCAAATATAAGAATTGGATTTGGCACCTAAGATTTGGACACCTAAATTTTGTAGGTCTAAACTTATTACATAGGAAAATCATGGTAAATGGTTTTATACTAATAGAAAATACAAAGAGAATATGTGAAGGGTACATCTTGGGAAAGCAACATAGATAATCATTTCCAAAAGGCAAGTCAATTAGAGCAAAGGAACCATTAGAGATTGTCCATTCAGATTTCTGTGGACCAATGCAAACACTTTCAATTGGTGGAAAACTTTATTTCATGACATTAATTGATGACTACACAAGAAAAGCATGGGTTTATTTCTTAAAGCATAAGAATAAAGTGTTTGAGTTTTCCATCAATTAAAAGCTTATTTTGAGAAGCAAAGTGGTCATTACATCTAAGTATTGAGAACTGATAGAGGTGGAGGATACATCTCAAATGACTTTCAAATTTTTACAAAGATCATGGAATTCACAAGAAATTCACAATTAGGTACACATCTCAACAAAATGTTGTAGCTGAAAGGAAAAATAGAACAATCATGGAAACGGCATAGAGTATGTTGAAAGAAAAACATTTATCAAATGAGTATTGGGCTGAAACTGAAGCATGTGAAACCTACATAATGAATAGATGTCCAACCAAAAGTGTTAAGGATATGACTCTTGAAGAAGCATGGAGTGGAAGAAAACATAGTGTGGCTCGTATGAGAGTGTTTGGATGTCTGGCATATGCACATGTCCCAAATGAATTGAGAAAGAAATTAGTCAACAAATGAGACAAATGCATATTTGTGGGATATAGAGAAGAATCAAAGGCTTACAAATTGTACAATCCAATAACCAAAAAGGTTATAATGAGTAGATATGTACATTTCATAGAAGAAGCATGGGATGGAAGTTTGGAAAAAGTAGTGAATATATCAGCAATTTTACTACAAGAGGATAAAGAAGTATCAATACAATCATGTACTCCTTCTATTGTGACTCCTTCCACACCCATTCAAGCACAACAAAGTGGTCCATAAGAGACTCCTTCATCAAGTATAAGGACAACCCTATGCATCCATGCAAGTACTCCCTCAAATGAACAAAAAACACCTTCTGCAATAGACATTCAAGGTGTAGGACCATCAAGCCCACATTCTACAAGTAATACTTCAAGTGATATGTCAAATCCAACATTGGAAAGATTAAGGAGATAGTAATGCAGAAGTATGAGGGACATTTATGATCAAACTGATGGTGAGAACAATGCTGGAGTAATTTCTATTTTTACATTATTTTCACAAGTAGATGATCCAATTCACTTTGAAGATGGAATTAAAGATGAAAATGAATAGATGCAATGGATGAAGAAATTGATGCTATTGAGAAAAGAACCATACATGGGAATCAGTAAGTATCTTGAAAGGAAAATATGTCATATGGTAAAGTGGGTTTACAAAACCAAGTTAAGCGTAGGTGATGTTCAAAATCATACGGCGAGACTTGTAGGTAAGGGTTATTCACAACAAATCGGAATCAATTATAATGAGACATTTGCTCCTGTAGCTGGATTGGACACTCTGAGAACAATACTTGCAATAACAGATCAAAACAAATGGCCTTTCTTATCAAATCGATGTAAAATAAACATTTTTTAATGGTTACCTTAAAGAAGAAGTGTATGCTGATAAACCACTAGGTTATGGGATATTAGGCCAAGAATTCAAAGTCTACAAACTCAAAAAGGCACTCTATGGACTTAAGCAAGCCCCAAGAGAATGGTATAGTAGAATTGATTCTTATCTCTTACAAAATGGCTTCAATAAGTGCAACAATGAGCCTACATTATACCCAAAAATGAATGAACAAGGTGAAATCATAAATGTATGTTTTGTATGTCGATGATTTCATATTCACATGTTACTTATCAATTGATTTGTTCAAAGGAGCCATGAAAAAAGAATTTGAAATGGGCCTCATGAAATGTTTTCTTGGAATTGAGGTAAATCCAAATGAAAATGGTATATTCATCTCTCAAACTAAATATGAAAATGATATTTTGAAAAGGTTTAACATGATAAATTGCAAATCAAATCCAACACCAACTGTAATAGGATTGAATTTAAGCAAGGACAATAAGGGATCCAACATCGATCCAACATTGTATAAAGGACATGGTGCTAGTCTGATGTACTTAACCACCACAAAATATGACATAATGAATGTAGTAAGTATTCTTTCAAGGTTCATGGAATCTCCAAAAGACTCTCATTGGCAAGGAGGGAAAATAATTTTAAGATACGTGAATGGAACAAGAAATCAATGAATTCAATATTTAAGGTCAAATGAGTTCAAGCCCACAGGAGACACAAATAGTGATTGTGTAGGTAGCATTGATGACAAGAAGTGCTCATTAGGTTATGTTTTTTTATTTTGGAATAGGTGTAGTATCATGGGTTTCCAAGAAACATCCAATTATCACTATTTCATCTGTTGAAGCAAAGTATGTAGAGACAGTAGGAGCACCGCAATTTAGATGATGTGAGTGTTGAAAGAAATGAGGCACAAACAAGAAGAAGTAACAAATATTTTTTGTGACAAGAACACATCAATAACATTGTCCAAGAATCTAGTATTTAACAAGAGGAGTAAGCATATTTACACAAGATATCATTTCATTAGAGAGTTCATTAATAATGGAGAGATCTTATCAGTTTTTTTCAAGTTTGAACATCAATGTGTAGATAGTTTCACCGAGGCATTGGGAAAATAAATTTGTGTCTATCAAAGAGATTGTTTAGGCATCATAGAAGGAAATAATTGTGATTAAGGGGGAGCATTGGAAATAATCCTAACTACCCACCTTTAATTATTTGTTAGTACAAAGTCCTTTCCAGATGATATTTCATGTGCTAACCTCAATCTTGCCCCCATACTCTACATCCAGGACAATGTTAAATTTTAAAATCAAATTATATATACCAAAAATCAAAATTTTCATGTACTAAAACAAACTCTACAGTAAATGTGATATGGTGTTGCGATTGAAAACCCTTTTAACTGAAAAATGCATTGAATAAATTGGAAAAAACAAGGAGTTGTATGTTTGTTATGCTCTACTACCAAAAAAAATAGTGGACTCTATTTTGTCTTTGGGTGAATGATAAAGCTATTGCATGGAATTGTATAACAAAAACCATAGTTATGTTTTGATGTGTCTGTGTGTGTGTTTTTATTCATCTCTTTTTTTGTTATTTTTTCATAATTTAATACATTCTAATCTAGGATCTTAACTGAAAGAACAACATGTATAGCATATCAAGCATAAGAGACAAGAGACAAGAGACACAAAAACATTTCACTGGGGAAAACCAAGAAGGTGAAAAAACCCACAACTTCCTCAGAGATAGATAGAGCAATGATACAACCCAAATACAAGAGATAGTCCTCCTAGCAGTAGCTTCTCCTCCTCCACTAGTTTGCCACTCTCCAATGAGTCTATGAGTGAGAAGTGAATGATCAAATAGAATGCCTCCCGCACTCTATTTATACTTGACTTGACTTGCCTAATAATCTTACTAGGTCATCCTCAACTTAACCACATAACATAATGATGGCAGGGCCGACCCCCAATAGGGTGGTCTAATAACCCTTTAACCCACATGACTTATACAGGGCCAACCCCAACAAGGAATAACCCATCAAGTATAAGTTACAACACTTACAATATAAATGACGACACTTCTGTATAGAGGAATAATAACATCTCTATAGGAATACAAACACATCCGTATAGAGAAATAATAACATCTCTATAGGAGTACAATATACATATATGAAATACATTCTAAAGTTACAAATACATCAACACTCTCTCTTAACTAGGAAGGTATTTCTTGACACAGATCTGCTAGCACAAGTCTTCTTCTCTAGATCATCATCACTGGATCAACGACATCGAATAATCGTCATCGTCACTACTGCTGCTATCTCAATCAATCTCTGAACTACTCATCATAGGAAGTTCTATAGAGCCTTCCCTTTTTTATGCTAGATGTAGGCCCACCACCTGTTGGTTGTGGAGCCAGATCTTCTAGTCTCATAGATGATATTGTATCAGTCGTGTTTGTACCCCATTTTTATATGATATGTAGGTGGACTGTACAGTCACCCCAGCGGGAGGGTGTGAGGGGGAATCACCCCCCCACGGGGTTCCAGGGGGGACCATCCCCCCTGGCTGGGGGGTTCGGGGGAAATGCCCCTGAAGAAAAATTTGGGGGCTGTTTTCGCCAGCTGTTTTGTGGGCCCATGGTTTTGGGTATCCTGTGGTATTTTCCTATTGTATTTCCCTTATAAAATAAAGACATTGTAATACAGCTAGGTACGATGATGTATTAGGTTTTATGCATTGTAAAGATCTCTGAGATCAAGAGAGAGATTGTGAAACAGAGAAGAGGAAGTGCAGCGGTTGTGCTGCAGGTTGTATCCCTTCACTTTGCTAGACGGTAATAATAATAAGGACTGGAAAATTCAGTGTGGACGTAGCCCAAGTTGGGTGAACCACGATATATCTGTGTCTCTCTTGTAATGTGTATGTGTGATTATATTTGCATTTCTGTTTATTGTTATTGCTCTGCGATTCTATTTTTCTAACAATTGGTATCAGAGCCAAAGGTCTATTTGGAAGTTAAACCCGCAGGAAGCTAGGGTTTCTGGTTTGAATGGGAGCAATGGCAGAAGAAGGAAAGTTTAAGGTCGAGAAGTTTAACGGCCAAAACTTCGGGTTATGGAAGATGCAAATGGAGGACTATCTGTACCAGAAGGATCTATTCCTACCATTGGGAGAAAAAGCAAAGCAGCCGATGGCTATGAAGGACGAAGAATGGGAGGTTCTTGACAGAAAGGATCTGGGAAAAATATAGTTGAGCCTGGCTTCGTTGGTGGCTTTCAATATCTATAAAGAAACAACAACAGAGGGTTTGATGAGCGCATTGGGTAAGTTGTATGAAAAACCCTCGACCTCCAACAAGGTATTTCTAATGAAGCGTTTATTTAATATGAAGATGTCTGAAGGTGGATCTATTACTGATCATTTAAATGAGTTTAATATGGTTACAAATCAACTAAGTTCTGTAAGTGTGAACTTTGATGATAAGGTTAGGGCTCTTCTAATCTTATGTCCATTGCCAGAAAGCTGGAATAACTTGGTCATGGCTATAAGTAACTCTGTCTCTGGTTCAAACACCTTGAAATTTGATGATGTTATTGGTGTTATTCTTAGCGAGGAAATGCGAAGAAAAAGCATAGGTGAGACATCAGGTAATGCGTTGACCATGGAGAGAAGGGGAAGACAAAAGGAGAGAGGAAAGAGCCAAGGTAATTGTGGAAATTATAAAATGGGCAGATCCAAGTCCAGACTAGGAAAGATAGAGTGCTGGAACTGTGGAAAGAAAGGACATATGAAGAAAGACTGCAAATCTCTAAAGAAGAAAGGAGATGCATAGAAGGAAACTACCAAGGAAGCAAATGTAGCAGGTGATGTGTTACAAGATGCTTTGATTATTGCATTAGATAATACTAGTGATTATTGGGTAGTAGATTCAAGAGCTTCATGTCATGCTACACCCCATAGGAAATACTTTCATGAATATGTTCCTGGTGACTTTGGACATGTTTTATTGGGTGATGATGAGCCATGTAAAATTGTTGGAATGGGTAAGGTATGGATAAAAGTTAAGAATGGAAATGATTGGTTGTTGAAAGAAGTTAGGTATATTCTTGCTATGAAAAGAAATCTGATCTCAACAGGGCAGTTGGGAGATGGCGGCTATCTATCTACGTTCGGAGAAAAGTAGTGGAAGATCATTAAAAGATCAATGGTGATAGCAAAAGGAGACAGAGTAGGTACGTTGTATTTATGTCCTCATAATACTGACCATTCTATCTATTTAGCTTCCATAGGAACAGATACAACATTGTGGCATCATAGGCTTGGCCACATGAGTGAGAAGGGGATGTAGATTCTCCACTCAAGGAAGTTGCTGCCGGATTTGAAGCAGGTAAGTTTGGAATTCTGTGAAAACTGTGTTTATGGAAAACAGAAGAGAGTCAGATTTCTCAGGGTTGGGAAACAGAAGAAGAATGAAAAATTAGAGCTTGTGCATATAGATGTATGGGGACCAGCTCAGGTACAATCTCTTGTTGGCTCTCATTATTATGTTACATTTATTGATGATGCAACTAGAAAAACTTGGGTTTATTGCATTAGACAGAAATCTGATGTGTTTGCTACTTTTAAGAAGTGGAAAGCTTTGGTTGAGAATGAGACAGGAAAAATATTGAAGTGTCTCAGATCTGATAATGGAGGTGAGTACTGTGGCAAGGAGTTTGATAGTTACTATTCATACCATGGGATTACTAGAGAGAAGATAGTCCCAGGAACACCACAGGAAAATGGTGTGTCAGAAAGGATGAACAGAACGATCATGGAGCGTGCAAGGTGTATGAGACTGCATGCAGGGTTGCCCTTACAGTTTTGGGCAGATGCTGTAAATACTGCTATTTATTTAATAAATAGAGGACCTTCAAGTGCTTTGGATGGTGGTATTCCAGAGGAAGCATGGATAGATAAAAAGGTAAACTACTCATTTATGAAAACGTTTGGTTGTGAAGCATTTGTCCATATTGATAAAGAAAATAGAACAAAGCTTGAAGCTAAATCCAAGAAATGTACCTTTATTGGATATGGGGTTGATGAATTTGGTTATCGTTTATGGGATTATGAAAATAACAAAATCATCAGGAGTAGAGATGTGATATTCAATGAAAAGGTCATGTATAAAGATCAGTTGCAGGGAAAGAAACAGGAAAAGGAAAACACAGAGTACATAGTGCTTGATGAAATTAAAGAAAATGAAGTTTCGAAGGTGCCAGAAAATCAAGAGCAGCAGCAAGTACCTGAAACTCCTGCAACTATAAGAAGATCTACCAGGTTAAGTAGACTCCCCCAATGATACTCTCCTTCAATGTATTATTTATTGATGACTGATTCTGGTGAACCAGGATGTTATGAAGAAGCAATGTAGGTGGAAACTAGAAAGAAGTGGGAGAAAGGCATGAATGAGGAGATGGACTCATTGGTAGGAAACCAGACTTGGGATTTGGTTTAGTTTCCTGTTGGTAAAAGAGCATTGCAAAACAAATGGATTTACAGGTTGAAGGAAGAAGAAGGAGGTAAGAAGCGGTACAAGGCCAGACTTGTTGTAAAGCGGTTCGCACAGAAGAAAGGTATAGATTTTGATGAAATATTTTCTCCTGTTGTTAAGATTACTTCAATTAGGACTATCTTAAGTCTAGTGGCAGTAGAAGATTTGCATCTTGAACAGTTAGATGTAAAAACAACCTTCCTCCATGGGGATTTGGAGGAAGAAATATATATGCAGCAACCACAAGGGTATGAGGTCAAAGGTAAGGAGGATCTAGTATGCAGGTTGAAAAAGCGCTTGTATGGCTTGAAGCAAGCTCCAAGGCAGTGGTATCTAAAGTTTGACAGGTTTATGACAGAACAAGGTTATAGTAGATGTCATTCTGACCACTGTGTTTATTTCAAGAAGCTAGACAATGGAAGATATATTATCTTGTTATTGTATGTGGATGACATGCTTGTTGTAGGGTCTGGCATGTAGGATATAAATGTACTCAAAAGGAATCTAGCTAATTCATTTGTGATGAAGGATTTGGGTGCTGCAAAGAAAATCCTTGGTATGAGAATAACGAGAGACAAGAAAAATCGAAAATTGACATTGTCTCAAAGTGAGTACATACAAAAGGTGTTGGAGAGGTTCAGAATGCAGAATGCAAAACCTGTAAGTACACCTTTGGCTAGCCATTTCAGTCTAAGTAAGGAAATGTGTCCCAAGACACAAGAAGAGACAGATTACATGTCCAAGATTCCCTATCAATCAGCAGTTGGAAGCTTGATGTATGCCATGGTGTGCACAAGACCAGATATTGCACATACAGTGGGGTTCTAAGCAGATATATGAACAATCCAGGTAAATAACATTGGAAGGAAGTACAGTGGATTCCCAGGTATTTGAGAGGTACTACCACTGATGCATTATGTTTTGGAGGTTCAGACACTGTTCTACAGGGATATGTTGATGTAGATATGGCAGGTGACAAGGATAGCAGGAGGAGCACCACAGGGTATGTGTTTACTGTAGGTGGAACAACAGTAAGCTGGATTTCGAAACTATAGAAGGTTGTTGCACTTTCAACAACAGAAGCAGAGTATGTTGCCATTACAGAGGCTAGTAAAGAGATGATTTGGTTGCAAAGGTTTATGGAGGAAGTGGGTAAGAAGCAGAAGGATAGCAGATTGTATAGTGACAGCTAGAGTGCCATTCACCTTGCAAATAGCTCAGCATTCCATTCCAGTACTAAACATATACAGCTCAAGTGCCATTTCATACGCTCTATTCTGGAAGATGAACTGTTGAAGCTGGAAAAGATACATACTAGCCAGAATCCTGTAGACATGTTCACAAAGGTAGTGACCAGAGAGAAATTGAGTTCGTGCTCGATTTCAGTTGGCCTTCTAACATGAAGGTGAAGAGGAGAAATTTGCCAAGTCCAAGTCCAGTAAGTGTAGCAGCGGTTGAGTTGCTGTGATCAGTCTCCAAGTGGGAGATTGTTGGTTGTGGAGCCAAATATTCTAGTCTCATAGATGATATTGTATCAGTTGTGTTTGTACCCCAGTTTTATATGATATGTAGGTGGACTGTACAGTCACCCTAGCGAGGGGGTGTGGGGGGGCATCGCCCCCCCACGAGGTTCCAGGGGGGATGTTTTTGCCAGCTATTTTGCGAGCCCATGGTTTTGGGTATCCCATGGTATTTTCCCATTGTATTTCTCTTATAAAATAAAGACATTGTAATACGGCTAGGTATGATGATGTATTAGGTTTTATGCATTATAAAGATCTCTGAGATCAGGAGAGAGACTGTGAAACAGAGAAGAGGAAGTGCAGCGGTTGTGCTGCAGGTTGTATCCCTTCACTTTGCTGGATGGTAATAATAATAAGGACTGGCAAATTTAGTGTGGAAGTAGCCCAATTTGGGTGAACCACGATATATCTGTGTCTCTCTTGTAATGTGTATGTGTGATTATATTTGCATTTCTGTTTATTGTTATTGCTCTGCGATCCTATTTTTCTAACACCACCTGTAGGTCTTCATCATCACTGGCCATGCTGTGGATCCCTCAGGACTTATTACGCGCATCAACAAAACCTAGCTTAGACTATAGGATCTTCTACATGTTGACTATCACAAAAACATTAAAGAGTGTCTTGCATCTTGCAAGTACTCTAAAGAGCATCCCAGGACTGATTACGAGCTTAATGCTCAACCTCTTGGATCTCTAGGGCTGATTATATGTGACCTCACACACCACAAAACCTTTAAAGAGTGTCTTGCATCCTGCAAGTACTCTAAATAGCATCCCAGGATTGATTACGAGCTTACTACTCAACCTCTTGGATCTCTAGGACTGATTACATGTGGTTAGGCAAAACCTTTAAAGAGTGTCTTGCATCCTGCAAGTACTCTAAAGAGCATCCCAGGACTGATTATGAGCTTATTGCTCAACCTCTAGTAGCAAAACCTCAAAAGAGCATCCCAAGACATATTTGTGAGCTTACTACTCAACCTTTCCAGATCTTTATATCCCAAGCTATTACGAGCACACCGCTCTACCTGTGTAGATCTTGAGGATCATTTCTATGATACTTGCACAGCCTATCCACAGCCACGAAGTATCAACCTGATACTCATCATACATCATCCTGATCATCATCATAGCATCGTCCTAATGCATATCATCTAGAGCATCACACATGATCATCGTGATCATCGTCACTACATCGTCCTGATGCATATCATCTAGAGCATCGTCCTAATACTCATCACACATGATCATCCTGATCATCGTCACTACATCGTCCTGATGCATATCATCTAGAGCATCATCCTGATACTCATTACCCATGATCGTCCTGATCATACAATGCATCCACCTGATGCATACCAAGTATCTACCTGATACATACATATATACATGATCCACCTGATCATACATTGTATCCACCTGATACATATACAAATACATGATCCACCTGATCATAGCAAGCATCCAACATGATGCATACACATATATATGATCCAACTGATCATAACAAGCATCCAACATTATGCATATAGAGCAGTAACTGGAGTATTGTCCTGATGCTCATCATCTAGCGCTTACATCCATAGCCACGGGAAGTATCCTCCTCTCACCATGTTTGGAATGGCTCCTACAAATGTGTCCATCACTTCTTCCTTGAAGTGTCGTCAATATGAAGAACATGAAGCCTCTCTCTGAAGTACTCAAACTTCACTCTAGCTAGTGGTTTCATCAACACATCTGCAACCTGCTCATCCGTCGCAACATACAGGAGCTTCACTGCTCCTCTCTGCACCATATCCATGTTATAGTGATATTTGATCTCAATGTGGTTTGACCTGTTGTGGAACACCGGGTTCTCAGACAGCTTCACACAACTCTGGTTGTCAAAAAAGATACCAGTAGCCTCCATCGAGAGATCAAATAACTTAGACAGTAGCTTCCGGAGCCATACTGCCTCACAACTAGCTGAACAAGATGCAACATACTCTACCTCGACCATACTCAGTGCTACGTAGGACTGCTTCCTGCCAAACCAAGAGATCACACCCGATCCCATACTAAAGCAGCACCTAGAAGTGCTCTTCCTATCTGCAGCACTGCCTGCCCAGTCTGAATCAACATAACCCTACAAGTTAAACTTTTGATTTTCATCATACTTGAGCCCATAATCAACCATACCCTTCAGGTACCTCAGAATATGCTTTATAGCAACCAAGTGAACACCTCTCGGATCTGTCAGGAATTGGCTCAATGTGTTCACTGGAAAGCAAATATCTGGTCTCGTGTTCGTCAGGTACATCAAGGACCCAATCATTTGATGATACATAGTGACATCAACCGGATCAGATGAAGCATCACACAGAAGCTTCAGTTTTGATGCCATAGGTGTGGCCATGGCCTTGCAGTCCATCATCTCGAACTGCTTCAGGATCTCTACTGCATACTTCCCTTGTCCAAGGAAGATTCCATCTGCACTCTGCCACACCTCCATGCCTAGAAAGTAGTGCATCATTCCCAAGGCCTTCATCTCGAACTCGGCAGCAAGCTTCCTCTTCATGTTGGCAATCAACCTATCCTCACTTGTAACAAACAGGTCATCCACATACAAGAGTAATATCACTAGATTGCCTTCCTCAACATTGTAGTAAAGGTTGGAATCTGCTTTACTCTTGGTAAATCCCAAGCTGGATAGAAAGTTGTCTATCCTACCATACCAAGTCCTAGGAGCTTGCTTCAAGCCATACAAGGCTTTCTTCAACCTGCACACATATGACTCCCTATCATGTATCTGAAAACCAAGTGGTTGCTCCACATACACTTCCTCCTCGACTACACCATTCAAGAAAGCAGTCTTGACATCCACCTGGTGTATCTTCCATTTCATCACTGCAGCTAGGGAAAGTACTAATATGATGGACGTGTACTTGGCTACAGGAGCAAAAGACTCTTCATAGTCTATTCTCTCTTTCTAGGAGAATCCAAGAGCTACAAATCTCACTTTGTATTTCTCTATGCTGTCATCTGCATCATGCTTGATATTTTGGAAGTCACAACAAACTTCCCATCTGTTCATGGGACCACATCCCAAAAATATTTCTTCATGATCGATGGATCATTGTATTCTTCCATTCTTTCATCCCGGATCTTGGGAACTTCAATATCTTCAATAGATAGCTTTGTTGCTAGACAAATGTTGTAGTCCTTCTTTTGTAGGTGATGGTATACAATCTTTTTTACAAAGCAAGTTAAATTGCATGATTAGAAACATCTCATAGTTTTCATAACAAATTCTTACCCATAAAGAATTATGCATACAGTCATGCAATTATTTTAGCCAATGCTTCAATACAACATTGATCCATATCCTGTAACTTTCTAGATGCCTTCCAATCTCTACCAAAACATTGTTAAGAGTGTGCACAACTCCCAACATGTCAGCAAAGAGGTTTCAATCTAGATAAGTAGCAATGGAATGTTGTACAGTGCCATAGGCCACTTACCCATCACATGCATATTAGTAGTATACTGTTCATTAATGCAATTATTCTAATATGCATAATACACACCCCAAGTCTAGGAACATAAGCATATACATTATTGAACAATATTATTTAAACAAACAAGTATGCAAGAAATGACAATTCAAATACTTATCTTTGTTTGGTTGTAGGGTGGACTTCCTCTCAATATTTGCTTCCTTGCAGGAACTACTGGAGTGTGCTCCCTCTTGATCTTTGCTTCCTAGATTAATTGTCCTTGAACTTATATCCATCCTTGATCATTATGCATACTTACTAGTATCATCATTGTGTTATCCTTGAGGTCTCATACACAATCATACATTCATTAGTATAATCTCAATACTATAAAACATTATGATTCTAAGTAATCTTAAACATGTATGGTCAAGATCATTTCATACACAGATAATTTATCACAAGCATTAGTATTCAAGGTTTCAGGGAGTACTTCCTTTACTCATGCAAATTCTTATCTGACCATAGGACTCTCCTGGTTAGTCATATCATCGATTAAAGTAAGAAACATAATATGCATAAGCTCATGACTACTCAAACTTATAACTTCATGAATAATCATGTACAAAAGTATAAGATCCTAACATAGGGTAGGATTCCAACTTGATATAGGAAAAACATACCTGGATTAATGTGTTAGCTAGTTATGTCTAACATACCCACATGATGTGTTCTTGTTTTCTTCAATGACTTATGCTAGTGACCTGCATATCTCATAAGTTAACCATTGTGGAACCAAATTATACATACCTCATAAGTGGAGCTTCTACGTGATCCATGACAATGGATGAATCTTTGTGTTCATGTCACCATGGTCATATGTTCTTGATCTAGAACTTGATTTGTCTTTCTAGATGTACCTTTCATATTAGCGGACAACATCATCCTCATACAACACCACAATGCATTAGTACAATAATAAGTGTCAAGACCCTAATGAATTAATATATGCATTCATAATTTTATTAAGGTGATACGACAAGTCTAAAGTTAATCAAGATTGTACTAACCTTAATGAAGACAAACATAGCATAAACTTAATCATGAACAGATCTCGAAACATACTTGGATAAGTCATACCTATCGAGATTGCTTGTAATCTTCTTATGTAAGGTCTTAGCCTCATCTCTCTCTGAAATAGGAACTTCTTCACTTATGCAAATGACCAATCCATTCTCTTCTAGGATTAACCCAATCCACTTTGATTTGCTGAAACTGGATCTGGAGCTGGATTAGGGTTTGTCAGAGAAACCCTAAAAGTTCAAACTTTGAATTTCAAACTTCTGAAAGGATAGAAAGATGCGCCTTTCTGAGCTGGTCAAGTTGGTATACTCAGAATTTGAAAACTGCAAAGTTTCACCCCTTAAAATTGCCTTTTAGATTTCTGGATTCACTATGGAGGACCCTGAATTAGGGTTTGATTTTCCCAGATCTTCACCCAACCAAACATTTTGATCGAAAGCTCTAAACTTTGATTTTCTTGAGAAGCTTCCAGCCATGGTCACAGAATTCAAAAATTCCAACTTTTGTAGAAGCCCTAATTTTCCACTTTACTGATCAAAGTCCTGAACTAGGGTTTGATAAAGCCCGACCTTCTTCCCAACCAAAAAATTCAATCTTGGTCTCTAAACTTCTATTTTGATGAGGAACGTCCAACTGTGGTTTCCCATATAAAATTACAACATTCTCTGAAACTCTAAATTCTCGGAGCAATGAATGAAGATTCTCAAAATCCAATTTTGTTTTGACGGAAATATGCACTTGATTGTTTCTGGTTTAACTATGAAATTTCTGATCTACACGGTCTGAAACTTCTTCCTATGGTAGCCTGACCTGTTTTCTTTCCAAACCCACAGATCTAACATCAAATGCATTCTCTGAGAGAGAGTTATTCCAAGTGTCGCAATGTGACCTGTTTATGGGATAAAATAGGAGAGCGAACTTGTACGGAGTGCCACGTGTCACTAGTTCAATTTCGGCCTCTGAAAAATGTACCTGTGAAAGTAAAGTCCGTGTCTTACCTGGCACTTTTTATGAAATTTCATTTGGAGCTTCCTAGCTCAACTCGTGACCTTTTTTCCTAGGTCACATGTTTATGACTGAGATCTGGAAGAGGCAGAAACCCTATATTGTACAACTCATAAATATGAAAGTACAACAAATTAGAGGCTCTCCGTCGGACACAAGGTACATGGGGATCTTATCTTCTACCTGTAATATTTTTAGATCTCGAAACTTTGCCAAAATGAATTTATAGCGAAAGTGTTACAATGACTAGTTTTTGCTATATCAAGCCCTAGCTTCACAAGTGCAACAAGTGTCATAAATGCCATACCATGCTTTCTTTCAGGCTAGCTCTGATACCATGTTAGTTTTTCAAAATTTAATACATTCTGATCTAGGACCTTAACTGAAAGAACAACATGTACAGCATATCAAGCATAAGAGCCAAGATATAAGAGACACAAAAACATTTCACCAGGGAAAACCAAGAAGGTGAAAAACCTCGCAACTTCCTCAAAGATAGATAGAGCAATGATACAACCCAAGTACAAGAGATAGTCCTGCTAGCAGCAGCTTCTCCTCCTCCACTAGTTTGCCACTCTCCAATGAGTGTGAATAAGAAGTGAATGATCAAATAGAGTGCCTCCCGCGCTCTATTTATACTTGACTTGACTTTCCTAATAACCTTACTAGGTTGGCCTCAACTTAACCACATAACATAATGTTGATAGGCCCAACCCCCAATAGGGTGGTCTAATAACCCTTTAACCCACATGACTTATACAGGGCCAACCCCAACAAGGTGGTCTAATAACCCATCAAGTATAAGTTACGACACTTACAATATAAATGACGACACTTCCGTATAGAGGAATAATAACATCTCTATAGGAATACAAACACTTCCGTATAGAGGAATAATAACATCTCTATAGGAATACAAACACTTCCATATAGAGGAATAATAACATCTCTATAGGAATAAAATATACATATATGAAATACATTCCGAAGTTACAAATACATCAACATTTTTTTTACATTTCTATTATTTTTTCTCCCAAGGAAAAAATCTATAATTTTATTTATATTTATAAAACAAAATTACATCTGAAGATATGCCTTAAAGCATATTATTCTAGAGAGGCTTAAATTGTTCATCAACATATTCCTAGCATCAAGCATATTAATTTGTTCAGCATATGCCCATGAGGATCCAAATCAGTTTGATATTACATATAATGTTCTGAACAAAAAGCAAAAAACTACATTGCGATCTGTTGTTATATATTTCCACTATAAAGTAAAAAGAGCATATACTATTGATCCATTTTGTAGTGTTGAGTGTCTAGAGTCTGTTCAAACAAATAGACCACCCGCATCTTCAAAATATTTATTTTTCCTGCATTTGTGGCCTTTCAATGAAGGGACTATGATAATATTCAAAAAATTCATCACTGTCTTTTTCTTTTATAAGCCATTGCTCGAATTCAATTTGAATACCTTCTTTAGAAATCTCATCAGCATTCCGGTTCCTTTCCTTGTATATATGGCAACACGAAAATGTTGTAAAAGCATCTCTAATCAGATGAATTTCAGCTAAAAAAGGAGCTAAATGTGATTTTTGGCACCGCTGAGTCTCATTTACAAATTTTATAACCAACATCAAGTCCCCATAAACATGTATCTCCCTACAACCTTTTTCTAAAGCAAAAAGAAGAAGGAGCTTGATTGCCATGATTTCAGCATCATTTTTTGTTCCTAATCCCAATCTAGCTTTAATTTTATAGGAATGTGAATAAAAACATATTCAAAATGCATCCCCCACCACATTTTGTAGGAGTGTCTTTAGAATCTCTATCAAAGAAACCCCACGTGATACTTTTGTCGATGACTTCTTCGGTAATTATCTTGAGGGGATCCTCATCTTTTTCCTGGGGAAAATGAGACAAAATTCTGAGACTTTGACTGGAGACAACCTTAGGAATGATCCTGGAAAAGACTATTGTTCCTCGCTAACCATATTCTCCAGCAGATGAGCAACGAAAGTGCTTTGAACTGGGAAATATTTATATTCTGCATCCACCTTTGAAAAATATCTACTAAATAGTCACCTCGATAGAAATTTTTTTTCCCAATCATTGCATTAGACTCTTGCCATAACTTCTGAGAAGAAGGGCATTTTACAAATAAATGAAGAGAGTCTTAAGAGTCGTTCTTTCATAAAGGCCACCAACACAATCCCTCAAAACTTATTTTTTGCAACACATCCCAGGTTGGTGCTTTGTTTTCTAAAATGCACCACATGAATAATTTTGATTTAGCTAGAATTTTTAGTTTCAAGAGACGCTTCCACCACCATTTAGGATTCCCGTGAACTTTATTGGAGATGATATGCAAGTAACTATGCTTTGGAGAGTATGCCCCATGGGGATCTGCATCCCAAGCCAATTCATCATCTTGATCCTTGATTCTGATGTATTCCTTCCTCAAAGAAAATATGTACATGTTCCACTCTCTGGCATGTACACCTTCAAGTTCGATCTGATCCACCCCAAGACAACCTTGTTGCCATAAGGTGGTAGAAGTGGGATCTATGATTTGAGACAAGGTGAATAGTCATTTATCTCTGAACAATTGAATGAGCTCATTAGAGAGATTACGATTTCCTTCACAACTCGACCATGGATCCATCCCAAGTCTGCATTTCTTAACATTACCGATTTGCGATACCAAGTGATTACCTATGAGGTTGAAATCCTTCACAACAACCTTCCAAATATTTGAGATATTAGTTTGTTTCTTGTCGGGCCTTCGAATCCAAGCCAATAAAAAATTTGGTGCTATATTTTTCTGAATGATTTTTGAGGTCTCTACATAGAAAGGAAAAACAAATCTTCCTAATTTTTTCTAAAACACCTTTTGGAACCCATGCTAGAGAAATCCAATACATGGGAATGGCTTCCAGGACTGATTTGTCTAGAACCATTCTACTAGCCCTCGACAACCATATCAAATTCCACACTTTGAGTCTATTTTCAATTTTTGCAAGCAACCACGACCAATTTTCTTTGAAATAATTGTTAGGTTTCAGATGGAACCCCAAGTATTTGTGCCCCAAATCAAAATTAAGGTTTGTAAAGGGAAGTTTGGTAGCAATATAATTTTCCTCCTCTTTATTAATGTTATAACAAGAATAAGTGGAATTTCTATCACTAATAACCATACATGTTTCCCGACTGAAGATTTCCAGAATTTCATCAAGTTTATCCATGTCCCTTCTACTACCATCACTGATTATCAGAATGTCATCAACGAACAAAAGATGAGTAATCCTGAGGTGCTGGGAAATGTTGATGCCCCTATAATTCCTAGAATGATGAGCCTTAGCCAAATATCTGCGAAGATATTTTTCCACCAATAGGAACATTAAAGGGGGGATTCGATAGCCTTGGTGAAGCCCTCTTTCATCTTTGAAGAAAGGAGAAGCAATTCCATTGATTAGAACAATAAAGGAGACTATCTACATACAATTTATTACCCAATTGATGAAATCTACTTCAAACCCAATGTGAGTTAATATCATTTGAATATAAATCCAATTAACTCGATCATAAGCTTTGGAAAGATTGATTTTTAAAACTGCCCCTTTTAAGTTCCTAGATTTTATACTATGTAGACCTTATTGTGCAACAGCGATTGCCTCATGAATATGCCTACCTCTCAGAAAACAAAATTGCTCCTTAGAGACTACATCAAAAAGGATCCCCTTGATTCATCTAGCAATGAGCTTTTCTATGATCTTTTAAATCACATTCATAATGAGATTGCTCTAAACCCAATCAGATACATAGGGTTATTTGATTTGGGAATTAGGGGAATGAAAGTGGTGTTAAATGGGGGATGTATATGACCATTCCTTCTAGATTCTTCAACCACTCTAAGCAAATATGGACCTATTAGATTAAAAAAATCCATATAAAAATCCACAAGTAGACCGTCTGGTCCAGGGCTCCTATCCCTCTGAAATATTTGAAGAGTATCTTTGAGATCCTCTAATGTTGCTACCAATATTATATTTTCATTGTCTTCTTCATTGAAAAAACATCTAAAAAATTGAGCAATTCTGACAATTTCTGCTATAAATGTTCCCTCCTAAGCTTTGAATAGATCACTGAAATGTTTTTTTTCCACTAGCCATACCTGTGAAGGAGTATTATTCAATACCTTCTTCATTTTTAAGACTCCATATAGTGTTTTCCATTTTCCTTCCCTCAGCAAAAGCATGGAAATTTTTTGTATTTTCATCACCTTAGCTGAGCTAGAGAGCTCTTCTCTTTAGATGCCATTCTAATTCCTTTCTAGCCAGGATAGTCTCCCGCCTTCTTTCTATATGGACTAAGTTTTCTTTTTCCTCTTTCGAGGAAAAAACTCCCCCTTCTGAGTCATAGAATATTCTAAGACTCTCAATTTCCTTGAGCTCCCAATATTCTTCTTGTTTTTCCTTGGTTCTCCATTCCCTAATCTTAAACTTAATCCTTTTTATATTCTCTACAAATTTTACTGCAACCCTTTCTAGACTTCCCAACTCAGAACCCTCCCAAATGTTGTAGATTAACTCTTGGAAAGAGTCATCCTTCATCCATTTTGAATTCAGCTTAAAGGGGTTATTGGGCTTGATCAAATGACCTTTTATTTCTATGAAAATAGTAAGATGATCCGACTCACCCCCCAAATCAATCCATTGTCTGATCAAGGAGGAATCATTCACCATATTTTTAGAGATTAAGAACACATCCAACCTCTTCTTTATTATGTTCTTCCTCATCCTCATCTTGCTCCGAGTGGCTTTTAATTTTACAGGTTCAATGTCGAGGAGACCCTAGGAATCAAGGACATTGAGGAAGAAATACAACAAGGGATATGGGTTAGAATGCATAACCCAACTTTCAGCATCACCAATAGAGAATTTTAGGTCTCCTCCAATTACCAACAAGTTATGGTTTAGAATAGATTTTGAGAAGATCATTCGAAAACCTTTCCCTATCAGTGTGCATACCATAGATGTTGATGAAACAAAATTCCTAATTGAGTTTAGAAGAGAAAAAATCAATACCAATCCCCGAGGGGATGCTCCAATAATTTACATTATTTATAACTCGATGGTTCCATCCAATAGCTATCCCTCCTGAATGACCCCTTGCATCCACAATCACAAATTTCCAGTTTTTTAACAAGGATTCTAAAGACAATTTAGCAGCTTCACATTCACCTAACGTTTCTTGAAGAAGAATAATGCCTGTACCATTAGGTTCTATGAGCCGCCTAAATGACAATTTTTTGGAAGGGTTTTCCAACCCTCTATAGTTGAAGGAGAGGATATTCAGTTAATAAGCCTAGCTAGGGCTTTTAGATGTCTAACTTCCCTTTCAATGGAGAATTATTTTACTGCTACCACATTGGCAATGGCTTGATCTTGAGCTTTTGACAGTTGAGATTGTCTTCTCCTTCCCCTTCCAGAAGGGAGCTGATCTTGAATGATTCCTAGACCCATCGGTAGACCTGACCCATTCTGATAGGTAAATATTTGTTGAGATTCGAGGTTATGTAAAATGGTCATGCTATCGGAATCTGAGGAGGATTTTTCCTCCATAGAGACAAGATCCTGGGAGGATGTAGTCCAGACATGGCTGATGGGGCTCATGGCTTGGGAAAGGGGAGAGGTGAAAGACATTGTTGGGACTCAAGGGAGAGGTAAAGAAAGATTGGCAGTGCCAATTTCTTCAACTAAGGATAATGCTTTCAAATGAAAAGTAATTTGTGCATCAATGGACATACCCTTTTCCATCATTGTGGCAGTTTCTATTGTAGGAAATCACTAACAAGGATCATAAGCCATGCTCAATTCATTTTTTATCATCATTTCTTCTGGTGAACTATGAGAGGAGTCTGGTTGAATGTTTGAGGGATACTTCTACCGATCATCTTCATGAAGAGTAAGGAATCCTTCCGATTAGGGTCCTAACCCAGAGTCAATATCCAAACCACCCCCATATGCAACCTTGTGAGCCTTCTTGAATCTTTGATACCTTTTAGCAGAGTTGTGGGAGAATAGGGAACAGCAACTCGCAATGTTGTTACACCTAAGTCATGCCACCTTAAGACTCAGTGTAAACCTCCCTAAAGTCTCCATGACTAAGATACCAAACTGGAAAGGATACTAACCTATATCTATTGGGTTTAGTGAGGTCGTCATAGGTCACCTTAATGCAACATGCGACGTCGCAGTTTCTCCTACTGCAGCGTGCAACGATGTCAGTTAAATGGATAAAAGGGCATCTTCAAGCCATTTCTCGAAGGTGTGTGATGTGGATCTCTATCCCTAACCTATAGGGGAGATGACATTCGGTTCCCTAGCCCTTTAGGAGGATCCCTTAACCCTCTCCCACTATATATCAACCTACCGTATCCTCTTAGTCCTATATATATGAATCGCATTCCCATTCCAAAGGGAGGAAGTCTACAGTACTTGCATGCTAGTGAAATTAGCTTAGGAGATCTCTACTCATCTCTTGGGAGACCTATACTTCATTTGGAGGCTTTGGGGTCTGCTTGTTGGAGTAGGATTGCGATGTTAAGCTTTGGTTGTAATCATCTCTCTTTTGTACTTCCGTCTTTTAATACAGTAATATAACTTCTTTCCACCAAATGTTGTTGTATTAATGATTTTTGTGTAGTTTACTTGCTTAACCATTTACTTAAATCTGTTATTTTTTAGATATTTTTTTACTGCTTGTATTGTTCTGTATGTCTTGAGAGGTCTTGCAGTTGAGATCTCACGACCGTGGAGCTTGGAACAACATCAAGGAGAAAGGATCTACAATTCTAAAAGGTAAGATATCTAATCACTCGATCTTTAACTAGATATAGGAAAGCAGTTTCATATTCTGTCCCACTTGATCTAGATTCACATTGAACTAGGGAGATCACAAATTAAGTCCACTTTGGGTAGATTGTCCGGTAATAAGTTTGGAGACCATATTGCGGAATGACAATGCATTGTTTCAATTTTTCAATTTGAAAGTCATTTTCTTTGATTTCTTTGTGAGCCATTTTATTTTCCTCAGCCTCTTTCACCACCAGATCTTCTTTCTGTAAGGTCTGTTGACTTCCTTTGGGTCTATATGTTTGATTTGCAAGCCTTTTGATTTCTCATGTTTGGGGATCTATTCATCCTTGCATAGGGTTCTCGCCCATTGCACCTGGGTAGTATATCCAGAGCGACATACCCCTGTCAGGCGCAGTCTGCTTCCCTACAACCTGCGTCGTTGTGTCACACTACACAGTTTCACATCCTGCACCATTAGCGCAGCTCACCTATTCTCCACCTGCGACGAGCGCTCTGATCTTGACCATAGACTATAACAAGCAGTCTAGCCTAGTACTTGGATTCTCTCCTCTCCAACCTTTGGGTTTGGATTGTATTACATACCTCCTCTGCACTGTATCTTCCAGTCAGAGAACCTTTTTGATGTTGCATTGCTAGTGTTTGGTTTTGTTTGGTTTGATCCGGAGTGGTTTTGGGCTCCATTTTGGACAAGTTTGAGTTTCGTTAGTGGTGGACACTTTAGTCTTCCCCACCTTCATCCACTTGACCTTGCATTCCCTCCTCTCCTCACCTAATCTATTCTTTGTATTGGATCCAATCCCAGACCTCTTTTTGCACATGTTACTTAGCTTTGATTGCATTCAGTTGTTTGTTGATGTCTTGAGTGTTTTCAATTCATATGAGTGCTTGTCATTTTCTTGAGAATTTATGAGTGTTTAGAGTGCTGCAAATAATTTTTCTTTTCAGTAATTCACGCTTAAAAAAATCATTGCTATCAAGTTGTATTCTTGGCATATCATTGAAAAAAATAAAAGTGCTTCATTTTTTCCATTTTCAAGTGCATTTGAAAATTTTTGTAGAAGTTGGTTCATGCATTGGATATCATTTGTAAGTCTTTTGGAAAGTTTGAAAGGAAAGTTAATTATTTTTGTTTTTTCATGAATTATGAGCCATTCATTTTCGTGAAAAGTCCAAGTGAAACCAAGTTTTTGCAAAAGTGATTCCATGCTTGAAAGAATTGTATGCATTTTTGGTTTCTTATGTTTTTAGGCCATCATAGTGAATTTTGAAAAGTTATAGTGCTCTAGATAGAAATTCTTTCTTCATCACTTAGTTGCATTTTGATTCGAAAAGACAAAAGAAAATGCTTAGATTTGGTTTTGATGATAGCTGATTTTCATGTTTTGCTTGGAAAAATGAAAAGAGTACTTTATTTTGTAAAATTTGGTAGAATTGAGATTTGTTGAAGCTTTGTTTGTTTTGGTAAAACCACTTGAAAAGACTCCCTCCCATACATAGTTTTCATCAAAAGGAAAGTGCATTTTTTCATGTAGTTAGGGCTTGAATTATGCTTACATTTATGTACTCACTTCATGCATTCACCTAGCCATCCAGATCAAATTAACGGTAGAACTAGAGTAAATTTTTTAGTAACTTGTGTGTTAAGTTAGAGTTGTGTTGCGACATCTTAAAACATGGTAGCTGTCGTTATTTGCCTACACTGCATCTCAGGGGTATTGTAGTCTTCCACGTACCAACCGGTATATCGAAGCTGTTTCATGTACCAACCGGTATATCGAAGGCTCTTTCACGTACCTTAGGGCATATCAAAAGGCACTTCACGTACTTGGCATATATCGAAAGGTGTTTCACATACTCTATAGTATATAGGAAGGTCTTATGCCTTATGATTGTGCATTAGGCAGCACCAAAATAGATTTGATATCCCACGTACCTTGCGTATATTGAGAGACTCTCCTAGGATTCCTGAAACCAACTAGGTCAACCATTTGGCCATCTTGGAAAAGCAATATATCGAGAACAGCACTCGGGGAGATTACTATGCACGTGCCATCCAGGTAGTTACGTATTTATGCAAGGGTATGGTCTCAATCCTCCTTGTTGGATTTTATTGTTGGACCCTGTGGTATATAGCGAGTTACGAAGCCTTGACAATCTTGTGAGGTACCAGAATTTTGAATCCACACCTATCACATAAGTTTGCTTGTGGCCTTAGTTTGTGTTTATTTTTCTAGATTGCTTTTCTTTTTTGTGGAATACTCTAGGAGAAACTCTTTTTGAGTCACTCTGGCTGACTTTCCTTGGAGGTCCCGTAGAATTTTGAACTTACCACCTGAATATCCCCTTAACTAGGAGGTAATTTCGAAGGTAAGAATGGACCGACACGTCATAGTCGTGTCACCTGAAGTAGAAAACCCTACTTTGAATATTGGAGCACACATGTTCCCTCCAGATTCACCCACCTCAAACCCCCCAAGGGGTGAAGAGGCGAAAACTTCCACTTCACAAGACCTACCTCCCGTTTCACCGAGAGAGCCTGGATAGTTGGAATGGTTAAATCCTCCCCATGATGACCTTGTGTCAGCTTCATTTGGTCCAACTGCACCCTTTTGGGAAACATCTCTAGGTCAACAAGTGGCTCATTTTTTCACTACATCCCCATCCCCTTAACCCACTCCTGAAGAGCTTTTTAGACCCCTTCGTGCTTGCTTGGATCAATTACGTTCCAAGGGTGATCAACATCGAAGAAAATAAATTTCATGAAGGCCTGAAGTCACGGAGATACCCATGTATCGACAGATCCCAATTTGCACTTTATCCTATGAATCACCAAAACCATCCACCCACAATGTGTCCACAGCTGAACCAACAGATGCCCTTTCTAGCTACGTTGGACCTACCTAACCTATCTTGTATGACTAATGACCCCATCTACCATGGATACAATTGGCCACCGATTCCGGTGAATCTACCATCATATATTCCCAAATTTGATGGCAAACCTGGTGAGGATCGAAAAAAGCATGTGATGACATACCACTTATGGTGTTCAAACAACTCCTTGATGGACAACTCGATCCATCTTAGGTTATTCCAATAGACTCTCACCGGCTCAGCTGCCAAGTGGTATATTGAACTACCACCCAACTATTTTCCATATTCCTGCTCTCTTGCTATGTCTTTTTTGACTCATTTCTAGTTGCCCATTTGCTATGAGAATGGTACGGACTTACTGACCTCACTCCGCCAAAATACTACCACTCATGTCTCAGATCATATCCATAAGTGGCAAAGGAGACATCATCTCATTAAGGGTCATATTCCATACCAACTCTTAGCTGACTGGTTCATAAAGTCTCTCTTACCTGTCGTAGCTTGAGATGTTGCCATGGGAGGGGTCGTCACTAAGGAATAGGCTATTGCTCGTGCCCATTACTTAGACTTGGTCTATGTTCAATCCAACACGTTGTATGAAATCGTTCCCGATGCACCCCACCCTATGTATGACCCTGCAAAACCCCCTAAGGGACCACAGGCCGATGGCATCATTGGTTCCCTTACCTCCCAGCCTTCTGCTCAAACAGGTGGATCGCCCAACCCCCAGGGTTATTCCCCATCACCACCACAGGCTGGAAACAGCACCACCAAGTCACCCACTCCTGCTTTCACTGAAGAGGTGAATTCTATTCAATCAGCTTTGTCTCAGAAGTCCAGTGGTAAGAAGAAAAACAAGGGAAAACCCAAGAAATCTTCCAATCAGCAGGAGTCCAAGCCCACCCCTGAAGACACCAAACAGAAAAGGAAGTTGAAGTATCCTTGTTTACTATGTGGTGGTGACCATTTCTCTAAGGAATTTCCTCACCAAGACGAAGTGCATAAGTTTCTCAAAGGACACTCTACTACTGTAGTTCTAAACGATCCCTTCCCCACTCAGAATCAACAACTGATCACTCAAACCTCTCCTTCCCACAGAGAGGGATCCTCCACCACACATGTTCTCATGATGCATAGTGAGATGGTTAACTTGAACACACGTTCATGTTTGTACGAATCAGTCCCTTAGAAGGAACCCATTGGAAGTAATACTAAAAAAGCTTCCACTTCTATTCCAGACATCACCTTACCAGACACTTCTCTCACCATTGAAAAGCCTTCTATAGAGTCAGCGTTGCATCTGCCCAAGAGCACGATTCGAAAAGCCATTTTCAATCCCAATGCTCGGGAAGCTCAAAACTACAATATTGTAGAGGACCTGGCACAAGCTCTTTGTGCTCTGTCGATGCTAGAGGTCTTGTAGATCTATCCCAACAAGCGCAAGACTCTTCTCGCTGCCATTGGTGCGATTGATCTGGATTCTTCTAATACCATCATGTTCCATCTTGAGTACTTTAAATTGAGGCTTTCCCACCAGTTGGCATTTCAAGTTGCTACAAATGTTGCTGGGAAGACAGTCCATCATACCATTTTGGATGAAGGAGCTTCTACCTCGTTCATCTCATTTTTTTGTTGGAGAACCATTGGTTCTCCCGAGTTAAACCATTCTCCCATGAACTTGAAAGCATTCGACGGTCATGGTTTCCAACCTCATGGGTTGTTACAAGACTTGGCAATCGAGTTGGGGGGTAAGACCGGAACCATTAACGTGGAAGTGGTTGCTGCTCCTTTACATTATAATATTTTACTTGGTCGTAATTGGTTTGATGCCATTATTGCGGTCACATCATCTATATTCCACATTGTGCAATTCCCCCACCAAGAATGAATTGTCACTGTTGACCAACTAGAATTCTGTACACCGGACACCGCTAATCATCCTGACGATAATGTCCCGCTACTTGGGAAATCTTTGCAACCATATGATAGTGTGGGGATTGGCCTCATAAAAGACTCATCTCTTATGGGCATTTTTGTGACCTCGGATCCCCCTAACCATATTGCCACGGAGAACATGATCTCCTCTAAGATTTCATCTTCCCCCAACCCTAACAATCCATGGCTTGTACCCAACGAAGCCACCATGCACTTCATTGGAGACACTATGCCTCTTTCCCCCGCAGAACTCACTTACGAGGCTATCCAGTCAGCACCAGAGGACCACATGGATGTGGCCTCTACATCCTGTTCTCTACAACAGACGTCGTCCTTACCCAATCCTCTGCTCTGGACTTTTCATTCCAACAAGTGCATTATGGAAGTTATGAGTGGGGATGACCCTCCATGGGAATACCTCCATCATCGATCATCTTTCCTTCCCCCTTTGGATACTGTAGAGAACCAAATCATGACTATTTTCATACCGATGTTTACCCTTGCCCCCAGTCCCCAATACTCACATGTCATACCGACACTGAGGGAAAATTTTCAAACATCAAACCTACCATTTTGGTAGACATATCGGTTACTCCTGGTGTAGTGGAACACATTCGTTTAGGCCAGAAGTGTTCCCCTAAGGAAATTACTACTTTCATAGCCTTGTTAAAGCAATTTTGAGACGTATTTGCTTGGAACTACAAGGAAATTCCCAGGATAAACCCTAATATTGTTTTGCACGAGATCCAAACCTATTCTGATGCTAAACCAGTCTGGCAGAAGCTCTGACCAGTACACCCTAGGAAAACTGTGGCGATTAAGGTAGAAATTGAAAAGCTCTTGAAGGCCGGTTTTATCTACCCTATTCCATTAACAAAATGGGTCTCAAATGTCATCCCTGTAGCTAAGAAGCAAGGCACCATATGTGTCTATGTTGATTATCGAGATTTGAATAAAGCTTGTCCTAAGGACAACTATCCCACTCCTTTCATCGACCAAATCATAGAAAATTGTGTCGGAAGTGTCATCTTCTTGTTCATGGATGGATTTTTCGGTTACAATGAAATTGAGATCCACCTAGCTGATCAACACAAGACAACTTTAATATGCCCTTGGGGCACGTTTGCTTATCACAAGCTCCCTTTTGGTCTTAAAAATGTTGGTGCCACATTCTAGTGGGCCATTTTGTACGCGTTTCATGATGTGAAGGAATTTATGGAACCTTATCTCGATGATCTCCCCGCTCACTCGTGGCAGAGTAACTTCCACATTGATCATCTGATGGTGGTATTCCTCAGATGCAGACAGTATAACATCGGTCTGAACCCTCACAAGTGTATCTTTTGCATCGAGTCTGGATGCCTCCTTGGTTTCATTGTCTCGAAATATGGGATCTGCATTGATCCCTTGAAGGTGGAAGCCATCGTTGCTCTCCCACCTCCTACTGATATCATGGAACTTCAAAGTTTGCAAGGGAAGGAAACTTACCTATGACATTTTGTCTGTAATTTCATGCAGAAGACGCAGGGTTATATGAGACTACTTAAGAAGGACATCCCGTTCATTTGGGACGATCAAGTGCAACACTCCTTCGATAGTCTGAAACATGCCATTATGCATGCTCCTATGCTCCAACCGCCTAATTACTACAAGTATTATATCCTTTATCTTGCTTCTTTTTCTACCACGATCACCATGGCTTTGGTACGAGAAGACAACAACACCTAGGAGCATGTGATCTACTATCTAATTAAGGGTCTTATTGACTTCGAAACTCGTTATTCACATGTCAAGAATCTCGCACTCGCGGCAGTCATTGTCATCCAAAATTTCCGTCAATACATACTTCTCTGCACCACCACCATCATCGCCGACTCGAACCCCATGTACCACATCTTTACACATCAAGTACTTGGGCACAAGTATTCATGCTGGATCGTGATACTTTAGGAGTTCGATCTCCTCTTCGAGAAATATAAGTCTAAGAAGTCTTTGGTGTTCACCGAGCTCATTTGCGATCTTCCTAGTGTTGAATTAGGATCTGAGCCAAATGATTCTCTTTTAGATGAATCATTGTTCCTCATTAGCACGTCTAACCCATGGTATGGGGATATTACCTTATATCACCAAACCCAACATTTCAACCCCCAACTGTCTGATGACGACAGTCGTCGTATATGTTACCATGCCAAGTATTAATTTATCTTTAGTGATACCTTGTATCGTCGTGGTATAGATTCCATTCTTCGACATTGTCTGACACATGAGGAGGCTGAATACATATTAAATGACTGTCACTCTGGGGCTTGTGGTGGTCATCTCTCTGGGATGGATACAACCCAGAATATACTATGCGTGGGATATTATTGGCCATCCATCTATAAAGATTGTATTGAGGCCATTAAAAAATGTCCCTCATGAAGCATTTTCAAACAAAAAATTTCACCCATCCAGCCCCGTTACACCTAGTTATTACTGTTGGCCCCTTCGCCAAATGGGGCATTAACTTCATGCACTATAAGCCTACCTCATCCGAGGGGCATGGTTATGTCATAGTAGCTATGGATTATTTCACAATGTGGGCTGAGGCTATGCCTACATACATTGACGACGGCAAAACTGCTGCACTCTTCATGTTCAATCATGTTATCTCCTGCTTCAGAGTTCCACAAGCCATAGTAACCAACCATGGATCTCACTTTCAAAACCATATGGTCGATGAGCTAAGAACCAGATTGGATTTCCATCATGAAAACTCAACACCTTACTACCCGCAGTCTAATGGACAAGTGTAAGAACCATAATACTCATAAAATCCATTAAATAACAAAATCATATTAAATATGCATGCAGATCTCTGTACCAACACAAGGATCTGATAACATGTAAAATCTTATAAAATCCAGAAACAAACAAGAACAACATGCATAGAAGATATGACAAAGAAAGTGGATCTAATCAATAATAACAGAAAATATGCTATGAAAATTAAGGAGCCATACCTAGTTAAATGACCTAGCAGCTACCATTACCTTGAGAGCTGCAATAGTGCAACTGAAGGTGGGGGGATGACTCTCCACCCAACCAACCCCAAGCCAATGGCTAGGGGCCATCCCAGTATGCCTATCCTAATACTCTCGGTACCCCGATCCTGATATCATGATCATTATACCCCAGGCATCTCGGAAGGCTAGCCAAAACATCTTCCCTAGCACCCTCAAGGAACTAGCCCCAGGAATTAGAAGTCCTTCTACATAAACCTCCCTCTCGGTGAGTAATTCTCCAACCGTGGACCCTGGTCACATCAGAAGTTCTCCGAGAAGTATCCATGGAATTGCCACCTTCCCAACTTCTGGTACAAAAGTCAAGCACTGCTGGCATAGAGCTAATTGTTGGGCTTGTCCCCTAGCCCATAATATATTTATAGTAGCCATTGTCATTCGTGGTTATGGGCTCCCACGAAATCATAGAATACTTAGCCTCATCAGGCTATTTGAGTGGATCACCTGGAACAAGTAGCACTTGCCATAATGAATAATCATTAGTAACCATTTCTCAATACCATAATATCATGGATCAACCTTGAATCATGTGCTAACAAGAATGTCTAGCCACCAATTCATATTGCATTACATTGCATCATAAGCCATTGTCACGATAAGTCATGCCAACTTTAACATCTAATGCATTTAGGTGCTTTGTGCTACCATTATAACATAACTGGTCATGATACTTCCATAATTTCATTAAGCATCTCATTAATATGCCATGATAAGCTACCATATTTCAACATTAGTACTATCAACATGGAGTAACAACTCACATAATCCATCATCATATCAAATATGCATTCTACGGGGAGCAATAAGGGTTAGCATGAAACGATAACATGTCATACCAAATATATGATATAATCTCTTATTCTTCACTAACACATAACAAAGCTGTAAAATACCAACATTGGCCACAACATGCTTTCATACCATTTATGTGCCAAATGTCATTTATCTCTAGATGCAATGATAAGCTATAATATCATTTTATGTTCCATACATCATCTATCTTATAAAGCACCATAACATCTTGAAATAACATCAAGAAGTATCACATGCACAACCCATGGATAGAAATAACAACATCAAATTTCACATGAATAATGCATGACCATGAAGGCATCATTCCAAAAACAACATGTTGAAACACCATATCATGTACCACATAACTTACATCTCAAGATGCCATAATTAAGACTATAAATTACCATTTGAGTATCAACAATCAATGCATCATGTGCCTTATGTCCTATGCATATAGGACCCATAATAAATTGAGTATCGACATGAAATATGCATCATGGAAACTGAGTAGTAGCAGGGAAAAATAAACTAAGTATCATCATGAAATATGCAACATGTGTCCTCTAACTTCAGAAGCCATACAATATAATTCAACAACTACAATAGTACCCTAGTTCACTCGATAATTTTGGGTGGAAGAAATTATGATTTTACTATGGTATCGAGATCACCTGATTTTATGTAATAATTATCAAATCAAACAAAAGGTCCTTTCGGAATTGCACACTTCTCCTAAAGGAGGAAATTTAGGGTTCTTAAAACTTACCATATGATCAAAAAATATTTTTCTAGGGAGGTCTTAAAACTAATTTCCATAAATTTCTCATAGAATGTTTGGTTTTCTAATAGAACATGGAAAGACAATCAGGAAACCAAGTCTCTCACAAGAAATTAGGACACTGTTAATTTTTTAGCATTAATTCAATATACTCTAGGATATTTATTGAGAGAATAACATATACTACATATCAAGTATAACAATGCATATCAATCACACCAAGCAATCACATGAGACAATAGACACACAGAGTTTCACTGGGGAAAACCATAATGGTGAAAAACCCCACAACTTCCTCATAGATAGAAAGAGCAATGATACAACCAAAGTACACAGAGACATTCCTCCTAGTAGCTGAACCTCCTCCTCCACTAGTGCACCACTTTCCGAGTAGTGTAGAAGTGAATAATGAGATGATCAAATAGAGAGCTCCCACTCTCTATTTATACTTGTCCTATCCCGCCTAATAAACTAACAGGGCCGACTTGTCTAACTCCGTCTAATAACCCATGGTTACATTAATCCGGGCCGACCCCTCACTAGGTGGTCTAATAACCCATCAGAGCAAGTTATGACACTTGTGACACTTGTCAATACAAGTGATGACACTTTCATATAGAGGAATAATACGATCTCTATAGGAGTACAATACACATAGGTGAAATACATTCCGATGTTACATATATATCAACACTCCATCTTAATTAGGAAGGTATTTCTCGACACAGATCGACTAGCACAAGTCTTCTTATCTGGATCATCGTCACTAGATCATCGTCATCGAATCATCATCATCGAATCATCGTCATCGTCGCTACTACTGCTATCTCAATTAATCTCCAATCTACTCGTCATAGGAAGTTCTACAGAGCTAGTCTTTTTTCATACTGGATGTAGGCCCACCACCTGCAGGTCTTCATCATCACTGGCCATATTGTGGAGTCTTCAGGACTTATTACGTGAGTCAACAGAACCTCAAAAGAGCATCCCTGGACTTTTTTGAGCACACAAATCAACCTATCGGATCTCCCAGGACCTTTTACATGCCACTGCACAACCTGTCCATGGCCACATAGTATCATCCTGATACTCATGATCATTGTCTACGAAGCACAGTCCAGATGCACACAATACAACACTTACACTCACTGGTATGGGAGGACACAGTTCAACCATCCGGGAAGGGCTCAGCACTCACATCAACACACATGGGAGAAAATATATACCACCATGTTGGAAAGGCTCTGCACTTACATCAATGCACATGGGAGAACACATCTACCACCATGTCAAAAAGGATTTGCACTTACATCAACGCACATGGGAGAACACATATACCACCATGTCAGAAAGGCTCTATGCATCTGTGTCTTCGGACTCATCACACGTGATCCACCTAATCATGTCAAAGCATCTGCCTGATGCATGTCATCACAGCATGATCATCCTAATCATCAATGCATCCACCTAATGCATACCATGTATCCATCTGATACATATCATCGTACATGATCTACCTGATCATACAATGTATCCACCTGATACATATCAACATACATGATCTACCTGACCATACAATGTATCCACCTGATACATATCATCATACATGATCTACTTGATCAACCAATGTATCGACATACATGATCTACCTAATCATACGATATATCCACCTGATACATATCATCATACATGATCTACTTGATCATACAATATATCCACCTGACACATATCATCATACATGATCTACCTGATCATACAATGTATCAACATACATGATCTACCTAATCATACAATATATCCACCTGATACATACAAAAATACGTGATCCAACTGATCATATTAAGCATCCAACATGATGCATATACATATACATGATCCAACTGATCATATCCAGCATCCAAGATGATGCATATATAGAGTATTAACTAGAGCATCGTCCTGATGCTCATCATCCAGTGCTTACATCCACAGCCATGGGAAGGATCCTCCTCTCACCATGCTTGGTATGGCTCTTGCAAATGTGTCCATCACTTCTTCGTCGAAGTGTCATCAATCTGATGATCACCAAGCCTCTCTCTGAAGTACTCAAACTTCACTCTGGCTAGTGGTTTCGTCAACACATCTGCAACCTGCTCATCTGTCGCAACATACAGGAGCTTCACTGCTCCTCTCTGCACCATATCCTTGATATAGTGATATTTGATCTCAATGTGCTTCGACCTGTCATGGAACACTGAGTTCTCAGATAGCTTCACACAACTCTGGTTGTCACAAAAGATACCAATAGCCTCCAACGGGAGATCAAATAACTCAGACAGTAGCTTCCTGAGCAATACTACCTCACAACTAGCCGAACAAGCTGCAACATACTCTGCTTCAATTGTACTCAGTGCTACGCAGGATTGCTTCCTGCTAAACGAAGAGATCACACCTGATCCCATACTGAAGCAGCACCCAAAAGTGCTCTTCCTATCGGCATCATTGTCTTCCTAGTCTAAATCAACATAACCCTACAAGTTAAATTTTTATTCGCATCATACTTGAGCCCATAATCAATTGTACCCTTCAGGTACCTCAGAATATGATTTATAGCAACCAGGTGAACACCTCTGGGATCCATCAGGAACTAGCTCAATGTGTTCACCGCAAAGCAAATATCTGGTCTCGTGTTCATGAGGTACATCAAGGACCCAATCATCTGATGATACACCGTGACATCAACTGACTCAGATGAAGCATCACATAGAAGCTTCAGGTTCGATGCCATAGGTGTGGCCATGGACTTGCAGTCCATCATCCTGAACCTCTTCAAGATCTCTACTGCATACTTCCCTTGTCCAAGGAAGATCCCATCTACACTCTACCACACCTCCATGCCTAGAAAATAGTGCATCATCCCCAAGTCCTTCATCTCAAACTCGATAGCAAGCTTCCTCTTGGTATCGGCAATCAATCTATCCTCACCTGTAACAAACAAGTCATCCACATACATAAGTAGTATCACAAGATTTCCTCCCTCAACCTTGTAGTAAAGGTTGGAATCCGCTTTACTCTTAGTAAATTCCAAACTGGATAGAAAGTTTTCTATCCTACCATACCAAGTTCTAGGAGCTTGCTTCAAGCCATACAAGGCTTTCTTTAACCTGCACACATATGACTCTCTGTCATGTGTCTCAAAACCAAGTGGCTGCTCCACATACACTTCCTCCTCGACTACACCATTCAAGAAAGCTGTCTTGACATCCATTTGGTGTATCTTCCACTTCATCACTATAGCCAAAGCAAGTACTGTTCTAATGGAAGTGTATCTGGCCATAGGAGAAAAAGTCTCTTCATAATCAATCCTTTCTTTCTGGGAGAATCCACAAGCTACAAATATCGCTTTGTATTTCTCTATGCTGCCATTTGCAGTATGCTTGATCTTGTAGATCCACTTGGAAGTCACCATAGACTTCCCTTCAGGTCTTGGGACTACATCCAAAACATCATTCTTCATTATTGACTGGTACTCCTTAACCATGGCATCCTTCCATTCTTTCTTTTCCGCTGCTTCTTCATAACTGGAAGGTTCTTTGTTCATAATGTCACAGAGTAAGGAAACAAAGCTGGTATGAGATCTAGTTTTCTTCCTTGCTCTGTGTTCTTCTTCTAGAATGCCATACCTTTTTGCATCTTGAATGAGCTCTCTAGTCCATGCAGGTTTTCTCTTATGAGAGTTCTTCTCACAGGGTGGATCTACAGGTATTTGTGGATCTTCAACTTCACGATCTGCTTCTGGAACTGTTTCATTCATGGTGATGTTTTGAAATCTGGTTTCCTTTGGTTCTTCACGATCTTCAACAGGTGCCTTCCTTGACTTGATGAAAGCTGAGTCTTCATCAAATGTTACATCCCTGCTAACATCAATCTTCTTGAACCCTGGAAAGTATATTCTATAAGCCTTCGAGCTTTCAATGTACCCCACATAAATACCCTTCTTTCCTGAAGGATCTAGCTTTGTCCTCTTTTGCTTTGGAACATGAGTGTATACTGGGCAACCAAATATTCTGAGATGGCTGAATTCAGGTTTCTTACCATAGAATACCTCTTCTAGTGTCTTGTTTTCCAATATCTTGTGAGGTGTTCTATTCTGCACATATACAGCTATCCTAGCTACTTCTTCCCATAGATGCATAGGCAGATCCTGGTCATGCAGCATTGCTCGTGCTACTTCCATGATTGTTCTATTCTTTCTTTCTACAACCCCATTCTATTGTGGATTGTAGGGAGTAGTCAACTCCCTCTTAATCTGTGAATCACTGCATAGCTTCTTGAAATCACCTGAAGTGAATTCTCTGCCATTGTCGTATCTGAAAGTCTTGATCTTCTTATCAGTTTGATTTTCCATCAAGGGTTTGAATTCCTTGAACTTATCAAACACTTCATCTTTGTTCTTCAAGAAGTAAACCCAAGTCTTCCTAGAGAAATCATCAATGAAAGAGACATAGTATACATACCCACTCAAAGAACTGGATGACATCGGACCGCATACATCGGAGTGGATAATTTTCAAGATTCCTTTAGCTTTGCTTTCACTACTTGGAAATTCCTTCTTAATGTTCTTTCCTTTTTCACATCCTTTGCAAACCTTTTCATGCTTTGTCTTGATTTCAGGAAGACCCTCTACAGCTTTGCTTGCAATTGATAGTGCCCTATAGTGTACATGAGCAAGCCTTCTATGCCAAAGTTCACTTGGCTCCATGGATTCATGTACCATGGCATGTTTAGATTGTCCCTTCAGTTTGTACAATCCTCCCTCTTGCTCTCCAATCACTATTGCATCATCTATAGTTTTACCCTTTGGCCACATTAGGACTTGGCCATCTAGAAATGCAACCCTCGTGCCTTTTGCATCCAATGCAGATATGGAGAGTAGGTTCTTCTTGAGCCCAGGTACATATAGAACATCTTTCATCTTCAAAGACTTCCCAGAGTCTAGGTTGTAGGAGGCTTCACCACTTCCCTTGATGGGGTATTGATAGTCATCCCCAAGTTTCACCTTATGGGGTGATTCATGTTCAAATAGATTTGCAAAAGATTCTTTAAACCCAGTCATTTGTTTGGAATCCCCACTATCAATAAGCCAATCATTACAACCATGAGAGATAGTACATGTGAGCGCAAATATTAGAACATATTCATCTTCACTAGATGAGTCATTACTTTATGCTCTAGCCTTCTTCTTGGGAGGTTCAACATCCTTGGAAGCATGAGCATGACATCTCTTCTTGTTGTTCTTCTTCCTTTTGTTGAAGTTGTTGTTGTTGTTCTTTTTGTTCTTAGGAAAATCTGAAGCAAAGTGTCTCTTCTCATTACATGTGAAGCATCTGAGATCTTTCTTATCTTTATGTTGATGGTGGTGTGAAGATTTCTTGGTATGACAATGCTCCCTCTTTGACCTTTGTTTCTTGGTGTGTGCTGTGAGAGCTTGATCTTCATTCCCCATCTTTTCTTCTCGAGCCACAAGCCTTGCTTCTTCTTGTGAGCATTCCTCCCATAGTCTACTGAAAGAGATCAACTTCCTTCTTGCACAGATTCCTTGGATAAAGGAATCCCATCACCTAGGTAGGCCATTCAGAGTGGTCATGACAATTTTATCATTCCCCACCACTTCATCCACAACTTCAAGTTGTTCCTTGAGAGACCTTAGAGAAATAAGATTGAATGGTCTCTCCATTTTGAAGCTTTACCCCTTTCAATTGGTTCTGTAGAGTCATCTTCCGATTTATGTTCTTCCTTTCAAAGAGCTTGGTTAGGAAATCAAACATCTCCTTGGGTGTCTTTAGAGATGACACACATGGTATGATATGGTCTTTGATAGAATCATCAATGATCCTCTTTTCCTTGACCAAATTATTCTTATGTAAGGCCTTAGCCTCTTCTTCCTCTTGGACAGGGACCTCAGAACTTATGTAATTATCCAATTCATTTTCTTCCAAGATTAACCCAATCCTATACGTCCATGCTCGGAAGTTATCAGCCCCTTCAAGCTTATCCTCAAGATTGGTGTGGTGAGACATCTTAAAGAGTACCTCAAATGGAAATATAAAATATTTAGGTCTTACCACTTGATTTGCAGAAATTTGGATTTGGTGTTGGATTAGGGTTTGTCAAAAAAACCCTAAAAATTCAAAATGTGAATTTTAACTTTCTGAAAGGATAGAAAGATGCACCATGATGAGATAATCGGCCTGGTATATTTAGAATTTGAAATCTGCAAAGTTTCACCCTTTAGAAATGCCTTTTAGTCTTCCCAGATTCACTAAGGAGGACCCTGAATTAGGGTTTGAGTTTTCCGAAGCTTCACCCAACCGAAAATATCGATCCAAAGCTCTAAACTTTGATTTTTCCAAGGATCTTTTAGCTATGTCCTCAGATTTCATAAATTCCTATCATTGTGGAAACCCTAATTGTTAGGGCCAAAAATGAAAGTGCCCAGAATTGAATTCTGATTGGACAGAAAGATGCGCCTTGCTGAGGAGTCTCAAAATACCCTACTACCTTTCACGATCTATGGAGAGAAACCCAATAAATTAGAAACCCTAGTTTCCGCAACTGCACAGTGTCTTCTTCTCATGTTAGCTCTGATACCATGTTAATTTTTGAGCATTAATTCAATATACTCTAGGATATTTACTGAGAGAATAGCATGTACAACATATTAAGTATAACAATGCATATCAATCACACCAAGCAATCACATGAAACAATAGACAGATAGAGTTTCACTCGGGAAAACCATAAAGGTGAAAAGCCCCACAACTTCCTGAGAGATAAAAAGAGCAATGATACAACCAAAGTACACAGAGATAGTCCTCCTAGCAGCTGAACCTCCTCCTCCACTAGTGCGCCACTTTCCAAGTAGTGTAGAAGTGAATAATGAGATGATCAAAGAGAGAGCTCCCGCTGTCTATTTATACTTGTCCTATCCTGCCTAATAAACTAATAAGGTTGACTTGTCTAACTCAGTCTAATAACCCATGGTTACATTAATATGGGCCGACCCCTCACTAGGTGGTCTAATAACCCATCAGAGCAAGTTATGACACTTGCGACACTTGTCAATACAAATGACAACACTTTCGTATAGAGGAATAATACCATCTCTATAGGAGTACAATATACATAGGTGAAATACATTCCGAAGTTACATATACATCAACAGACACCAAGTCTACCACAATACTACAAGCATTATCTATACCAAGTCAACATTGGGAAGAGGTCTCAATAGATTTTACCATAGGTCTACCAAAGTAAGAAGGAAAGAGTGTCATCATGGTAGTAGTGGAATTACTCTCACAATACACCCATTTATTCTCTCATTCTCATCCTTTTAAATCAAGAATAGTAGTTTGCAAACATTTAAATTGTTGTGTATTTTGAAATGATAAAGAGCCAAGGTGAATTTGTTTTTTTTTTTTTTTGTTTTTTTTTCACTGCCACACAAAGTTGTTATTATCTTCAATGCATGAAAACCTCCAATTTTCAATTATATTTGGTTTGTTGGCAAGGCTCCACTAAATCATGACAAAATATGAGTTTGAGCCTTGAAGGTTTGGACAAACTCCTTCACCGAATGATAATTCATTTATTCTTCTCTATGAGACAGAAGCTAGTGAGAAGAGGCCAACATAAGACTTAAAAAATCTGCAACCTCGTTGAACATTTTCCATACTCACAAATGGCATTTCAAAATCAGACTATGCAAAATGTTGTTGCCAAAATCCGACCATAGAGTGCATCAAGATCACGACATGTGTATGGTTGATGCCATATGACATATACAATCTCGATTACAGTCATGGGAGACAGGATGGTATGCCGCAGGAGGACGGCACGAAGTAAGGACACACAGGCTGTAGGGGCTAAAGCCCTCTCACAAATTACCATGAAATAATTAAAACCAAAACATGGCAAAACTTTGTAAAATAAAAAGTTGTCATTTGTATAGATAATCTTAGATTCATTATGTCATAAACATAATAATAAAATATTAAATTAAAAAAATACAATACCAAAACAAAAGATATATATTCTAATTAATTAAACTAAAAGAATTAATTAAAATATCTATATGAGAATGTAAATGCCACGGTTTCTTGTTAGCTCCTCACATGTTCTTATGGATGAGCTAGAAACCCCACTTTAAAGCCAATAGCTCACTACAATATATATAATTTAACTCTAAATCACTACCATATATTTTTTAAGTCTAAATTTATCATGACTAGAAAGAGAAACCATTTTTTAATTGCAAAAACTACAGAAAAGATTTCCACCTTACATTTACATTTCTGACAAAGCAATTTCCTCCTTTTTTTTTATAATAAGAAAAACTGAGTATTAAAACTCACAATAAGCATTCATCGATAAGTATAAACTGTAAATTGTGCACATTTCTTTGTTAAATGGACCAGTTATATAAAAGGCACAAAAATACTCGTCAAAATAATGACTTTATATGTGTTCTAAAATTATTATTAGCAAGAAAAATGTCCAATAGTTTTCCTCCACGAGGAGAGGAAAAAGGAAGACAAATCCACGACAGCCAACTGTTTTATCGTTCAAATTTATTTAGTAAATTTAATACTGAATCCTACAGGAATAAATCCTTCTTTTAATGCAATTAATCATCCATTAGTTCTCGAACGCATAGACTGATTGGAAAGCCTTTACTCAAGCTAGGAACAGGAAAGTGGGAGATCTTCTGCTGCAAATATTAAGAACATATTAAAAACAATTTTAGAAGATTCAACTAATTTTATTCGGGTAATGTAGAGCATCAATAAATTCATATAGTCGGATACTCTCTTTGCTGTTACGTTACTGTTTTGTAGCTTTTACTTCATTCCAAAAAAATAATTTTAGGACTTGGTAGAGATTAATTACGGGCAATGCTGCTAAGAGAAATCAGTTTCTTATTTCTCATGCTATGAATTAGGTCTTAAGAAGGAAAACCAGGACCTGAATTTGGTGACGAAGTTATGGAGAAACAGGGCCAACTCAAGTTTTGCCAGATGCATTCCTGGACAGAGCCTGGTACCTCCTCCAAAAGGCATAAACGAGGGATTCTTTGAGAGCTCCTGCAATACAAAATATTGAACTAAATTAGACATACTAACACAGTTTGGGTTCCTGAAAACATGAAGTTATGGATTTAATGCTAATTAATTACTTGATCTTGTTGCCAACGCCACGGGTTAAACGTGAGAGCAGAAGGATGGTACTTATCGTCCAGATGGGTTCCTACCATAAACACCAACACTGACCATCCCCTTGGAATCACAAAGCCTCCTGAGAACACAAGTTTACAATGATCAGAAAGCTGAGGTAAATATCATAACTGGATATAAAGACGAGCCAGCCATTGAAAAGCAAAAACATTGCTGGATGACTTTGGTTTTAATGTCTTCTTTTGCTTCTTTCATAACCGCAGGACCAAAGTTGCCGAGACGAAGTGTTTCATTTATGACCTGGGATTTGAACAAATACAAACATGATCAGTCATCTGGAAATTGCTATTGCTTATAATGTCAGAATTGAAGACTGAAGCTGGTAAGATAAAGACGATTAGGATAAATGCTAAACGTTTTACCCTCAAAATTTTAACTCTAAAGAAGTAGAAAAATTGGTAAAGAAGTAGACAAATTGGTAAAATGATTTTGTTGGATGACATTGAATAAGATGAATAGATTGAGTGATTAGAAAAGAAAACTAGGCAAGGTTGAAGTTCCTTTCCGATACACACTGATACTAAGTCAACAAAGTGAGCATTAATAATCCAAATTCAGCAAAGGTTTTTGACGATGTTAAATCGATCTGTATAGTCAAAATCTGTAAAATTCCTGTATAGTCAAATTCTGTAAAATTTGCAATTTCGATTAAATTCGAACAACAGCAATGGCATCACACGTAAATCATTGACCCGTTATAAACCCAGCAATTAGTGGCATACACATTCGGTGAATTTCATTGACCCGTAGTCGTCCCAAGCGAGCTTTTGGTTTCTCAGATTCCCCTTTCTCTTTAATAGAGCGTCGTGCTCAGCCTGTGCCATGCATTTTCCAACATTAGCCCAGTCCATCCAATATTAATGTATTGATACCAGCGAAATGCTTCTAAATTTGCAGCGGCTATCATTTATATTTATATTTATGAAATGTTTATATTTATATTTATACTAGACAGTCACACACCTTCAATTCCTGATATGCTTGGGGACAATCCGTGAGAAATTTGATAGCGAATAACATGGATCTGGACGAGGCTTCGTGACCAGCAAAGAGCAGGAGTAATATAAAATCTGCTATCATTTCTTCTGAAAGCGACTCTTCTTTCAAGAGTTTCGTTAACAAATCATTATGGACAACTTGTGGATTCTTCTTTCTGTCGTCTATAGCCTCGTAAATCCTTTTTAACAGAAACTCCCTAGCCTGCAGCACCACTGTAGTCGTTACTCAATAATAAATAATAATCAAGAAAATAAGAGAGTCGCTACTCAACCCATAAGAACAAATCAAATTAATGTTCAATCAAATGAAAGAGAAAATTAATGGGGCTCTCTGCACCTTAAATGCTCTCGCGTACGTGGTACCCGGGATTCTGATCGGAACAGACAGTATACCTTCAGTGAAATGCTCAAACGCCTCACATATCTCTTCCGTCTCCTTGGAAGGCGATAAGTCGAGCAATTGTTTTGCCATTAAATTCAGAACCAGCTATAATGTAACACCAGAAACAAATCGAATGTTCAGTCTGAAAATTTTGAGTAGAATCTAACGATATTTTTTCATATTTATGAATGGATTCAAATTTTGAGAAGAATCAAAGGATATCTATTCATATTTATTGATATGGATTTTTAATAAATTATGTTAGTGTGAAATTTTTGGACAACCCAGAGTTTTTCATCAATGGGATTTTATGAGCTTTTGTTGCTCTGTTGCTCGATATCAGTTTCAAATATCTTTGCTCTTACACTAATTTTTTTAACTTTTTAGATCTCCAAAATTATAGTGAGTTAGGGACACTCCTATGTAAACTTTTTGAATTAGAAATAACAGTTTAAAGAAAACTAAATCTCTTTTCTTAACAGATGTCACTCAAAATTAAAGGTAATCATCATCATCTTCATTATTAAAAATAAGTAAACAAATAAATCTAATTGGAGGTATTTAAATGTTACGTGATGTTATATAATTTTTTATTATTATTTTTATTTGATTAAAAATTTAGAATAATTATTGAAATTCTAAATATTAATTATCAATTTTTAAAAATCATTCCAATTTAAAATATTAAATATTAATTTAAAATTGAAATTACAAAAATTAACTATTAAAACTACAATAAAAGTATCTGAGTGCCAATCCATTTATACATTTTAAAAATTGTAACAATGAAATGTTCGCAATCGGATGATAATAATCCAAAAAAATCTATATAATTTAACATTTAAATCTATATAATCTAGCATTTAAACAACATGAAGATCTACCACAAATCTTTGTAGTCTAACATTAAAACTACTTCGTGAAGGTCTACCAAAAAATTATTAATTTTAATTGGTTGTTTGATTCTACCAACCTGTTGACACTCGTGTTGAAGATGGATATTCTTCTTGGCTTGCCATTTGACGAAGGTGGTGTGCAGAAGGTTCTGTATGTCCTCCATGAAGTCCACTTTCAGCCTCTCGAATCTCAGCAAATTTACAGCCGTCCCGTGGAGCTTCTTCTGGAGATCTCCGTGCACCGAAAGCAAACTGAGTTTCCCGAGGAGATTTCGAAAAGGTTTGGGAAAGTACGCTTGAAACTGCTTGCCTTCGTGTTGCAGGACATGTTTGTTGAATTCTGGATCAACTGACACAACCAACCGAGCTCTTCCAAACAAATTCGATCTAAAGATCTCCCCGTACCTGTTTAATTTGTATTCAGGTAATTCAGATTCCCATTTTTGTTTTGTCTTGATTATTCGGATCCCAAGTCTGGGTGCCACGCCTTTGGATTCGATTGCCATAACTTTTTGTGTTGTGGAATTAATTATTCTATTCTTAGAGCCTTATGCACCGATGGCCTTTTAATAGCCTAAATTCTTATGCACCGATTTAGCCTTTTAACAGGGTAAATTCATTTTGGGTGTGAACTATCATAGTCCGAATCAATTTTGGATTCCCGTTTTTATTTTTCCTGTAAGTTACTATCTTTTGAGACCCTTATGTTGTATTTGACCTTATTCTTAGGTTATTTACATGAGCTCACATTCACACTAAAACTTTTAATATTCATATACACTAGCAATAATCATATTCATAATATTAATATGTCTCAATACTAGATGTAAATAGGATATATATTATAGGAAAAAACATTAATATGAAAATGATGTGTCTAATTTGCCTTTATTTGCTTATTCTCATACATTAATATTATTATTAATGTAATTATTGCTAATAACAAATGAGTTCATAGACATATCTCCAAAGAATAGTAATAAAATAATATTATTTAATAATTTGAATGAAATAAATATTTTAATGATTTGTTTTATAACATTGTTTAATTAAACAATATTATTATGTTGTAATAATTAATTAAACATATTAAATATAAAATAATTTAATTCTTATTATTGTTATTTACTTAATAATAATATTAATTAATAAATAATTAAAGTTTATTTAATAATAATATTAATTATTAAATAATTAATAAATTTTAAAGATATTATTAAATAATACTTAATTAATAATTCCTTAGGGGTATAAGAATCATCGAAGGTCGCTCCATGGCTAGGGTTTGAGAGTCGGCCGCACAAAACCTCGGCGACCATGGTTTCTTCCACGGCCGCCCTTCTTCTTTCCCGCGTTTGCTTTCTGTCATCGATGGAGCGTGATGGATTTTTCTGAGTTTGGAGTGAGGGCGGCGCCTTTGCGCGGCGACCGATTGGGTCTGTGAGCTAGAGATCCAGTGGCGGCGGCGGCGGTTTCCGAGAGTTCCACGATGGCAGAGATGGTTGGAAGTTGCGGTTAGGCTTGGCAACATCGGCGCGACAGAGGGCGGATGGTTGCTCCAGGGCGCGTCGGCTGTGAGTAGACCCTGCGTGCGGCTGTAGTGGGGGCATCAAAGCCAGGCCCAGCCTTCTCGGTGGCATTCACCCTTGACAGCGTGGGGTGGCTTACCTACAGGCTCCTACTCCTTCGACTACGGCTGCTCCTTCGACTGCAGCTGCTACATCCTCGATGGTGGCGGCTACTTCTTTTGGTTGTTCCTTCATCGAGCATTCAGATCTGAAACCGATGGCCCTATTTTCACCTGCTGTTCAAGATTTATCTGTTCTTCTTCTTGTGGCAACATTTTCTTTTGGGTTCACTTTTTGGTTCAGCTCTTTACAAGCTGTTTTTTTCTATTGTATCTGAGCCATATTGGCTGACCCGATGTAGGGCTTTGTCATTCATGGCGGGCCTAAACCTAGGCGTTTTCTATGTTTTTCTTCGGGTGTTTTGACACTTATTTTAGACCTCAGAGATGGTACTGATATTGTGCTTTAAACAGCAAAAACACTCTTCTAGAGTGAAGATGATCTATGTAATTTTGTACTCGAAAGATGAAATAAAATTATACTTTTTTTTCGGGGGGAAAAAAAAAAATCCTTACGGATATAAATTAATAACTCATATTGTTATTTAGTTAATAATAATATTAATTAATGAGATAATTAATAATATATTAAAATATTTATTTGTTATTTATGTAATTATATATTATAATTAATAAAGATAGGTAGAATATATTTATTAACATTATGATATATTTGAAACATTAATAATGTTTTTTTATTATATTAGTTTACTAATAAAATAATTTTGTTTAATTATTTATAATATAATAATATATGGTAACAATTATTAGTTAATTATAATATTTTATTATACTTTAGTAAATAAAATTAATATAATCATGGTACATTAATAATATTCAAAAAATAATTATTTTTTATTTAAATAATTAGTTATTATATTAAAATTAATAAATCATTATTAATATTGAAGATATGTATAATATTATGATGTACTTTTAAATCTTTATTTATATTATTATATATATTGACATATTAATAATTTTTTTTACTATATTATTTTAATAATAAAATAATTTTATCTAATTATTTATAGCATAATAATATATTGAAAAAAACATTATTTTATTATACTTTAGTAAATAAAATTAATACAATCATGGTACATTAAAATAATAAAAAATATAATAATTAATTAATTAATTGTAAGTTAATAATCTATAAATTAATAATATCTTTTAAATATAATGATGATATTTTTAATAATATTATATTTTAATTAATTTGAAGGTATAAGAATATAGTGTTGAATTAATAGATTATATTGAAAGTAATAATATTATGTGATATGCATGAATGGTTGTTGTGGAATTGCGACATTCATTGAAGGACACGCATTAATGTATTTTAATATAAAAAATACATTAGGATGAAATGTAGTATTGTGGTATTGGGGTTATTTGCATGTTCGATACACAATGATATTTGTAGAAATACAAGTTTGGTAATACAATTTTAGTTATTATGGGTCATACTCAGCACAAATCGAAATACAATTGGTACATGAAATCAATGTTGTAGTGGTTAAATCGTTGTACTGTGTATCAATGTGACAATTTTTTGTGAAGTTGAGATGCATGAAAGAGTTTGTCACAATGTGACGTTCATCAAGGGTAATGTTGTACTTTGATGTTTATGTTGACAATGGAATGTAGCATAAATGTATTGATGTTAAATGTTGTCATTAGTTAAGATTGTTGGTGATTTGAGGTCACATTTTGGTTGTGAATCTATTATTTTGAATACGATTTCAACCATAAGGATGGAATGTGGTATTGTGATATTAGGGTTGTTTGCTTGTTCTATGCACATTCAATTGATACAAATAAAACTGTGGCTATGCTATTTTAGTTGTTGCGAGTTATACTTGATACCAATTGTAATGCAATTGGTATATGATTTCAATGGTGTAATGGTTAATTCATTCTATAACGTGTCAATGTGAACACATGATAAGACATTGAAATAATTAATAACCGCCCATTGTTTGAGAGTCTTAGGGCTGGTGCAAGCTAATGTTGGCCACTCATGATGCGTTAGTTGCAATGGACTTCTGGAAAAACAGAAATCTACATGTAAAAAAGCAATATTAGAGCTACCTGTACAACTTTTTGGAATATGGTGCAAGAAGATCAAACGTAGAAAATCGGATTACCTTCTCGAATATATAAATATTATTTATGGAAATTAAGTATAACTCCCAAAAAATGAGGTTCTCCTAAGGTTGGCATGTTATTTTTTTAATAAAATATAATGAATATGTTTCAATTAGCCCTCTGGTTCGGTATTAAAATGGTGGATTTTTGTTAAAAAATTTATATACAGTCATAGATAACAGGCCGTTCTAGTGCGGCATTATTTTTCCATATTTATTTATGTTAATTTTAATTTTTTTTTAATTAAGGAAGTTAGCCCATCCCTAAAATGATGAGGCCCAATGTTAGCCCTCGATATCATGGTCTTAACCTAATCAATCAACAATTTTTTTTTTTTAAGGATGTATGTTTTTGTGTGTACTTGTGTGGGTTCTTTTCCGTTTTCAAAATAGGTGAGCCAATAAAACGTTATAGATGGAAGAAATAACCTACTCTTTGTGTAAGATTGACGTTAGTGCAATTGAAATTAACTAAAAAATAGGAACAAATAATAGTTTTAATAAAAAATTACATATTCGGAATCTACACACATAGTTCTACAAGTGTGTGCAATTTCATTTGCAGTGGACAAGTGTAGCACACGCAAAATCATGTTTGAAATAGAAGAAGTTATAGAATAAGATGTATTTTTTAATACTATTATATGTATTTTGGCAACCCGAACCTAAAACCATAGCAGCCAAGTCATCCACCACGTTGGTGGGAAATGAATTACCCACCAAAATTTAAAAACTAAACTTGCACATGCGCATGTATTTAAAAAGCGCGTACGCACAAAATGGTGTGCACGCATCCAAGAACTCGTACGCGTCCAAATGTGCGTACGCGCAAAATGATGCGTGCGCGTTGTTTATACTAAAGTTTGAAATTTTCCATATTGATTAAATAATTTTATAAAATATATATATTTTTAATAATTAATAATGTTTTTGTGATGAACCTGCAATAATTAATTAATGCAAATACACAAGATATAATAAATAATAGAACTCAGAATCACTTTTATATTGATCATGGGCTACTTCGAGGGGGCAACCTCCTTTGAGCAAGCTCAATACAATTAACTTCACGGTGCCTTCATAGGCCTCAACACACACTTATATACTAAGTCCAAGCACCAATACCATGGGTCAATACTATGTGTCAATACAAACCATGGGCTAAGTCTAGGTGCCAATACTATGAGTCAAAACCATGGGACATATAATACTATGGGACGACTTACAAAGCATATGCATCCAATACTATGGGTCAATACTATGGGCTAATATAAACTATGGATCAACAAATACTACGGGATGAATTGCAAAGCATATGTGTCCAACAACAATATACTAACAAAGTAAAGACATGGGTTCCTAACATCCCCTCTCCCTTAGAAAAAGCTTTGTCCTCAAAGCTTTAGATGTGGAAATTGATACAGAATCTGAAGGAGCGGGTCCCCTGTAGCATCCTCGGGTTGCATTCCGAGCCACTAGCGCCTTTGGAGTTTCAGGGAGGATTGCATGGAAGGTTGTAGACAAAGAAGAACCATATCAATGATGTGAAAAGTGCACTGAGAACAGTGTTGATCGGCTTGTTGTTTCAGTCAAATTCTTGCCATGTGAAAATTGTCCTGTAGAATGAGAAGAAGTTGATCACGGTTTCGAAGAATTGAGTTAATTGCCTGAACTAGGGAGCTTTTGAAGTTGTATGGAAGAAGAAATGGTGGTGCATGTACAAAGACTACTTCATATGGTGTCCTTTGAGATGTGGTACTATACCACTGGAGCGCTTCTAGGAAATCCATAGAAATAGTTGTCCAAATCTGTGAAGGGATGGGTAAGGGTTCGAGCAGTCCTGAAAGGAGGGTCATTTCACCCTTGTTGACCTAGAAAGTATCACAGTCAACCACCATCTATTGAATTGTCCTTTTGAGTCCCTGCCAAAAGAAGTTACATTGTTCCTGGTCATACGTTTTGAGGAACCCAGAGTGCCCTACTGATGAAGAAGCATGGAGTTCATGGAAGAGATAGCCCCATTGAATAGATTGCAACCAATTTGGAACAAGCAGAGAAATAGCTGTAAGAGAAACTGGGTCATCAAATGTGCAAGGAGGAGCATCTTCCACCATATTGTCCTTACCCTTCTGTTAAGTGGTTGCCTAGTCATAACCTATGAGTTGGATAACCCATTTTAGGTGTGTTGGGGAGGAGACCCATTGTTCCAGGAAAGTTTCCAAACTTTGGAGATCAGTCTTGATGCAGAAATAATTCCCCAATAGGGATGGCTGCAACTTCTGGATTGTATGCAAAATAGTCATCATTTCCTGCTGAGAGGTAGATGCGGCTAAATTCTTAACGAAAAGATTTCTTGAAGGAAACAAGCTCGTTGGTTCAGCAAAGACACCTGCATATCTATCCAAGGAAGTAGTGGAGACTGTTGATGGGTGCATCTGAATGGAATGGAGTTGAGTGATGACACCATGTGAATTCTTCTTAAGTATTTTTTCCAGGCGATGTAAATTGATGATGCAGAGAGACCCTGGGTGTAAGCCCATAAATTTGTGTTGTGCCCCATTGACTGAAAACTGCATCCAAAGTTCAACAAAATCCCATAAGATGGGGCCACGTGTGCGTAACCATTGAACGCCCAAAACCACATCACATCCACCTAAGGACAAGGCAAACATGTGAGAGCGCAAGTTATAATCTTCCATAGAGATACGCACATTGTGACACTTCCCCTTGCAAGGTAAGGTGCCCCCATTGGCAACCATGAATTCAAAGTCGGAGCAAGGATGGACAAAACAATCATCCTGTTTGGCAACCCGAGGATCAATGAAGTTAGGAGTGCTACCAGAATCAATGAGTATGGTAAGAGGGATCTTATTGAAGTATCCCCTGACTTGCATTGTTTGTGGGGTGGTGATGCTGGTTACAGCATGGAGAGAGATCTCATAAGGGTTGTCCTAAGATGGGGTGTCAACAGGCGAGTGTTGAATGTCGACCTGATCATCTACTGTATCTAGAGCTTCTTCATCACGTTTTGAGGTAGGCGGAGAATCCACATCCAAGAGATAGAGCTTTTGTTGAACACATCTATGTCCCCAAGTGAATTTCTCATCACAATTATAACAAAGCCCCTTTTCTCAGCGTGCCTGCATCTCTGTTTCATACAATTGCTTGATAGGATTTGGTTGAGGAGCAGGCGTGATGGGAGGTCGTTGGGAACCCATATTTCTGAAGGGAACAAAGGTGGGTTTGGAGCGTTGTTGAGCTGCGATCTTGTCCTTAGCCAGCTTATCCAACCCTAGGACTTCCATCATGGTGTTAGGACAAAACATTTTGACCTCTGAGCATATTTTATCCTTGAGACCACTAATAAAACAACTCTTGTAGAATTCATCGGACAATCCTCTGTGTGATTGGCTAGTTTCTCAAATTTCGTCTGATACTCTCTGACTATGCCAATTTGGTGAAGTTTAGTGAGTGCTCCTGTGAAGTCGTCAAAAGAACTAGGACCAAATCGTGACAAAAGGAGTTGGAAAAAATCTGTCCAGTTTGGCTCGGGATGAGCTTTGATGTACCAATGGTACCATTGAAGGGCTTCTTATTCCAAATGAAAGGATGCAAGTGGAACTTTATGAACATCAAAAATATTATGCAAACTGAAATATTGTTCTGCTCGGTATATCCATCCAATTGGATCAATACCATTGAAGTGAGGAAAATCAAGCTTCGGCCCACAAAAATTGCTGGAAGAAGAGAACCCGGTGGCTGCAAAAGATTTTGGCTGTCGGTTATTGTTCATGGTTGAATGCTGAAGATGGAGGCTGAGAAATTTTTCATCCAGATCTTGGAGTTTGGTTTGGATGGCTACAAGTGCTTCCTCCATGGTGTTTGCTCCTGTGCGAGTGACAACCATAACCAGTAATTTTATTTTTATTTTTTTTTGGGGGGGGGGGGATGGATAGAAAAACACAAACACAAGCGTATTTAGTAAGGGGAAATTTGGATTTGGAAAAAAAATCGGAGGGGTAATTGGGGTTTGACTAGGTTTTCGACACATTCTGAGGGACAGAAAAGCAAAAAATGAGGATTTCAGAAGCGGGAACTCTATGGTAAAATTTGAAGGCAATCGGGTGAAAATTGAATAAGTTATGGCAAACCCTAAAAACAAACAAATGTGGGATTTCTGGTCTTGGGAAGTGGAATTTGGGATAGGGTCTTCAAGACTGAAATATGTAGAATGGGATTGGAGGGATGTCAATGAAGTTTCAAGGAAAATAGAGTTGAAATAAGGGAGATATGGTTGAAAAACAGAATTTTAACCCCCCCCTTTTTTTTCAGAAATTGATCGACAACAGCGGCGTGGAAAAATAGAATCTCAGAATTTTAACCCTTTTTTTTTCCAGAAATGGATCGGCGACAGTGGCGCGGAAGGGATCGCAACAGATGGATCTGCAACGGCGCGGAAGGGATAGAAAATGGCTGGATCTAAAATGACGACTAGATCTGGAATGACTTTTAGACTAGATCTGAAATGGCTAGATCTGGAGCGAAAGTGATCAGCAACAGTTCAACTTAAAATAGATATGGACCTCAGGTATGTACGGCTTCCTAATAGTTCAGGTGTTTCACTCGGCCACCAATGCTGTCTGACGGCTTGTGTATTGGGGCAGTACCCCTCACTCCACAGCTCAGGTAAAACTGATAACCACTTTGCCACAAACGACAGCTCTTGGTTTACCTCACGGGTGGGAACTAGACAATCAGGTAGGGGTCGTTGCCCTTTTCGCTGGTAGGTCCTCTCAATGGGCCAGCTACTTTGGGGTTCCTGTGGTACTCCTCACAATGAGTTTTAGGGCTTATTCCCAAGTACTTCCCACAGTTAAGCAGATAGGGATTATTCCCAAATCCGAAGCTACAACAGATGCGAAAAAAAATTTGGCAGAAATTCCACCCAACGAGCCCAAGAAAGTGCTCTGATACCATATGTGATGAACCTGCAATAATTAATTAATGCAAATACACAAGATATCATAAATAATAGAACTCAGAATCACTTTTATATTGATCACGGGCCACTTCGAGGGGGCAACCTCCTTTGAGCAAGCTCAATACAATTAACTTCACAGTGCCTTCATAGGCCTCAACACACACTTCTATACTAAGTCTAGGTACCAATACCATCGGTCAATACTATGTGTCAATACAAACCATGGGCTAAGTCTAGGCACCAATACTATGAGTCAAAACCATGGGACATATAATACTATGGGACGACTTACAAAGCATATGCATCCAATACTATGGGCTAATATAAACTATGGATCAACAAATACTACGAGATGACTTACAAAGGATATGCGTCAAACAACAATCTACTAACAAAGTAAAGACATGGGTTCCTAACAGTTTTAAATTGAATTAAATTAAATTTATATGATGATGATGAGGACAAGGATGGGGATGATGACAATGATGTTGATGATGATGATGGGGATGATGACGATGATGATGGGGATGATGATGGGGATGATGATGAGGAGGATGATGGGGATGATGACGATGATGTTGATGATGATGACGATGATGATAGAGATGATGACGGTGATGTTGATGACGAGAATGAGGATGATGATGCTAATGATGACGAAGATGATTATGACAATGACGATGGAGATGATGATGATGACATGGATGATGATGAGGATGAGGATGATGATGATGATCATATTCGTCATCATCAACATCATCATCTTCATCTTCATACTCATCTTCATCATCATCCTCATCATCCTCATCATCATCATCATCTTTGTCATCATCATCATTATCAATGATGATGATGAAGAAGATGATGATGATGTTGACGATGATGATGATGATCGAAGATGATGATGTTGACGATGATGATGATGATTGATAATGATGACAATGACAAAGAAGATTATGATGATGATGATGACAATGATGATGATGTTGATGATGATGAGGAACAGGGTGATGACGATGACGATGACGATGATGATGGAGATGATGATGATGATGGTGATGACGATGATGATGATGTTGATGATGAAGATGATGATGATGTTAATGATGAAGATGACGACCAAGATGATGATGATGATGACGACGGGGATGAGGATGAGGATGATGATGAGCAAGTGGGTGATGATGATGATGATGATGATGATGATGATGATGATGTTGATGATGAAGACGATGACCAAGATGGTGATGATGATGATGGGGACGAGGATGAGGATGATGATGATGATGAACAAGTGGGTTATGATGATGATGATGATCATATCCATCATCATCGACATCATCATCTTGATCTTCGTACTCATCTGCATCACCATCCATCATCTTCATCATCATCATCATTGATAATGATGATGATGACGAAGATGATGATGATGATGTCATCATTGATAATGATGATGATGACAAAGATGATAATGATGATGATGACGAACATGATGGATGATGATGAAGATGATGATGATGATGATGTTGATGATGATGATGATGATGATGATGGCCAAGGTGATGGTGGTGATGATCACGAGGATGGGGATGATGATGAGGAAGTCGGGGATAATGATGATGATGACTATGGAAATGATGATGATGACGTGGATGATGATGATGACAAGGATGATGATGATGAGGTTGATGATGACGAAGATGATTATGATGAGGAGGAGGAGGAGGAGGAGGAGGATGGTGATCATATTCGTCATCATCAACATCATCATCTTCATCTTTGTACTCATCTGCATCATCATTCATCATCTTCATCATCATCATCATTGAAAATGATGATGATGATGATGTCATCATTGATAATGATGATGATGACGAAGATGATGGATGATGATGAAGATGATGAAGATAATGATGATGATGAAGATGATGGCTAAGATGATGATGGTGATGATGATGAGGATGGGGATAATGACGAGGAAGTGGGGGATAACGATGATGATGACTATGGAAACGATGATGATGATGTGGATGATGATGATGACGAGGATGATGATGATGAGGATGATGATGACAAAGATGATTATGATGATGAGGAGGAGGAGGAGGAGGATGAGGAGGAGGATGATGAGGATGATGATGATGATGATGATGTCATCATTGATAGTGATGATGATGACAGAGATGATGATGATCATGATGACAAAGATGATGGATGATGATGAAGATGATGATGATGACGTTGATGATGATGATGATGATGATGATGAATATGATGGCCAAGATGATGATGGTGGTGATGATGAGGATGGGCATGATGATGAGGAAGTGGGGGATAACGATGATGATGACTATGGAAACTATGATGATGACGTGGATGATGACGATGAGGATGATGATGACGAATATGATTATGATGATGAGGAAGAGGAGGAGGATGATGATGAGGATGATGATGGTGATCATATTCATCATCATCAACATCATCATCTTTATCTTCATACTCATATGCATCATCATACATCACCTTCATCATCATCATCATTGATATGATGATGACGAAATGATGATGATGATGAAGATGATGAAGAAGATGATGATGATGATGAAGATGATGAAGAAGATGATGGATGATGATGATGCCGATGATGATGATGTTGATGATGAAGATGATGACCAGGATGATGTCGAGGAGGAGGAGGAGGATGAGGATGATGATGAGGAAGTCGGTGATAACGATGATGATGATGATGATGACGAGGATGGTGACGATGACGAGGATGATGATGATGATGATGATGATGATGATGATGATGATGACGAAGATGATTATGATGATGATGAGGAGGAGGAGGAGGAAGCTCCTTGTAGAGGGATAGTGTCATGGATTCTATGTGTTATTGATGACGCGTGAGGTCTAGAATTTTCAATTAAGATCCAGGTGGAATTCAATTGAGCTCAATATGTTTCAATAAGATCTCAAGGAACTGATTTTCATTCTTCGATGATGTTCAATTCTTTTCAACATATCCATGGTCTTTCATGGTAGGCTAAGGATGCATTCATGGAATTCAATCTTTACAAAAGATGTGTTTTGTCAAAATAAAATTCAATTTGCCTTTTTGATGAATCCTCCTCTACAAGACTTCATTTATTGCATGAATGTCACAGACTCACAGAAACTCTAAACAACACTCAATGGCATGCAACTATAACCACAAACCAAGCAGAGGTTGATTTTATGCATTGATATAGAGAGGTGGCAGTAGGAAGACAATATGGAGAAACAATGAGTTAGAAAAAACATTTGGACCATAGTTCCATAATGCTTATTAATAAAATTTGAAAAAACAAGTTTTGGCTCAGGAATTGTGGTTTATCACCACATTTCTCTTTGACACTCGCCATCAAAATACGTATAAAAATAACACATATTTACATCCTCTTCCTTTTAAATCCTCATCGTATAGTAATAAATAAGGATTATTATGCATGCACATCCTCACCTTACAATGTCAATTGGGTCCAGGCGCATAGACAACGATAAATTATCAAATGTGTCAAAGAGTAAGCCTTTCCAATAAAAATTAAGACCCACCCTTCAAAGTTAATCACCGAGTCCAATTTATGCAAATATTTTCAAAGTGGGGGGAAGGTTTGGCATTAAATGGTGTAAACGTTGGGGAATAAATGGTGTATATGTTGTATAAGGGTGCGTGTGCACTCCTCATGTGTACGCACGAAAAAAATGCATGCGTGTGTTTTAACACGCCTGCGCAGCCTTGTTACTAGTTTAAGAAAAACAGAGCTCTCTGTTTCCCGGGAATTCTACCAAAATCACGGGTTTCACTTCTTTCGCGGCTTTCAAGCTCTCACAGGTTGCTCATTGGCTCACACTCATTGATATTTTGGACACTCTTTGATCTATTGGACACAAAATCACCCTTGGAATCTGTCAAACATCTTCAGTGTTCTTGGAATCTAGTGGATTCATTCAAGCTACCAGTTTCCATTGCAAGTGGAGATCATTTCTATAGAGGTATGGTGAATTGTAAATGAGTCTTTTCATTCACAAGATTTGAGATGAGCCCATGCCTTTTTGTTTTTGTCATATTCCCACAACAATATCCATGCATAGACAACAATGAATTTGACAAGAATATTTCCCAAGTTTACATCTAAAAAAACTTATATGAACACTAGGGAAGATGAAGTATGCAACCTCCTCATTGTGTAATTAGTTCCCAAGTTAATTTTGTTCTTTTCACCTCATATTATGCTAGCAAAAAAAACCACACACTAACTAAACATAACTAAAAATATCACTTCAACTCATCCACAAAACCTCAACTCTCTCATCTCTTATTCAATACCATTGTATGGAATGAGGATATATGTAAGTATATGCACCTTTCCTTTCTCTATGAATCCAAATATGATAATTTTCATCCATATTTACCATCCTTACAATATTCCCTCACCTCTAACAATGATTTTTTTTTCCAAAAACCAAGACTTCCCCACTTCATGCTCTATTCAACTTGATGATTGTTGGTATAGTCCCTAGTTCCCCACTCTACAACACCTCCCCACCCTAGATATTGCACATTGAAAGGTCAAATTATATTTCTCCTAATCACCCTTCCCAAGACCATGATCTTTGTTAGAAACCTTTGCATCCTACTAAAGGTTTTGCACAAAACAAGGTATACATTCATTCTATTGTGATGCATTGTTGAATTCAACCATGGGTATTTTAAACTCAAAACCACATTCTATCATCTCAAGGCTTATAGATCTAAGGAAATAGTTTGTTTTTGTTTCTTTAACTCCTTAATGTGTTATATAACCTAGTAATTTACGATGGTAAAGGACATTGCCTCAAATGGAAGTATATACCATTCCACTAGGAAGACAAAGCAATCAAACTAGGTGCAAAGTCCTAGAATTGATAACATTAAGGGAGAAAGCAAAAAATGCAATTAATTAAGGTTACCTTATTTGATGTAGAAAAACTATCAAACTATTCCCAAGGCATCTCTAGCCATCTCTATTGTAGGGTGTTACTACCATAATTTTTATGAATTCATGGCCAGGAAAGACACTAGTTTCTCCTCTCTACACTTGACCAAACATCATCTATATTGATTGGAATTGTAAGGGATAATGATGTTTATTCGAACACAAATAAACCAACATAGTCTGTAGTTGTATATGTTAATTTGTAAAGTGGTAAGCTTTGTTGGAATGTGTCAGGTTCATTGTATAATGGCACTATTATCTTATTTGTTGTTTCTTTTGCAGGGGTAGGCTTGATAGTTGTGTTAAAGAGACTTTTGGAGATGGAAAACTCATGAAACGCAAAAAAAAAAAATAGAAGGAATCTGGCCATTGAAAAGGTCAATGACTTAAGATAAAAGGCCAGGTTGGGAATGGAAATATTGAGACATGGTCCTATCATTGCCCCAGATCCTGCCACTGATCCTAACACAGTTTTTGACATGACAACCTCTTTTTCAGAACCACGGGTAAAGCGGTTGCATCCAACGGACCCAACTCAAATTCCAACATCAACACAATCTCCAACCAACAATCCATCAATGAGTCATTCTGAAGTTCCTCACGACACAAGAATTTTGGGAGATTCTACATGTGTAGAGATGGACATATAAGCCTTTCTTAATTTTCAATCTCTTCAAGAAGACCACAACCCTGTCGACCACACTCCCAATATGGCCCAATCTATGAATGAAGCACCACAACAAACAAGCTCTGGTATCCAAGTCTCATGTCCACCCTCCCTACCTCGATTGTCCAGTGCAAGAAGACGAACTCCTAGACGCATTCATGTGGATGAGAGTGCTATGTCGGGGCTTGAAGGCAAGTTGCCAAAACGCACTATCGAATGGCAATGCAACAAAATTGTGAAAGAATATTTTGAATCCAAAGGTGATGCAGGTAAATTTCAATTATTGCTATGTTTGTTAAAGTCACGTTCTTTAGCTGTTGTTAGGAGAATTTTGGGAATAAAGATGGTTAAAAGTTCAGAGGCCAACAGTCATATTGTTAGAAATATCCAATCTGCATTTAATGTAATTGGGAAGAAGTCTTGTACAAAATATCTTTGTGCGGCTCGTTGTGTTTTAGCGGAATTAGTTGTAAGCAAGTCCATAAGGCAACGTCGCCTACTATCACACACTTCTCACATACTCAAATTAAATAGAAAAACTATTAAAAAGTACTCTGTTATAAGAGAAAATCTTGACACTTCGGGTGGAAACGATTGTTGGGATTTTGTTGGTAGGTTGCCTTGTGTAGATAGGAAGCTAATTGATGGTCTTAAGGATTTAGTACAAAAGTTTTGGCATGATCATACTAAACCTTCATCAAACCAAAGAGACATGTTAAAATTGAGAAAAGGTTCTACTGAACGTGAGCCCCATGTTAAACACTTCCTTGATACCACACAGACTAAACTCTATGAGAGATTTAGGAACGAGCACACACAATTGAACCTTGGCCAAATGTCCTTTGAGAAATGCAAACCATGGTACGTTCATATATGCATTGATCGGAACACTTGTTGTTGTAGATACCACGTAGATTATGAATATTATTATGACACATATAAACATATATTTTGTAATTTGCATACTAACATTGTGCAGGGATGCAATGAATCCATACTACCACCAAATGCATCAAGAGACTTTATCCACAACATCATGTGTATAAGGCCCGAAGGACAAAAGTATTATAAAAAATCGTGTCTATATGATGTTAGGATATTTAGACACTTAGGAGTTAGTTAAGATCAACTTGTGTAATATATTCGTTATGGATAGTGTGTTTCTTTAGTATGCATTAGTATGCATTTGTAAATACTTAATCCGACGGTCACAATATGTTCCTGACATAGAGTGATCCGACGGCTCAACTTCTCTTAGATCAAACCTAACCTTGATCTGTGGCTTAACACCTGATTGGTCCATGATCTCTATTTAAAGAGCATGGAGGGTCATTGTTTAGTTGATCGATTATGAGAAGTTCATTTGTAACTTTCTTTCTTTGCATAATAAATTGTCCCGTAGAAGCTATTTGGCCGGGGCCATGGAGTGTTTCCCTCAAGAGGGTTTAAACCACGTCAAAACATCGGTGTGTTGATTTGTGATCTGTTTGTGTGAAGTGGTTGCTCTTGGTCTTCAGTCCTTTGGTAGCACCCTGTGTAACCGAACATGGTATCAGAGCTTTTATGAAGTGTCGCTTCCGGTTATGATCTAGATATTGAACTGCTATTGCCGAAACTCGAAAGGGTTTCTAGTTCTATTATTTTTGTGCATTTTTGGGCTGTGGGAGGTGTTCCATTGTGTCCGAAGTTTTGTTTCCATTGGGAAATAGTTTTCGTTTGATCGAAAACGGTTCCCGGTTGCTCCAGAAAGACGTATTTCATCAGATCTGAAGGTATAATGTTACAGTGACGCATTTATTTATTTTCTTTTTTTAAAAGGAAAAAATCTCATATTTCTTCATTTTTTACTGTTAGATTTTTTTCGAGTTCGTATTGTTGCTTTCCCATCTGCGTATGCTCTTTGGCATGCACCTTGAGCGATCTTGGCAAATCAGAAACAGAAAGTAAAAGGGTTTTTCTCGGTTGTGTATTCTCTTTGCCGTGCACCTTGCGCGATCTCGGCAAATCAGAAACAGAGAGAAAACGTAGAATTTCCGGGCAAGCTAACAAGATTTGACTCCACAAGTGTGGAAAAAAATTTTGGTTTCGATTTGTGGTGTGTTTTGCAGGAAAAAGGGCAAGCACGCAAACCGAGCAAGAAAAAAAAAACCTTCCTCATTCTCATGTTTTACATACCTTTTAATCTAGCTCACTTGGTTCAAAGTTTTTATATTCCTTAATAGGTCTTGAGTTCAAGTCCTAGGAAGTTACTTTTAAAAGAAAAAGTACATGCAATTTCTATTTTCAAGTTATTTTATTCTAAAAGTGCATCTCACTTACATAATAAAAAATAAAGATACAAGTGAGTCACTTAAGCTTTTTTTATTGTTGCACCATTTAAAAGTAATATCATTGTAAAAGTGAAATCACTTATTTTACAAAAGTGGTTCACTTAAAGCAACTTTCTTGTAAAGTGATTGTCAAAAGGTTCATCTTGGGAAGAGGGGGGTTCTTTTTTTTGCTGAACATTCTCTAGCTGCCACGTCACTATTGGGGACATCTTCAATAGTTTCTTTGTTCAACCATAACTTCATCATACAAAGTCAGTTTTTAGTGCCGTTTTTTTTAAACCACCTATTTTTTCTAGCTCTTCACATCCAAACTATTGGTTTATGCTTTTCCAGCCATTAATTTATAAATATGGCCGCCCCTTGTGATATTCTACTTAACAGTTCCAACTATTTTTCATGGAAATCTTGTATGGAGGATGTTCTATGAAGTAGGGGACTTTTCAAAATTACAATAGGGAAAGAAAAAGAATCCACTGATGATGATAAGAAAATAAAATGGGCAAATAGATGTGATGAAGCTCATGGATTTATTGGGATGTCAATCTCTACTGATTTGCGATTCCACATATTTGGAATTGATGAACCTAATGCTGCTTGGGACAAGTTGGAATATATATTTGGTAAACACAATGAAATTCAAGATCACCAACTCGAAAATTAGTTGATTTCTTTAAATCCAAGTGACTTTTCATGCATTCAAGATTATTTATCTAAGTACAAAACTCTTAAACTCTTATGTGCAGAATGTAAGATTGAGAGGGAAGACAAACAGTGCATTTATCATATTCTTTCCAAACTTGGACCTGCATATTCTGTTTTTGTATCTACATTTTACTCCATGAAAGCATCCTTGAATGTAGCTAGCTATCAAGAGCCTAGTCTTGAATCCTTTTGTGATTCCTTGATTAGATAACAAGATAAACTCATTCATCTTGGAATAATCAACAATGCAGATACATCTGGGAAAGCCTTATTGTCCCAATAGAAAGAAAAGTCCAAGCCTCCCAAGAAACAAAATTTTCTCAATAGTAAGTCAAACAAGGGTTCCAAACCCTTTCAGTCAGATCCTTCTTTAAAAAATGACAAAGGATCCAAGCCAAAAGGCAAGAAGACTGAGCGTCATTGCAACTATTGTGGGAAAGATAATCATGATGAATATAAGAGTTTCAAGAAGATGGCAGCCTTGGAAGCAGCAATGAAGAAGCACCACATCGGCCTAGATTCGTCTTCAGAATCTACCTCTCATGGACATGCACTTTGTGCTTCTGGTTATTCTTATAATGCATCTTCTTCTTCTACTTCAAATGAATGGCCCATTGATTCTGGAGCATCTTATCATATGGCTAAGGATCAAGCCATCTTTTCTACTATGCATGAATGTAACACCAAACAAATATTTGTTGGTGATGATAGATCTCTAAGTGTTGTAGGAGCTGGAACAGTTCCAGTACATAATGGTCATTTTAGTGATGTACTATGTGTTCCAAGAATTTCCTGTAATTTGTTATCTGTCTATCAGATCACTCATTCTGGTGAAGGTAAAATTGTGACCTTTACACCTCACCAAGTTGTAATCAAGGATTTTAAGGATCCTCAACAGGTCCTAGCTACCGGAATTGTTGATGATATTACCAGGTTGTACAAGTTTAACAACTTTGGGTCATCACCTTTCCGTTCAGTTTTTGTTGCTCATAGTGATAACTTGAACAAACTTTGGCATGAGCGATTTGGTCACTTAAATTATCACTCATTGCAACAACTATGTAAAGAAAATATGGTGACAAGTCTTCCGATGGTATCTTGTAGGGATGGTGTTTGCTCCGGTTGTATACTCGGAAAACATAATCAAGACAGTTTTGAAAAACGTGCCTCTTGGCACGCCTCGGTTCCCCTGGAGCTTGTGCATAGTGACGTGTGTGGTCCTCTTCCATCTGCTTCCTTTTCTGGTTTCAAATATTTCTTAACTTTCATTGATAATTACACCAGACGCACTTGGTTTTATTTCCTAAAACCTAAGAGCGAAGTATTTAACATGTTCTTGGCCTACAAGGCCATTGTGGAAAAACAATCTGGTCATCAAATTATTAAGTTAATATCTGACAATGGAGGAGAATATGTTAACAATAAGTTCACTAATTTCTGCACTAAACAAGGCATCCAACAACAACACACTGTTCCATATACACCACAACAAAATGGTGTAGTTGAGTGGAAGAACTGCACTTTAAAAGAAATGGCAAATTGTATGATCCAATCTAAGGGACTAAGTCTTCAATTTTGGGCTGAAGCCATTAATTGTGCAAATTACATAGTTAATCGCACCCCCACTAAAGCATTACAAGGTATAACACTGGAAGAAGCATGGAGTAAAACTAAACCTGATGTAAGTCACTTCTGTGTGTTTGGTAGTGAAGCATGGACTCACATTCCGGATAAAAAATAGAAAGCATTGCAGCCTAAAAGTGAAAAGTGCATATTTGTTGGATATTCTGAAGATGTAAAAGGTTATAGACTTGTTCAACCACATTCTCATGATATAATTATTAGAAGAGATGTTAAATTTGATGAAAATATCTTGGCCTGCGAGCCTAACTCGGCGATTGTGCCATCTTTGGCTTGCGAGCCTAATTCGACGTTTGTGGCTTCTTCTTCTTCTTCTTCCAACTTCCTTGATAGGTTTCCAACTCCAGTTTCTGATGATGACAGTGAGGATGAAAATCCACCTCTGCCTGCTCATATTCCTCCAGTTGCACCAGCACAAGTGCTTCCTCGATGGGTCCGTTCAACATGTGAAGCAGCTGGTGATCTTGTCGGTGATCCTAGAGTTCAAGGTCGAACACGTTCTCAGTTTCAGCAAGCCTCTTCTCTTTTGGCTCAAGTTTCCAAGAATCATGATCCAGAAACTTTTGCAGAAGCTTCAGGGAATCCAGATTGGGATGCAACCATGGATGAAGAATATCATTCCTTAATGGCGAATGATACTTGGGATCTTGTACCTCTTCCAAAAGGAAGAAAACTTGTCAGACGTAAATGGGTCTACATAACTAAGTATGCATCAGATGGAAGTGTTGAAAGACTTAAGGCAAGGTTAGTTGCCAAAGGTTTTTCCCAAGTTGAAGGGATTGACTACAATGAAACCTTTGCTCCTGTCGCAAAAATGAACTCCATCCGCCTTGTTCTTGACCTTGTAGCCTTACACAACTGGGAATTCCATCAAATGGATGTCAAGTCTGCCTTCTTACGTGGTGATTTACAGGAGGAAATTTACATGGAACAACCTCCTGGCTATGTTCAGAATAACTCTAGCCTTGTCTGTCACCTTAAGAAATCCTTATATGGCCTTAAGCAAGCTCCTAGACCTTGGTATGCCAAAATGGATAACTTTCTCCTTGACACTGGTTTTTCTAGATGCCATTCTGACCCCAATGTCTATACCAAGAAAGTAGGAAACCATCTCATCATACTTGTTCTATATGTTGATGACCTTATTCTTACTGGTAGTGACCCTAAGCTTATAACCCATGTGAAATACAATCTTAAGCAAACTTTTGAAATGTCAGACTTAGGACATTTGCATTATTTTCTTGGTCTCCAAGTCCTGCAAACCAAAGAAGGAATCTTTCTTTCTCAATCTAAGTATGCTTGTGACCTTCTTCGTCTCTTTCACATGGAAAATTGTACACCAGCCCCTTCTCCCTTCTAGTCTAGAGTCAAACTTTCTGCCACTTCTACTTCACCTAAAGTCAATGACACCTTGTATCGTCAGCTTGTTGGTAGTCTCTTATACTTGACTCATTCCCGTCCTGACCTTTCCTTTGTCATTGGTCGTGTTGCCCGTTATATGCAGACACCTCATGAAAGTCACTGGAAAGCAGCTAAAAGAATATTTCGATATATTCAAGGTACAGTTCAGTTTGGGATTCATTACAGTACAGGGGGGGAACCTTTGTTGGTTGGTTTCACTGATTCAGATTGGACCGACGATCCTAATGATCGAATGTCTACTACAGGTTATGTTTTCAGTCTGGGATCTGGACCTATTACTTGGGCTTGTAAGAAACAACAAGCTCTTGCTCTTTATTCAGCAGAGGCAGAATATCAAGCAGCAGTTAATGCCAGTCAGAAAGCTTTATGGCTTCGACAGATCCTTTCAGAGTTTGGATTCGAGCAGCAGCAGCCTACTCCACTTTGGTGCGACAATCAAAGTGCCATCAAGCTTTCCAAAGATCCAGTTCTACATCAACGCAACAAACACATTGAGCTACATATGCACTTCATCCGAAATCTTGTTCATGATCATGTTCTTGAAGTGCTATTTTTCCCTACAAATGATCAAGTTGCAAACATCTTCACCAAGTCTCTTACAGAAGCGAAGTTTTCTAAACTTCGATCTATGTTAGGAGTTCAGGAACTTGTCATTAAGGGGGGATAGGCTCTAATGCCTCCTTCCTTCTCCTAATAGTGTCACTTTTGTAAATCCTTCAATCCTATTCCAAGTTGTTCTTAAGGGGGGATGTTAGGATATTTAGACACTTAAGAGTTAGTTAAGATCAACTTGTGTAATATATCCATTAGGGATAGTGCGTTTCTTTAGTATGCATTAGTATGCATTTGTAAATACTTAATCCGACGGTCACGATATGTTCCCGACATAAAGTGATCCGATGGCTCAACTTCTCTTAGATCAAACCTAACCTTGATCTGTGGATTAACACCCGATTGGTCCATGATCTTTATTTAAAGAGCATGGAGGGTCATTGTTTAGTTGATCGATTATGAGAAGCTCATTTGTAACTTTCTTTCTTTGCATAATAAATTGTCCCGTAGAAGCTATTTGGCCTGGGCTGTGGAGTGTTTCCCTCAAGAGGGTTTAAACCACGTCAAAACATCGGTGTGTTGATCTGTGATCTGTTTGTGTGAAGTGGTTTCTCTTGGTGTTTGGTACTTTGGTAGTACCTTGTGTACCCAAACATATGGTACATGTTCTATGTGCAGTGGGTTTTCTCTTTTGAACCGTTGCATTCATGAAAGCAAGGACACAGAATTTGGAATGATGGGTGTGGAGATGCCGAGCTTCAAGTACGTGACCTATTAATTAGATAGTGTCAAAGAATGTAAAAGGATTGCATTGGTAAAGTCACAGGTACAAATGAATATTGTATATTTTTCATATTACACATTCAATTTATGGCATATACATTTTTCCAAAGGCCACATTGTAATATTTCCCTTGTTTCCATGGTAACAGGTACCAGTATGTGACTTCTTGATGGAATTCCTGCGAGAAAACCGAGCAGTATCTTCAACATGTGCATGTAGTGCAACGGTAAGATGAGCAGTACAGAAAATGCAGGGACACATTTCCCGTTGGAACCATAGTGTCAATTGTGGATTTTGCATAAAATTACACCCTTCAGCCACAAAATGAAATCCAGAGTCAATACTACCATTCAGACCAAGTCAGCATCATGGTACATATTATGTATAGGCATGGGCCAGAGAGCAGCAATGACAAGACGATAATACTGAAGGAGACAAGCTTTTACATAAGTGATGATAAAACCCATGATCCGCATTATGTGCAACATTGTTTTCGAATTTTCTATGATCAGTTGAAGGAGAGAGACATACAGATGGATCAGCATTGGATATGGTCGGATGGTTGTGCGGGCTAGTTAAAAAATGCCCGAGTATTCCAATGGATGAGTACTTTGCATAAGACTTGCAATGTGTCACATATCTAGAACTATTTTGAGACCAGGCATGGCAAAGGCGAGCATGATGGGGTCGGTGCATGCATCAATACCACACTACGAAGGGACGAGATGAGGTTTGATAAGGAACCTCATATCCGAGATGCAGAATCCATAGTTCAATGGTGCTTTGCAATAATGTCAGAACGACCAAGAGATCAACAAACATCATCGGTGGCAGGACATGTGGTGAGAAAGTTTTGGCTAGTGGTTGACATAGATCGATCGTGTTCCTATAGTTGTGGCACAATACAAGGAACGCGTGGATCTCATTCAGTTCGAAGCTCAAACAACCACATATTTGAAATATGGACACGAAAGCTTGCATGCTTTTGCAACCCTTGCAGCAGTGATGAATGGGATGAATGCGAATGCATGGACTAGGTTGATGAATGGGATCGTGTGTCACTTACAGTAGACCAACGTGTAGTTGTTGAAACAACCCAGTTAGAGGAGGGCCAGTCAACGATTTCTATAGACTACGAGCATATCTTAGATCTTGTACAACCAGGACACATATACGCAGTTGTTGCACCGAAAGACAATGAATGGGGTGTGGATTATTGGTTGGCACGGTGCATCCAAGGTAAACAAATCCTCTACGGATCATTAATCGATGATGAAGGAATTGAATTTCCTACTGGCTCGATGGTGGTTAAGGGGGAATATCTTACACTAGATGGGAAGTCAACAAAGACTACCAGGCATGTATTCATGGATTACAAACCAGGTTCAGTGGTGTATCACTTCACAAACTTGATCATTGGCACAAACATCCATCTTCAAACAATGTCAAGCAAGAGCTCAACCAAGGTACGCTACTACCTGCCTCATTCAGAGCACGAGAGATTGATTGAGACAATTAGCAATAGAGAGGATCCAGATGGATTTATTGAATGAGGCTAGTCAACTTTATATAAGCGAAAAATTTGCATCAAAGAATGTTATGTTCTACATCGAGGTATGTGTAGTTTTATGTTATTTTGTTGGTACATGCATTTTTTGTTGATACATACATACATACATGTCTTTACCTATGTTTTTTATTTTTCCTATATGTATTAAACTGTTCCATGCTTCTCTTTTATGTTGAATAAAATGGTGATGTGATTTGGATCAAATTTCAGTAAATTGAGTTAGTATTTTCTTAAATATATCTATTTATGTTTGTAGCATTTGAAGATAGTGGATTTGATAGGTTCTCAAGATTAGAATTACCTAGGTTTTAGGAAATTTGTTGAAGTACATAGTCTATTACAATGGTCTTGAAAATTTAACCTGGTAGATGAAACCTTCTTGGAATGCATGTATGGATAGAAGGGTCTTCCACTTAGGGTAGGGAGTTATCATAAGGTTTCAAGGGTGGTTATTTTGAGATCTATACTTGAGAGGGACTTGTCATCATCATAGATAACCACTTAGAGGGACTTGTCATCATCATCACCAACATCATCTCTAGGCTCCTCATCAACATCTCCATCATCATCATCTTCTTCATCATCACCATCACCATCACCGCCATCATCAACGTCTTCATCATCGCCACCATCGTCATTTTCTTAATCATCGCCACCATCTTCATCATCATCATTAACTCTAACTCTAACCCTAATTCAATTTCCTTCTATAACTCTAGCCCCAACCCTTACCCAAACCCTAGCACTAATCCATCTTCTTCATTATCACCATCACCATCACCATCACCATTGCAGAGTTGACCCCCGTCTGCAAAAATTACACACTCCCTCACTAAGCAAAACCCTAGTTTCCAAAATGGACGTTCAAGATGGCAATAGGGAAATAGGACCAGAGGGGAGGGGCTCCCTTGGCACTATCCTAGCGTCCTGAATCCAATGGATTCAATGGTTCGTCGATCGGATCCACGGTCGTCATTCTATGGCTCATTCCATCTCGCATCCAAAATGCCTTCATGGACACCTGCTGGATACCTACCGGGGGCATAGAAGTCCAACCGTGCAGCAAAACTGGGCTCTGGGGAGTCCTACAGGTGTGTCTAGGCATGTTCTAGCCAGGAACGCTGGCTGTAAGTGCCCAGCGGAAGATGTTGCAAAGTTGTTCCCCGTGTGCAAAAATTGCACACTCCCTCACTTAGCAAAACCCTAGTTTCCAAGATGGGCATTCAAGATGGCACCGGGGGCCATGGGACTGGAAGAGAGGGGCACCCCTAGAACTATCTCGGCATCCTGAATCCAACAGAGTTGACGGTTTGTCGATCGGAGCCACGGTCGTCATTCTATGGCTCATTCCATCTCGCATCCAAAAGGCCTTCAGGGACACCTACTAGATACCTGCTGGGGGAATACATGTCCAACCGTGTAGCAAAACCAGGCTCCAGGGAGTCCTACAGGTGTGTCTAGGTAGGTTCCGACTAGGAGTGCTGGCTGTAAGTGCCCAGCAGATGATTTTGTAGAGTTGACCCCCATGTGCAAAAATTGCACACTCCCTCACTAAGAAAAACCATAGTTTCCAAGATGGACAAACAAGATGGTACCAGGGACACAGGACTGGAGGAGAGGGATGCCCTTGGCACTATCCCAGTGTCCTGAATCCAACGGAGTCGACGATTCGTCGATCAGATCCACGGTCGTCATTCTATGGCTCATTCCATCTCGCATCCAAAAGGCCTTCAGGGACACCTACTGGATACCTGCCAGGGGCATAGAAGTCCAACCCTGCAGCAAAACTGGGTTTTGGGGAGTTGTGTAGGTGTGTCAAGGCAGGTTCTGGTTGGGAACGGTAGCCATAAGTGCCTGCTGGATGATTTTCCAAAGTTGACCCCAATGTGAGGGTCATCCAAATTTGCTCAAGGGGGGCCATTTCTCATCCTGAGGCCCCCAGGCGTACGTGGCCACCGTGGATAGGTCCACTGTGGCCACGTGGACATGTGGGGGCAGATGGAATCCAAGTCCGCTCATCGGTTTGGGTTCCATGGCCCCGGGGAAAATCCTCTAGGTGTCCTTGAATGGCCCCGTGGTGCCCGACTAGAATACCCGTGGCTTGGTTCGTGAATCTGTCAACTTTGGTGGGTCCAAGACGGCGGGTTTCAGCTAAGGGACCCCCCACAATGTCCCCTGAAGACCCGGAAGTGGTGCCAATGAGCCATCTCCGGAGCTAGGGTTTTTCTTAGTGATGGCCATTCCATATTTGGTTAAAGGGGGCATTTCTTGTCCGGAGGCCCCCAGGCATGCGTGGCCACCGTGGACAGGTCCACTATGGCCATGTAGACCTGTGGGGATTGACGAAATCTAATTCCACTAGTTGATTTGGGTTTTGTGGCCCTGAGGCAAATCCTCTAGGTGTCCCTAAACGACCCCGGGGTGCCCGACTAGAATGCCTGTAGCACTCGGACCATGCCTCGGTTCGTGAATTCGTCAACTCCGATAGGTCCGGGACAGCAGGTTTCAGCTAGGGGACCCCCCACAGCATGCCTCGAATGTTCGAGTACATAGGGTACTACCAAAGGACCGAACACTAAGAGAAACCACTTCACACAAACAGATCACAGATCAACACACCGATGTTTTGATGTGGTTTAAACCCTCTTGAGGGAAACACTCCACGGCCCTGGCCAAATAGCTTCTATGGGACAATTTATTATGCAAAGAAAGAAAGTTACAAATGAGCTTCTCATAATCAATCAACTAAACAATGACCCTCCATGCTCTTTAAATAGAAATCATGGACCAATCAGGTGTTAAGCCATGGATCAAGGTTAGGTTTGATCTAAGAGAAGTTGATCCGTCGGATCACTCTATGTCGGGAACATATCATGACTGTCAGATTAAGTATTTACAAATGCATACTAATGCAGACTAAAGAAACACACTATCCCTAACATATATTTTACACAAGTTGATCTTAACTAACTCCTAAGTGTCTAAATATCCTAACATCCCCCCTTAAGAACAACTTGGGATAGGATTGAAGGATTTACAAAAGTGCCACTATTAGGAGAAGGAAGGAGGCATTAGAGCCTATCCCCCCTTAATGACAAGTTCCTGAACTCCTAACATAGATTGAAGTTTAGAAAACTTTGCTTCTATAAGAGACTTGGTGAAGATGTCTACAACTTGATCATCTGTAGGGCAAAAGATCACTTCAAGAATCGGATCATGAACAAGATTCTTGATGAAGTGCATATGTAGCTCAATGCGCTTGCTTTGTTGATGTAGAACTGGATCTTTGGCAAGATTGATGGCACTTTGATTGTTGCACCAAAGTGGAGTAGGTTGTTGCTGCTCGAATCCAAACTCTTATATTCTTCTTCCGCTGAAGAAAGAGCAAGAGCTTGTTGTTTCTTACAAGCCCAAGTGAAACCACTTATACTATGAAACGAGAACTATATACTATGAACGAGAACTCTAGCCATAAAAAACGATGATTTTTGCAAAAAAAACACCAAAAACACCCCCCAAATAGAAAAGTGTTGATACAGTATACACCTTTTTTTTTTTAGGGTAAAAAATAGAGCCATGGACTAAACATCCCATATTGTTGTTTAACAAAACTTTAAAATCAACCTTAAATTGGAAAAAAAGAAAAATTCTTGAAGAAATAAATTACAACTTTCTGGAAAATTGCATATTAAAGAAAAAACAAATTTCTCTAATAATTTCACCATTATAACCATATAGAAACAAAGAAATTATGATGCGATTCATAATAAGATAATATATTAGACCATACAAGAACAAATGGTTCATATAAATATTCAAAAACTCCTCTAGAGTTTCAATTACAAAAATCATACTAGTAAAAAGCATCTAACTGCCTCTTCAAATTCATCAATGGATTATGACAACCCATCATCAAAAACTCCTGTAGAGTTTCAATTACAAAAATCATACTAATAAAAAGCATCTACACTGCTTCTTCAAATTCATCCATGGATTCTGACACCCCATCAGAATCTACATTTTCTGCAGATGAAGGACTTGATGAAGATGTAGATGACCCATACTCTTCTCTATTATCAATGGGCGCACCATCTGAGTCTACATCTATGCCCATCATTTCAGATGTCATATTCCTTCGGGATCTACGGCTTGGTTTAACAGACTCCCATCTTGCAACTTCTGGCTGTGGCAGCAACCTCTTGATAATCTCTATAGTCTTGGAGCGGAGAGTGTCTTTCTTTGTCAACTTGAAATCATAAACAAGTATATCAACTTCCTCTAATTTCAAGATGTCAATGCGGCGGCGATTTATTTTTTGACCCTTTCTGTTTCTCTTTCTGCTTACCTTTTTCTCAACCACCATCTCTGCCTTGTACACACCATCAAATGGGTGTGTATCTGTTGCATACCAATGTACTTCTACTGATACTACTTCTTCATTTTCTTTATTGACCTTCATAGCTTTTGCAATCCAGAATGGATATTGACGTGGATCATCTGTAGCCAAAACTGCAATCATGCAACCCTCCTTGATATCTTGTACCGAGCCCCTATAAAGGTCTTCCATCTCTCGACGCTTTGCGGATGATCTTCTAGAGCCAATATACAGTTCTCTTTCCTCTACTTGAGAAAACTCAACAGCTCGAGGTTCAACATTTGTTACCTCGTTTTCATTTGATAAACTTTGTGGCCAAGCAAATGGAGTCTTCAAAAATATATCTCCATTTGTAGAGTTTGAAATTATGTCACTCTGCTCCATGAAAAAAGACTCCCACCAAACGGAATCAGCAACATCAAAGTACTCATATGTATCTTCAATAGACTTTTTGATTTCTTCCAAGCATTGAGAAGAATCAACATCTCTACTATGTCGCCTTGCATTATGAATCTCTGTAGATGATTGCAATAGCAATAAATTTGAAGCATACATTTGACGACTTGGGATGAATTTCAAAAATGTCAAACCTGATGAAGGCCCCCATTCTGTGCTAGTTGAGTACTTCTTGCCCCACAATAGTGTTTTTCCATCAATCTTTTTTATACGAAATTGATGCTGAAAGCTAATGTCATTAAGTTTTTCAATGCACCTTTCCTCACCATGCGATCCAAACAGAAATCTTCGCATGTCAACAGTTTCTTCTAATTTCTGTACAGTAGGCTCTGGATGGTATGCTTTCCCTATAATTTCAATCAACGATGGCAGGCTCCCGACTTTCTTCCTCCTCAATGTCCTTGCAAAATGGCTGAACATTTGATCAATATGATCATGTGTATGCCCAACAAGAAGGAACCCAACTTTTACCTTCTTAAAAATTCCCAATTCCACAAGCATGCTTAGATAACCAAACACAACCTGGTTTTTGTTTTCCCGGCTTGTGTTGTCCAATTGTAGATATAGAACTTCTGGAAGATCACCAGGCCAATGAGTAATGACATGGTGAATTATGCTGATGGTCAAATTTGCATCATTGTGAATATTTGGAGCTGTAAAGTAAACCTTTGGAATCATTTCACCATTAAAAACCATACACCCAACCAAGTGAAACTGAATAAAATTCTCCTCCTTTAAATTCTTTGGCACACGGACAAAATGTGGCAAGAGTGTTTTTTTCTGATCCATGCCATCAATTATCAAACCCATATACTTATGTGGAGCATCGTAACACTTCTTGCGATGTTTATACAATTTTTGCCGTTCATTTGATTGTTGATTGCGATGTTCTTGCAGTGCATTGATTATGGAATCTACAAACAACATAACAAAACAATATTGTTAACTAGATTCAATAATTGACATTTATCTATTTGTTTTTTTTGTTTTGTAAACATACCTCTTTCTATCCCCTCTGATCTATCCCTTCTTTCTTTAAGAGAAGCACATGTACTGCAGACCCCCATCCTTGACCTCTTTGGAATGCGGACATTGTTGAACTTCTTTTTCCATACTCTTGTGAAATATGCATATCTGATGAAGTTGTCATTTCCTTGACCACCTTGAACATAATCCTTGTATAAGTTGTAGATTTCCTGCCTTGTGAAATTATCTGGAATGTGTATTGTTTCTCTATTTGGCATACTCTCTCCATGCTTGGAAAAGAAATCATGCATCCATGATATCGCAATGTGTGTTGATGGCCCAGTGATTCGTCCCTGATAATCGTCAGTGTAAAATGTAGGATCCTTTTCTAGTCTTGTTTGGATTCTTGACAATCGAAGATTACCAATTGAGTGAATCCGTTTGAATGCCTTTCTACAAAGCATAATTCTTCCAACGCGATAATCATAGCCTGTCCTGGTAGAAATCATGCACCCCACTAAATATGAATTTTGCATGCTTTTGTTCATTGAAAGATACATCTTCCTTCTCTCCAAGACATAATTGTAGCCTAAACTTTTCAAACAACTTTTGTGGCAACACTCACTTGAAATCAAATGAGTAATGGAACTTGGACTTGTGAGCAATTCTTTCCTAGACCTTGTATAACTGGAATGCTTTGGATTGACATAAAAAGGTCTAGTCCTACACTTAATCCTGCTCTGCATTGGATTCTGTCGCTGGATCTCCTGGACCATTGTGTCTGCAACAACATCCTCAGCAGGATGATTGTTTTCATTGTCATGCATATGACCCCCCTCATTGAAAATTTCATCCCCAAATTCATTATGAAAATTATTGTCATGATCACTTGCTGCCAGATCAATGTGACCATCAACATTATTTGTGCCACTAAATTCTTCACTGAAAGGAGAATCACTGTCTTCATCATTGGTGGCTTCATCATCAACAGAATGATCATCGGTGCCATTGAAATCCTCGCTCGGAGAGAAATCATCATCGGTTCCATTGAAATCTTCACTCGAAGGAAAATCATCATTAGTGCCATTAAAATCCTCGCTTGGATGATAGTCACCATCGTTGCCATTGAAATCCTCGCTTGGAGGTAAGTCACCATCGTTGCCATTGAAATCCTCGCTTGGAGGTAACTCATCATCGGTGCCATTGAAATCCTCGCTTGGAGGAAACTCGTCATCCGTTCCATTGAAATCCTCGGTTGGAGGAAACTCATCATCCGTTCCATTGAAATCCTCGCTTGGAGGAAACTCGTCATCTGTGACATTCAAATCCTCGCTTGGAGGAAACTCGTCATCCGTTCCATTGAAATCCTTGCTTGGAGGAAACTCGTCATCTGTGACATTCAAATCCTCGCTTGGAGGAAAGTCATCATTTCTTCCATTGAAATCCTCGCTTTGAGGAAAATCATTTTCACTATTATTGATGTCTTCTTCCTCACCAGAATCATCATCCGTATCATTAAAATCCTCACTGGGACAAATATCATCATCAATCCCACAAAAATCCTCGCTGGGAGGAAAATCTTTGCTTGAAGGAAAATCATCGTTGGTGCCTTGAAAATCCTCGCTTTCAGGTAGATCATCATTGGTGCCTTGAAAATCCTCGTTGGGAGGAAAATTGTCATCATATTGTTTGTTGTCTTTAAGATCCCCACTTGGAGGAAACTCTTCACCATCATCACATTCTTTCTCTTCATTACTAATGTCTTCAAAATCTTCATAACTAGGAAGTTCTCGAATAACATGCTTGATTACATTGCTTGCACTGCCAATATCTTCGCTAGATGAACTGTACATTTCTGCATTAACATTGGAATTTTCTTCAGATGAGTCCATGACTTCTCACTAAAAGATAGAATTATAGAAAACTCTGTATCGCACAACTGCAAAGAAATTTTACCACAGTCCTCACCAAAAAGTAGAATGGTGCAACTGTCGACCGTCAATCTTATAGCTATGAGAACGAAAATATCCCTCCAAAATATTCCCTCCAAAAATTTCGTTCAAAATTTTCCCTCCAAAAATTTCGTTCAAAATTTTCCCTCCAAAATTTCCCTGCAAAATTAAAGCGCACATTCATATTATATTAAAAGAATTGAAATAATATAATAACCAATTACATATTTATATCCAGACATTTAAGACTAATAAAATTTCTCACAGTATTTTTTATTCACAATTTCTAACAAAACAATGATTATTTTCTTTTTTTGTTACCCAACATTCATACTATTAGTAATTATTTAATTTTAATCTATCTTATATAAATTTAATAATAATGCTGTAATTACTTTCCTTTTTTATCCCACATTGGTAAAAAAGTAATGTTAAATTTACTCTATGCTAAATAAACATTTTAAATTTCCTACTATTCATCATCTATTTATCCCACATTGGTAAAAATAATAATGTTAAACTAACTCTACGCTAAATAAACATGTTAGATTTCCTACTATTCATCATTTATTTGGGAGCAATTTAGTAACACTTGCAAGGTTAGTAATTATTTTATTTTTTTATTAATTTAGTAATGATTATTTTATGGCTTTATTAATTTAGTAATGTGTTTTATTGCTTTATTCTTTTAGATTTTTGTTTTTTTAACATTCTTAAGAATGGAAAAATTAAACCTAATCTATTTTATTAATACAGGATTGTTTAGGCTTTAGAGCATTTGACGAAGATTTTCAGGAAGAAAGGGAAGATTGCAGAGAGGAACTTCTAGCACATTCAACAGAGGAGGCAATACCAATTTCCAGGTTAGTTTTATATTTTTTTTAAACGTTTTTTTTTTTAAATTCGTGTATTATTAATCTAGGCTCTACCCATGTTTTAAATTTTTTTTTTTATCAACCCGGCCCCCCCTCACACCCTTAAGAATATTAAAAATTAATTAAATTTATTTAAAAAAAAACCCACCCTTTGGCGCCCAAGCCCAAGCGGGGGACGTCAGCCGGCTTTGGCGCCCATGGGCGGCCGACGGCCGGCCCCGAGGGCCGCCCATGGGCGCCCAAGCGGGCGGACGTCCGCCGCTTTGGGCGCCCATGGGCGGCCCTCGGGCGGGCCGTCGATGCCGGGCATCGACCGCCCCGCCCGAGGGCCGCCCATGGGCGCCCAAAGCGGCGGACGTCCGCCCCGCTTGGGCGCCCATGGGCGGCCCTCGGGCGGGCCGTCGATGCCGGGCATCGACGGCCGGCCCGAGGGCCGCCCATGGGCGCCCAAGCGGGCGGACGTCCGCTGCTTGGGCGCCCATGGGCGGCCCTCGGGCCGGCCGTCGATGCCCGGCATCGAGGGCCCGCCCGAGGGCCGCCCATGGGCGCCCAAGCGGGCGGACGTCCGCCGCTTTGGGCGCCCATGGGCGGCCCTCGGGCGGGCCGTCGATGCCCGGCATCGACGGCCCGCCCGAGGGCAGCCAATGGGCGCCCAAGGCCCCGAAACATTCATGTTAATTTTAAATTTTGGTTTTTAATGATAATTTAATTAATTCATGTTGATTGAAATTTTACTTTTAATGAAAACTTTAAAAATTTGTTTGTTAAGTATAGGTTAATATTTTGATATTTATAAGTTTGATTGAAATTTAAATTGTTTTTCATATAAAAGGTATATTAAATAGATTTATATATTTTATTTTTAAACATTAAATTAATTTATATATTTTATAAAAGTTATATTTAAATTAAAATTAGTTATCTAAGTTATATTTTAGTTTATAGTTTGATAGATTAATTGAAATGGTTGAGTGATGTAAATTGTAAATATGAAATCATAAAATTAAATCATGGGTTTGATTTCAAAAATAACTATCTAAATTAATATTTAAATTAATTTGTATGTTAATTAAACTTGTAAACACTTTAGAGGTAAAATATCCAAGTTAGTTCACATGATTCATCGAGTTTATATGCTTCATGCCGAAATGTTGAGGTTAATTTAAATGCTTCATCTAACTTACAAACACTTTATAGTTAAAATATCCAAGTTAGTTCACATGATTCATCCTAGTTAAAATATCCCAGGTTACTTTGCATGCTTCATTGAAGTTATGTCCAAGTGAGTTCATATGCTTCAACTTAGTTTACAAATTACTTACTTTTTTCTATATCCTAGTTTATATGCTTCCTCGTGGCAATAGGTTGGATGAGGGTAATCATGCAAACGTCAACAAAGGTTCATTATAGTTTATATTTTTTAGTGATTTTCAATCTTCTTTAAGAGTAGAAAGTATCCATATGGTGTGAGTGTTACACAAGTGCAATGTGATTATATTACTTCCATGTATGTTTTTTTTTTATTGGATAACTGCCTTTTGGAAAATTTGAATGAGTAGTTAGGCGAATTAATCGACATTGAATTAAATAAGTTTATGTTTTAATTATTGTATTAATTTAATTATATCGTGACATACAAGTAATTATATATGTAATTATATTGTTTCATAATTTATATTATTACCTATGGGTATAGTGTGAAACATAGGAATATAATCATTATTCTAATATATGTCTTGATTTTATTGTGATTAGAACATTATTATAATCATATTGTGAAGTATATGATTATTATATTATAATATGTGGTTATATTATTTCTTTCTTTTTATCATAGCATAATGTTTTTCTATAATTTATTTGTTGATTTATATTATATTGTTGATTTATTTTAAAATTCTACATTTTGGATATAGGTACAATGGCATCAAGGCGGATATCTGTAAATGTTTCTGGATCAAGAGCGGCAATCATTGCATCGAAAAAAACAGTTGAGGCATCTGAGAATGTTGAGACTCAAGAGAGAGTTTTTAGCTTTGAAGAATTAAGAATGAAGAATGCTAGAGAATGGAAACATGCAACAGAAGAAGACAGAACAGAGTATCATTGGCATTTGAAGGAAAAAAATCAAGGAAAACCAGAAAGCATTCTCTTATTTTGTTCTGCAGATCCATATATTCAAGCAGATTACAATCTATTGGGATTGCTGAGAGATATATTTGTAGTGCCGGGTACAGATATTGTTTATGCACAGGTGAAACAAGCCAAGACCTTTGCAAAAATCCGATATGTTTTGAAGATTGCAAAATATAATGCTCAAGAAAATTTCACAGATTTTTGTCAAGGGGTCATGGATGAAATTGATAGCGGGAGAGTAAGTTTGAATATTGATATTATTTTTAAACTGGTTTTGTTATATCTTGGATATCACAATGTAATAGATTTAATACGATAATGTTTTTATTTTGCAGGATTTTTCCATTTCGATTTCAAAAAAGTTGAATGGAATTTATTATACAGAGGCCAATCCTATGGATGTCATTACTGTCGCTATTCAAAAGGGACTAGAAGTAAGGAGGAAAAAACAAGTGTTAAATGTTCAAACTGAAGAAGTACAAGCAGAAAAAGGAAAGAGCATCCAACAATCAAATCAGGTACCTAGAAGGGTTATATTTAAATCTTCATCTCGCCGAACTGAACATGATGAAATTGTTGCAAATGAGCTTGTTACTCCTGCTAGTAAGAGTAGCAAACAATCTCATAAAAGAAATATGGTTGATAGTGCCTCGATTCCTGTTGAAGGCATTGTAGATTTAGGAGGAACCCCTTCAAATCAAAAAAGGAAGAGACCTGTTGTTGCTGAAACCAATGTTATTATTGAATCTGAGAGTGAAAATTCTGGTGGCAGTAGGGAAATCATTACTCCAGGTGCTGATTTAGAGGATGGCATTGTCAAGACAACACAAAATGCCATTCGAGATCGATTGCGGAGGGATAAGTTGGTTAACAATGGACATACATTTGAGTTGAATGTGAATCAACTTTATAAACCCACAGAAGGGAAAGATCACTTTAGAATTAGAAAACCACATCACTTGCATATTCACAACTTAAAAGCATTGATGAGGCACAATCCCTATGCACATGTTGTTGACTACCTAGTCCTTGTTGACCCGGAAGTTGTTCCTACTAGAGATGAATTTGATGAAACAAGATGTTTTCATTACAAATATTATGTTCTTGGAGGGAATCATTCTGCAGAGGCAAGAAGAGAGTTGATGCAAGAATATCCCAATAACCCTATTTTTGAAACAGTTAAATGCATCATTTATGCTGGTTTAACAGATGTTGAAGCAAAGTTGTTGGCATGGGATCATAACACAGATAGTGAATATAGGTTGACAATGACATTTGTTCAAAGGGTGAGATTTATACACAGTGAATTTGTGCAAATATGTGGTGGGGAAAAACATAGAGTTGATGCAAGTTTTCGGAAACAATGTTGTATGGAAATAGGTCTCCCTATTAAAGATGATATTATGCTATCAAAAAGTTCCAGACGAAGTGATGCATTCAGAGCTGTAGATGCCTATTTCCAGTTGGCATTTAGAGTTGGGAAAACATGGGATTTGATTGATGAGATATTTAGCTTGTGGGAGAATATTGGCATAAAAAACCAAAAAGTGAAAAAAAGTAGAGTTGTTCCATGGAGCGGTGGTAAGGCAGGTCCTGACATCAAGAATCTGCCAGAAGACATGACTATTACACCTTGGAGAACAATGCAAGGTGTGAAGGATGAAACATTAATAGCTACAATACTATCACGGGTAAAGTCAGGTGAATTATCCATGGAGGAAATGTGCAGCGAACTTGAGAAGTAAGTTGAGCATTTTTTTGAGTTTAACATTTTTGTTATGTTCTAGGTATTCTGTTATATTATTATATATGATTGTAAACATCATTTATTGTTTCATTGTCTAGTCACAAGGTCTACATGAAAATACAAGAGGAGATGGTTAAAATGTTGAGTGAGAAGAGTTGGGATGATGTCAAACGCAACTATCCAGACTCAAGCTCGATAGAAAGTTTACGACAATTTTTTGTTGCATTCAAGAAGGTATGTTGTTCTATGATACATCCTATTTTATTTATTTTATAATTCAATTCATTTCTATTTTATTACTTATAGAAATCATTTTCATTTGAAGATGCCAAAGAGGGGTGGAGCTGGAGTACCGGAGTCCTTCAAAATCCATATCCAAAGAGCCAAAATAGAACGACAAAGGAGACAATGTCTTGCAAATGTTGAACTTGATGATACACTTGATCATTATATTTGGAATGGGCTTGACACTGTGCAATATAGAGTCATTTTAGGTGACTGTGCAGACATTGCAAATCTTGTTCCTAAAAAGGAGTACGCACTAGTGATTGCAGATATCCCTCATGGATACAATATCCGAAACACTACTTATGATTGTGAGCCTTATACTTACCAATCATTCAGTAAAGTGGTTTCGGGATTTGTAGATGTCACAACATCACCACTATGGAGATTTGTTGTTTTCCATTCAGACACACAATTAGGGGGCTTGTTGACAGCCTTCAGGGGTAAAGGAAAAAAGAGGAAGCAACTTTATTGGTAATATATTTGCACTATATTATCAAAATTTTGAATTTATAAATCAATTATATTTATTGATAAGTTAATTATTTGTTTTATATTTTTGTTACAGGCAAAAGCCTAATGTTCGTAGCTCAGGTAGCGATCCATTCCTAAGTGATGCTGAAAGCATACATGTTGCAACTTGGACACAGGAGGATGCTTATGAACCTCTTTTAATCAATGAAAAGAGAGGAGGAAAACATAGTCAGATATTGAGTTATAATGCCGTGGTAAAAAAATTAACATATGAAGAAAGGGATTTAAAAGGAGTGACTGTAAACATCTATCAAAAGCCACAAGCATTGATTAATTATCTCATAGATACATTTTCAAGAGAAGGAGATTGGGTCTTAGATTTGTTCTCGGGTTCTGGTAAACTTTCTCATATTACATATGAAATAATATATCAAGTTTTATTGTATGTTTTATCTTTCATTATTTTATTGTTATAAAGTATGCTTCTTTATGCTATTTCACTTAACTTTAATTTTGTTTTTGGTGATTAGGTACAACAATAGCATGCTCCTTACAGAAAGGAAGAAATTGCATATCGATTGATAATGATCCACTCCAATGCAATTACATAAAACAAAGAATTAAGGCTATTCAAGTTCTTCCAGATGAACTGCAAGAAGTTGGTTTGAAGAAAGGAGAGTTTAGTGAAACACTTGTGGCAAAGATGTCAAAAGAGCCCCAACCCCCGTTAGGAGGGGTGTTTGGAAAGGAGCACTTTGGGGATCTTGCAGACATAGAAGACCCAATGGAAGAGGACATTGATGTCCCTGAGGAAATTCAAGCTCCAGAAAATTCCAATGTCGATGAAGAATTTGGCATGCATGATATTGTTGAATAGTTTCATGTTTTGAAGAAAATGTTAATTTTGTCAATTTTTGACAATTTTTTGATCAGATATATTAATAATGTTTTCACTTTCAGACTTTACTTTAGAAATAAAATTTCTAAATATAATGTTTTTAATATGTTTTTTACAAATAATTTGTATATTTTTTCTCGACTTTATGTGAGTGGTCACTTTTCGATAACTAATATGAAATATGATCATTTTTAGAGAAAAATTCTCTGAAAATTCATTGAAAATGGTTTTAAATGTCTTTATTTTCTGGAATTATTTACAATTTTGTCAATAAAAATGCCTTATTTTGTACATAAAAATATCTTATTTTATAGAAAAAATCGTAAAATGTATATGTTTTTCATTATAAATTGCTTAAAAATGTATATTATTTTGTTACATTTCAAAAAACACACTTGAAAATAGAAATTAAAAATATTTTACGACAAAGATAATTCAAAGGTCCCAAAAAATGTCTCAAAATGAAAATGTGTGATACTGGCATCAACCATTTTTGAAACGGGGGTAAAAATAGCTACTAAAATTAGGAGAGAGAAAAACGAGAACTGTGTCGAGTTCTCGTTTCATAGTATAAGTGGTTGTGATAGTTCTAGATCCCAGACTGAAAACATAACCTGCAGTAGACTTTCAATCATCAGGATCGTCTGCCCAATCTGAATCAGTGAAACCAACCAACAAAGGTTTCTCGGAAACTTGAGCCAAAAGAGAAGAGGCTCGCTGAAACTGAGTACATTCTCGACGTTGATCTCTAGGATCACAAGCAAGATCACCAGCTGCTTCACATGTTGAATGGACCCATCGAGGAAGCACTTGTGCTGGTGCAACTGGAGGAACATGAGCAAGTGGAGGTGGATTTTCATCCTCACTATCATCATCAGAAACTGGAGTTGGAAACCTGTCAACAAGGTTGGAAGAAGAATAAGAAGGCACAAATGTTGAATCAGGCTCGCAGGCCAAAGATGGCACAATCGCCGAGTTAGGCTAGCAAGCCAAGATATTTTCATCAAATTTAACATCTCTTCTAATGATTATATCATGAGAATGTGGTTGAACAAGTCTATGACCTTTTACATCTTCAGAATATCCAACAAATATGCACTTTTCACTTTTAGGATGCAATGCTTTCCATTTTTCATCCGGAATGTGAGCCCATGCTTCACTATCAAACACACGGAAGTGACTTACATCAGGTTTAGTTTTACTCCATGCTTCTTCCAATGTTATACCTTGTAATGCTTTAGTGGGTGTGCGATTATCCCAAACTACGGCTCGATATTCTGCTTCTGCTGAAGAAAGAGCAAGAGCTTGTTGTTTCTTACAAGCCCAAGTGACAGGTCCAGATCTCAAACTGAAAACATAACCTGCAGTAGACTTTCGATCATCAGGATCGATGGCCCAATCTGAATCATTGAAACCAACCAACAAAGGTTTCCCCACTATACTGTAATGAATCCCAAACTGAACTGTACCTTGAATATATCGAAGAATTCTTTTAGCTTCTTTCCAATGACTTTCATGAGGTGTCTTCATATAACGGGCAACACGACCAATGGCAAAGGAAAGGTCAGGATGGGAATGAGTCAAGTATAGGAGACTACCAACAAGCTGACAATACAAGGTGGCATCGACTTCAGGTGAAGTACAAGTGGTAGAAATTTTGACTCCAGACTAGAAGGGAGAAGGGGCTGGTGTATAATCTTCCATGTGAAAGTGACGAAGAAGGTCACAAGCATACTTAGACTAAGAAATAAAGATTCCTTCTTTGGTTTGCAGGACTTGGAGACCAAGAAAATAATGCAAATGTCCTAAGTCTGATATTTCAAAATTTTGTTTAAGACTAGATTTCACATGGGTTATAAGCGTAGAGTCACTACCAGTAAGAATAAGGTTATCAACATATAGAATAAGTATGATGAGATGGTGTCCTACTTTCTTGGTATAGACATTGGGGTCAGAATGGCATCTAGAAAAAACAGTGTCAAGGAGAAAGTTATCCATTTTGGCATTCCAAGGTCTAGGAGCTTGCTTAAGGCCATATAAGGATTTCTTAAGGCGGCAGACAAGGCTAGAGTTATTCTGAACATAGCCAGGAGGTTGTTCCATGTAAATTTCCTCCTGTAAATCACAATGTAAGAAGGTAGACTTGACATCCATTTGATTGACTTCCCAGTTGTGTAAGGCTACAAGGGAAAGAACAAGGCGGATGGAGTTCATTTTTGTGACGGGAGCGAAGGTTTCATTGTAGTCAATCCCTTCAACTTGGGAAAAACCTTTGGAAACTAACCTTGCATTAAGTCTTTCAACACTTCCATCTAATGCATACTTAGTTCTGTAGACCCATTTACATCTAACAAGTTTTCTTCCTTTTGGAAGAGGTACAAGATCCCAAGTATCGTTCACCATTAAGGAACGATATTCTTCATCCATGGCTACATCCCAATCTGGATTCCCTAAAGCTTATGCAAAAGTTTCTGGATAATGATTCTCGGAAACTTGAGCCAAAAGAGAAGAGGCTCGCTGAAACTGAGAACGTATTCGACGTTGATCTCTAGGATCATCGGCAAGATCACCAGCTGCTTCACATGTTCAATGGACCCATCGAGGAAGCGCTTGTACTGGTGCAACTAGAGGAACATGAGTAGGTGGAGGTGGATTTTCATCCTCACTGTCATCATTAGAAACTGGAGTTGGAAACCTATCAACAAAGTTGGAAGAAGAAGAAGAAGGCATAAATGTCGAATCAGGCTCGCAGGCCAAAGATGGCACAATCGCCGAGTTAGGCTCGTAGGCCAAGATATTTTCATCAAATTTAACATCTCTTCTAATGATTATATCATGAGAATGTGGTTGAACAAGTCTATGACCTTTTACATCTTCAGAATATCCAACAAATATGCACTTTTCACTTTTAGGCTGCAATGCTTTCTGTTTTTCATCCGGAATGTGAGCCCATGCTTCACTACCAAACACACGGAAGTGACTTATATCAGGTTTAGTTTTACTCCATGCTTCTTCTGGTGTTATACCTTGTAATGCTTTAGTGGGGATGCAATTAACTATGTAATTTTCACAATTAATGGCTTCAACCCAAAATTGAAGACTTAGTCCCTTAGATTGGATCATACAATTAGCCATTTCTTTTAAAGTGCGGTTCTTCTGCTTTGCTACACCATTTTGTTGTGGTGTATATGGAACAGTGTGCTATTGTTGGATGGTTTGTTCAGTGCATAAAGTAGTGAACTTATTGTTAACATATTCTCCTCCATTGTTAGATCTTAACTTAATAATTTGATGACTAGATTGTTTTTCTACAAGGGCCTTGTAGGCCAAGAACATGTTAAATACTTCTCTCTTAAGTTTTAGGAAATAAACCCAAGTGCATCTGGTGTAATCATCAATGAAAGTTAAGAAATATTTGAAACCAGAAAAAGAAGCAGATGGAAGAGGACCACACAAGTCACTATGCACAAGCTCCAAGGGAACCGAGGCATGCCAAGAGGCACGTTTGTCAAAACTGTCTCGATGATGTTTTCCGAGTACACAACCAGAGCAAACTCCATCTCTGGAAGATACCATCGGAAGACCTGTCACCATATTTTCTTTACATAGTTGTTGCAATAAGCGATAATTTAAGTGACCAAATCGCTCATGCCAAAGTTTGCTCAAGTTATCACTATGAGAAACAAAAACTGAAGGGAAAGGTGATGACCCAAAGTTGTTAAACTTGTACAACCTGGTAATATCATCAACAATTCCGGTAGCTAGGACCTGTTGAGGATCTTTAAAATCCTTGATTACAACTTGGTGAGGTGTAAAGGTCATAGTTTAACCTTCACCAGAATGAGTGATTTGATAGACTGATAACAAATTGCAGGAAATTCTTGGAACACATAATACATGACTAAAATGACCATTATCTACTGGAACTGTTCTAGCCCCTACAACACTTAGAAATCTATCATCACCAACAAATATTTGTTTGGTGTTACATTCATGCATAGTAGAAAAGATGGCCTGATCCTTAGCCATATGATAAGATGCTCCAGAATCAATGAGCCATTCATTTGAAGTAGAAGAAGAAGATGCATTATAAGAATAACCAGAAGCACAAAGTGCATGTCCATGAGAGGCATATTTTGAAGACGAATATAGGCTGATGTGGTGCTTATTCATTGTTGCTTCCAAGGCTACCATCTTCTTGAAACACTTAGATTCATCATGATTATCTTTCCCACAATAGTTGCAATGACGCTCAGTCTTCTTTCCTTTTGGCTTGGATACTTTGTCATTTTTTAAAGAAGGAGCTGACTGAGAGGGTTTGGGACCCTTGTTTGACTTATTATTGCTAAAATGTTGTTTCTTGGGAGGCTTGGACTTTTCTTTCTGTTGGTACAATAAGGCTTTCCCAGATGAATCTACATTGTTGATTATTCCAAGATGAATGGGTTTATCTTGTTCTCTAATCAAGGAATCACAAAAGGATTCAAGACTAGGCTCTTGATAGCTAGCTGCATTCAAGGATGCTTTCATGGAGTAAAATGTAGATCCAAAACAGAATATGCAGGTCCAAGTTTGGAAAGAATATGATAAATGCATTGTTTGTCTTCCCTCTCAATCTTACATTCTGCACATAAGAGTTTAATAGTTTTGTACTTAGATAAATAATATTGAATGCATGAAAAGTCACTTGAATTTAAAGAAATCAACTCATTTTCGAGTTGCTGACCTCGAATTTCATTGTGTTTACCAAACACAGATTTCAACTTTTCCCAAGTAGCATCAGGTTTATCAATTCCAGATATGTGGAATCGCAAATCAGTAGAGATTGACATCCCAATAAATCCACGAGCTTCATCACATCTATTTGCGCATTTTATTTTCTTATCATCATCAGTGGGTTCTATTTCTTTCACTGAAGTAATTCTGAAAATTCCCCTACTTCGTAGAACATCCTCCATAGGAAATTTCCATGAGAAATAGTTGGAACTGTTAAGTAGAATATCAGAAGGGGTGGCCATATTTGTAAATTAATGGCTATAAAAGCAGAAACCAATAGTTTGGATGTGAAGAGCTTGAAAAATAGGCGGTTTCAAAAAAAATGGCACTGAAAACTGACTCTATATGATGAAGTTATGCTTGAACAAAGAAACTGTTGAAGATGTCCCCAATAGTGACGTGGCAGCTAGAGAATGTCCAACAAAAACAGAACCCCCCTCTTCCCAAGATGAACCTTTTGATAATCACTTTACATGAAAGTTGCTTTAAGTGAACCACTTTTATAAAATAAGTGATTTTACTTTTACAATGATATTACTTTTAAATAGTGCAACAATAAAAAAGAACTTAAGTGACTCACTTGTATTTTTATTTTTTATTATTTAAGTGAGATGCACTTTTACAATAAAATAACTTGAAAATAGAAATTGCATGCACTTTTTCTCTTAAAAGTAACTTCCTAAGACTTGAACTCAAGACCTATTAAGGAATAAAGCAACTTTGAACCAAGTGACCTAGATTAAAAGGTATGTAAAATATGGGAATGAGGAAGGGGGTTTTTGTTTTCTTTTTACTCGGTTTGCATGCTTGCCCTTTTTCCTACAAAACACACCACAAATCGAAAGAAAAAAAACTTTTCCACACTTATGGATTTAGATCTTGTTAGCTTGCCCCGAAAGTCTACGTTTTCTCTCTGTTTCTGATTTGCCGAGATCGCGCAAGGTGCACTGCAAAGAGCATACGCAGCCGAAAAAAACCCTTTCCCTTTCTATTTATGATTTTCTGAGGTCGCTCAAGGTGCACGGCAAAGAGCATACACAGATGGGAAAGCAACAATCCAAACCCAAGAAAAAATCTAACAGTAAAAAAATATGAAATATGATATTTTTTTCTTTTTAAAAAAAGAAAATAAAAAAATGCATCACTGTAATATTATACCTTTAGATCTGATGAAATACACATTTCTAGAGCAACCGGGAACTGTTTTCAATCAAATGAAAACTATTTCCCAATGGAAATGATGCTCTGGATGCAATGGAACACCTCCCATAGCCCATAAATGCACAGAAATAACAGACCTAGAAACCCTTTCGAGTTTCGGCAACAGCAGTTCAAGATCTAGATCATAACCGGAAGCGGCACTTCATAAAAGCTCTGATACCATGTTCGGGTACACAGGGTACTACCAAAGGACCGAACACCAAGAGCAACCACTTCACACAAATAGATCACAGATCAACACACCGATGTTTTGACGTGATTTAAACCCTCTTGAGAGAAACACTCCACGGCCCGAGCCAAATAGTTTCTACGGGACAATTTATTATGCAAAGAAAGAAAATTACAAATGAGCTTCTCATAATCGATCAACTAAACAATGACCCTCCATGCTTTTTAAATAGAGATCATGGACCAATCGGGTGTTAAGCCAGGGATCAAGGTTAGGTTTGATCTAAGAGAAGTTGAGCCGTCGGATCACTCTATGTCGGGAACATATCGTGACCGTCGGATTAAGTATTTGCAAAGGCATACTAATGCATACTAAAGAAACACACTATCCCTAACGGATATATTACATAAGTTGATCTTAACTAACTCCTAAGTGTCTAAATATATTAACACCGAAGACCCGAAAGCGGTGCCAATGGGCCATCCCCGAAGCTAGGGTTTTGCTCAATGAATGCCATTGCAGATTCGCTCAAGGGGGCCATTTATCGTCCGGAGGTAGAAGAAGATCAATTTTTGACAAAACAATGTAGTTAGCAGAAGAAGATCAATTTTCGACAAAACAATGTAGTTATTACATGTGGAGGCAGTGGTTTCCCATGGAAAACGAGTGTAGGGTTGAGCAGAGGAAAGATGTTGGGAAATGGCTTATTAAATTAACTTTTCCGATGGGAAAGTGGTTTATAGAAGGAAATATGGCGGTTGTAGGTATCTATGCTTTTCTTTCGACGGAAATAGTATTTCCCTCGGAAGAAAAGCATAGATACCTACAGCCGCCAAAGCATAGATACCTACAGTGACCCATCGGAAAAGCTAATGTAATAGCCCATTTCCCAACATATTTCCTATGCTCAACCCTAAACTCATTTTCCATGGGAAACCGCTGCCTCCACATGTAATAACTACATTGTTTTGTCAAAAATTGATCTTCTTCTGCTAACTACATTGTTTTGTCAAAAATTGATCTTCTTCTGCCTCTGGACGAGAAATGGCCCCCTTGAGCGAATCTAGAATGGCCTTCGGGTGCTATGGGAATTCTAGTCGGGCACCCTAGGGCCATTCAGGGACACTTTGGGAATTTTCTCCGTGGTCTCGGACCCGCCGGAGTCAACGGATTCATGAACCAAGCCATAGTCTGGGTGCCATGGGCATTCTAGTCTGGCGCCCTGGGGTCATTCAGGGACACCTGGAGGATTTGCCCCAGGGCCACGAAACCCAAACCAGCAAGCGGACTTGGATTCCATCGGCCCCCATAGGTCCATGTGGCCATAGTAAAACTGTCCATGGTGTCCACGCATGCTCGGGGGCCTCCGGACAAGAAATGGCCCCCTTGAGCGAATATGGAATGGCCATCACTGAGAAAAAGCCTAGCTCCGAAGATGGCTCGTTGGCACCGCTTCCGGGTCTTCGGGGGACATTGTGGGGGATCCCCTAGCTAAAACCCACAAGAGTTGATGAATTCGCAAACCGAGCCACGTTCCGGGTGCCACGGGAATTCTAGTCGGGCACCCCAGGGTCATTCAGGGACACCTGGAGGATTTGCCCCGGGGCCACGGAACGCAAACCAGCAAGCGGATTTGGATTTCGGTATCCCCCACAGGTCCACATGGCCATTGTGGACCTATCCACATTGGCCACGCACTCCCGAGGGCATCCGAACGAGAAATGGCCCCCTTGAGCGAATTTGGAATGGCCATCACTGAGCAAAACCCTAGCTCAGGAGATGGCTCGTTGGCACAACTTCCAGGTCTTCAGGGGACGTTGTGGGGGGGGCCCTATCTGAAACCTATCATCCTAGATCCACCAGAGTCGACGGATTCACGAACCGAGCCATGGTTCGGGTGCCACGGGCATTCTAGTCGGGAACCCCGGGGTCGTTAAGGGACACCTAGAGGATTTGCCCTGGGGCCACGGAACCCAACCCGACGAGAGGACATGGATTTCGTTGCCTCCCACAGGTCCACGTGGCCATTGTGGACCTGTCCACGGTGGCCACGCACGCCCGAGGGCATCCGGACGAGAAATGGCCCCCTTGAGCAAATTTGGAATGGCCATGACTAAGCAAAACCCTAGCTCCAGAGATGGCTGGTTGGCACCGCTTTCGAGTCTTCGGGGGACGCTGTGGGGGGTCCCCTAGCTGAAACCCGCCGGAGTCGATGGATTCGTGAACCGAGCCATGGTTCGGGTGCCATAGGCATTCTAGTCGGGCACCCCGGGGCCATTCAGGGACACTTGGAGGATTTTCCCTGGGGCAACAGAACCCAAACTGGCGAGCAGACTTGGATTCGGTCGGCCCCCACAGGTCCACATGGCCACAATGGACCTATCCATGATGGCCACACATGCCCGGGGGCCTCCAAACAAGAAATGGCCCCCTTGAGCAAATTTGGATGGCCCTCACATTGGCGTCAACTTTGGAAAATCGTCCAGCGGGTACTTATGACTAGCATTCCCAACCGAAACCTGACTAGACACAGCTGCATGACTTCCTGAAACCTGTTTTTGCTGCACGGTTGAACTTCTATGCCCCCGGCAGGTATCCAGTAGGTGTCGCTGAAGGCCTTTTGGATGCGAGACGGAACGAGCCATAGAATGACGATCGTGGATCTGATCAACAAACCATTGACTCCATTAGATTCAGGACTCCGGGATAGTGCCAGGGGTGCCCCTCTCAATGGTCCCGTGTTCCCGGTGCCATCTTGTACATCCATCTTGGAAACTAGGGTTGTTCTTAGTGAGGGAGTGTGCAATTTTTGCACACAGGGGTCAACTCTACAAAATCATCTGCCAGGTACTTACAACCAGCGTTCCTAGATGGAACCTACCTAGACACACCTGTAGGACTCCCCGGAGCCCAGTTTTGCTGCATGGTTGGACTTCTATGCCAGTGCCAGGTATCCAACAGGTGTCCCTGAAGGCCTTTTTGATGTGAGATGGAACGAGCCATAGAATGAAGACTGTGGCTCTGATCGATGAACCATCGACTCCATTGGATTTAGGACACTAGGATAGTGCCAAGGGCGCCCCTCTCCTCCAGTTCCATGGTCCCGGTGCCATCTTGTAGGTCCATCTTGGAAACAAGGGTATTGCTCAATGAGGGAGTGCGCAATTTTTGCACACGGGGGCCAACTCTGCAAAATCATCCGTCGGGCACTTATGGCCAGCATTCCCGGCCAGAACTTTCCTAGACACACCTACAGGACTCCTCAGAGCCTAGTTTTGCTGCACGGTTGGACTTCTATGCCCCCGATAGGTATCATTAGAGAGATTTTGAGGTCAAAAAATGGCCTCCTAAGAGATGTACTACAAAAATATGAGATATATTAAAATATTATGAATTGGGGGTTTTATAGGGTAGGTATATATGACAAGTCACCTCCCACACTATTTTCTATGCACAATATAAATAACCATGGTTGAGTTGCTTTTCAAAATTCACTAGAAATAAAATTAATAAAATAAGTCTACATTGATGTGATTAAGATTCATTGTAAATTCCCAAAAATTTATTGTCCTTTAGCATTTATTTGTCTTAAACTTGCAAATGAAATTAAGTAATAAAAAATATTTTTAAGAGCTATGTTTTTAATTTTATGTTGACTTTTTATATTCAGTAGTTTTCTCATGAATTTAATATAATGTAATTTAATTGAGAATTTATTTACATGTAAAATGTTAATAATATTATTATAATCCACATTGCATTATTAGTATTATTATTATTATTTATTAAATCTATTATTATTCTTTATTAGTTTGACATTATGTTATTAAATAGAATTGAATGAATATATAATTTAAAATTAAAAACATAAAAATGATAATATATTATTTTATAAAAAAATGTGAAAGGACTTTCTTTATGAATTAAGAGTACTTCACTTGAAAATGACAATAATATTATTTTATGAGAAAGTGTGAAAATACATTCATTATGAGTACTTTACTTGAAAATGAAAATAATATTATTTTATGAAAAGACTATCATTATGAGTACTTTACTTTATGACTTAAAAGTACTTACACCACTACCTTGGTTAACTATGTGTTTTCATCCACCATAGAAAATTTGACAAATAAGCATTCTTAACTCATGCAATGCCATCTCAACCAAGGGGGATGATGTCATCTACTAGAATGTGATTGGTTTTTTTTATAGTAGATTTTTTTTGTTTTGAGGCCATCTTTTGACCTCAAAATTTCTCTAATGCCAGCAAGTGTCCCTTAAGGCCTTTTGGATGCGAGACGGAACGAGCCATAGAATGACGACCGTGGCTCCGATCGACGAATCGTCGACTATGTGGGATTCAAGATGTCGGGATAGTGCCAGGGGCGTCCCTCTCCTCAGGTCTCGTTGCCCCGGTTCCATCTTGAATGTCCATATTGGAAACTAGGGTTTTGCTCAGTGAGGGAGTGTGCAATTTTTGCACATGGGGGGCAACTCTACAAAATCATCTGCCAGGCACTTACGGTGAGCATTCCCAGCTGGAACCTGCCTAGACACACCTGCAGGACTCCCCGGAGCCCGGTTTTGCTGCACGGTTGGACTTCTATGCCCCCAGCAGGTATCCAACTGTTAGAAAAACAGAATCGCAGAGCAATAACAATAAATAGAAATGTAAATATAATCACACATACACATTACAAGAGAGACACATATATATCGTGGTTCACCCAACTTGGGCTATGTCCACACTGAATTTTCTAGTCCTTATTATTATTACTGTCTAGCAAGGTGAAGGGATAAAACTTGCAGCACAACCGCTGCACTTCCTCTTCTTTGTTTCACTGTCTCTCTCCTAATCTCATAGATCTTTACAATGCATAAAACCTAATACATCATCATCCCTAGCCGTATTACAATGTCTTTATTTTATAAGGGAAATACAATGGAGAAATACCATGGGATACCCAAAACCATGGGCCTGCAAAACAGCTGGTGAAAACAGCCCCAAAAATTTTCTTCAGGGGCGCTGCCCCCGGACCCCCAAGCCAAGGGGGATGGTCCCCCCTAGAACCCCGCGAGGGGGCAATGCCCCCCCACACCCCCTCGCTGGGGTGACTGTATAGTCCACCTACATATCATATAAAACTGGGGTACAAACACAGCTGATACAATATCATCTATGAGACTAAAAGATCTAGCTCCACAACCAACACCAACAAGTGTCCCTGAAGGCCTTTTGGATGCGAGAAGAAACGAGACATAGAATGACAATCGTGTCTCCGATCGACGAACCACCGACTCCATTGGATTCAGAACGTCGGGATAGTGCCAATGGAACCCCTCTCCTCCGATCCCGTAGCCCCTGTGCCATCTTGAACATCCATCTTGGAAACTAGGGTTTTGCTCAGGGAGGGAGTGTGCAATTTTTGCACACAGGGGTCAACTCTGCAAAATCATCCGCCATGAACTTATGATGATGATGATGGTGATGATGATGGTGATGGTCATGGTCATGGTCATGGTCATGGTGATGGTGATGAAGATGATGACGATGGAGAAGATGATGATGATGGAGATGTTGATGAGGAACCTAGAGTTAGAGTTAGAGTTAGAGTTAGAGTTAGGGCTAGAGTTAGAGTTAATGATGATGATGGATATGGTGGTGATGATGAAGACATTGATAATGATGGTGATGGTGACGGTGAAGGTGATGGTGATGGTGATGGTGAGGATGAAGAAGATGGCTTAGTGCTAGGGTTTGGGTGAGGGTTAGGGCTAGAGTTATAGAAGGAAATTGAATTAGGGTTAGAGTTAGAGTTAATGATGATAATGAAGATGGTGGTGATGATGAAGACATTGACGGTGGTGGTGATGGTGATGGTTAGGATGAAGAAGATGGTTTAGTGCTAGGGTGTGGGTGAGGGTTAGGGCTAGAGTTAGAGTTAATGATGACAATGAAGACATGATGATGATGGTGACGGTGATGGTGATGGTGATGGTGATGGTGAGGATGAAGAAGATGGCTTAGTGCTAGGGTTTGGGTGAGGGTTAGGGATAGAATCATAGAAGGAAATTGAATTAGGGTTAGAGTTAGAGTTAATGATGATGATGGTGACGGTGACGGTGATGGTGATGATGATGGTGAGGATGAAGAAGATGGCTTAGTGCTAGGGTTTGGGTGAGGGTTAGGGATAGACTCATAGAAAGAAATTGAATTAGGGTTAGAGTTAGAGTTAATTATGATGGTGATGGTGACGGTGACGATGATGGTGATGGTGATGGTGAGGATGAAGAAGATGGCTTAGTGCTAGGGTTTGGGTGAGGGTTAGAGCTAGAGTTATAGAAGGAAATTTAATTAGGGTTAGAGTTAGAGTTAATGATGATGATGAAGATGGTGGTGATAATGAAGACATTGACAATGATGGTGATGGTGATGGTGAGGATGAAGAAGATGGTTTAATGCTAGGGTTTGGATGAGCGTATGTGCTAGGGTTTGGGAAGATGGTTTGGAAATAGTTCTTCATTGAATCTCATAATTTTCCTATAAATCAAAGCCATGGGGTAGACTTGAAGAAGAGAATAATTGTAAGGTCATGTGGGAAGAAAGATCTTGGAGATCAAACACCTCATTCTCTCATCTTTACCATTCATTGTATTCATTCTTACTTGAGTTATTTCATTAAGTAAGTAAGTGTTCTTCAGTCACTATAGCTAGAGAGAGATTTTAATAAGGAAAATGACCCATCCCAAGGAGAGCGTTGGAGCTAAATTGCCTCAAATCATTTTTTCTCAAATGATGTTACACATTTGTATGCTTTTCCATTTGAAGAATATATGAGTTTTGTTTTTTCCATCGATTTATTGTATTTGAATTACATTCTTGTATTTAATATTATGATACGATTGCTTGCATGCTTCTTAGTTATTTATTTTCTATTATAGTACTCTCATGCTTGTAAAATAAATAACCATTGTATATTGTCTCCCTCACAACTTGGATATATTAACAAATTTTGCTCATCATTGCAACAAAATCCCTAAAATAGATTGACTACTCCATTTTGGGTTTAGAATCTTGATCAGTTAATCTTACTTACTAGGTTGTTTTTAGTTGTTTTCTAATCTCTAGTGACATGCGAAGTCATTAACTAGCATGCAAACTCACTTAGCAACCCTTGTAAGCAATCAAGGTTTTTGGAATTTTATTTTGCATGATCTTGGTGACTTGCACATTTTTTCTCTTTTTCTCAGAAGAGTTCAATGGTAGAATCCCTAATTTTCAATAGTATTCCATAGTGGCCAATGTAATATGCATGCAAATTCATTTCATAGGAAATGTAACTATTTACTTGTGTAACTTGCATAGTTATCTTTGTAACAAGTCATGAATTTTTAGTTAGATTTAATTGTATGTTTTGTCAATGGCTTGGCTTGAGGAAAACTTTAAATTTTCCATGAATTGTAAGTTGATGTTCTTGTAATTTTACATCTCATCAACCACTATTATTAATTCAATCACTTAATGGATAGAAGGTGGACTCATAATTCCTAAGTGTCGAATCACATAAATGGCTTATCATTTGTCTTTTGCACATGGATTCATAACTAAGGGCACTATATACTACGTTTTGAATTGTTATTTTTATTTATATTATTGAAACTCATCTCAAAAGACTAGTTAAGAATTTAATCAATTACCACTTGCAGTCATTTCCATTATGTCATGTCCCCTCCCATCGTTCCCGAGCAAGGCAAAGAACATGACACTAAAACCACTTGCCTAGGTTTGGTAACTTCTAGAATGTAAATGATTAGATGATTGTAAACATTCATTCAATAAACTATAAACATTTAGGATATGTTGTGTGTAATTGCTTAAGACAAATTTGTGAAATAATAACCATTCAAATAACATACAATTAACACTATGATCCATAGATGAGAGTTCTGAATCGAAGTCAAAATCATGTATGCAAAAATGTAATCAAGGACAAACTCATATACACAAGTGCAAATCCACATATTAATATGCAAAAATGATCCAATCATGTACAATTTTTGGAAAAATGGAACATCGTTCCTAGCATCTATATAATGGCAACTCGTGCCCCATACAAAAAAAGGCAACTCCTGCCCTATACAAAATATGGCCCATGGTGCCCTGTAGAAAATATGGCAACTCATGCCAAAAATGCCACATCGTGGCTATTGTACATAAGAGGGTCTCTCAATCCTCCTGCCCACCCTCGAAGCTCCAAGGTGCATCTCCAAAATCAATATTCCTCTTCTTCATGCTAGAGGAAGCTGGGTCCTCTTGGCGTCTTTGAGCATGTCCCCCTGAGCTCTGAAACAACAACAATAATATGTCAACTTTTCCTAGGAATTATACAAGTATAAAACATAAGTCGTGAGGGGGTCTCCCTCCTCCGTGATCCAAGTCTCTCGGTAATGCCACCCTACAACATTTAGAACAATCAGATCAATGCTGAAACTAGATGCATATAGTAATTTCCATTAAAATTGAATGAGAGTTAAATGATAAACTAGTCTATCTCACTGTGAAAAAAATCGGCTGGTCTTCGAGGCTGGCGGATGGAGTAGTCGGCTGGACAGCCTGCTCTGATGCTAGGGTGGATGGTAAAGGGGAGGATGTAGCCACATCAACGGTGGCTACACCACTGGGGGTAACAGTGGAAGAAGGGGGTGTGGCAGGAGGAGGCATGGACTAGGGTGGGGGAAGTGGAGATGTACGTCTAGGGATATAAACCCCAACTAGTTGTAGTATGGATGGGCACACCCTGGAAGGGGAAGTGAGTGTGGTGGGGGGCGAGGTCTGTGTTGCAGTAGAGGGATGGGTGACTGTGGATGGGTGGTGTGCCATGGTCAGATGGGGGAGGGTGGGAACATGGGAAACTGATATGGAGGTGGAGTTGGAGATGATGCATAAGGGGGGAGCTGGATGGAATTGTGGTGCTATGTAGGACGGGGGGCTAGATGGAAGGGGTTAGGGAATGGGGCATGTATTCCAGGGGATAGAAATGGCATATAGGGTGGCCGAAAGGTCAGGGAGGGAGGAATAACGGTACTGGTAGGCCGAGGTGCTCGCACCTGCATACACATTTATAACTTCATGGTTTAATATACAAAAATAATAAATATACATAGATAAGTCATCATATTTGAAATTAAATTTATGCTTTAATACACACAATACCTGCACACGGGGAGAACTGCTGGTCCTCGGTGGTGGTGGCTAGTCGCTGAAGCCCGTGGACACCTGTGCGAACACTACAAGTTTTTAGACTGAATTTATAAAAACAATATTAACAATATTAAACACAATGAAAATGAGAATGACAACGATGGTACTTAGAAAACATGACTGCAGTAAATTTATATTCAAGCTAGATGATATCCAATATTCTGAAAGGGTAGAAGGTGGCATGGCATGAAATTAAAATTAAATAAGGTGAGAGGGAATAGAAGGTGACATGGTGAGCTTTTCCTTCTCTAGAGTCATCTCCCATGAATAGGTGAGCTTTTCCTTTTCTAGGGTCATCCCCTTGAGTAGGTGAGCTTTTCCTTTGGCCCTAGAGAGATGATGCAGTGTTTCATAAGAAATGGAATTCATGTCCATTTACAAATTTGAATTGGAAACCTATGTAATGTGTTTGGGTTCTTGGTGAAGAGTTCCTAGGTTTTGATGTCTTCCTTATAGATTTTTAGTTTCCTAGAAGCTTGATTCACCCAGTGGAAAATTATTTGCATCCCTGGAGTGAGGATATTGAGTCCCTTTATTTCCATAACATTTACATCATCAAATAAAATGGCATCTCATTGTTTAAATTTGCAAAGAGGTGCTAAATAGTAGTTAAGTTAGTGTGCATGTTATTTAATACACTTTAGAGTGTTGATCGTTAGAAAAAGGAAGAAAGATAATCTTTTTCATGGTTAACTTACTTACAAGCTTGAATGTGCCATGTTCTTTTGCATTGAATGAGTAATTATGTGTTCTTGATTAAATACCTATGTTGTCAGAATGATATCACTTGATTGAAATCAAAGAAATATTGAGTGAAATGAGTTAAATGAGTATTCTTGATGCCAAATCTTTTATCGAGTTGAATTTGAATCAAGATAATAGCAAGGCCCCATAGACCATATTTGTAAGATTATCACTCTTCCTTATGGACCTTACATCATTTTCAAAAACTTTAGTGACAATACATGTGATAAGTTGTTTTATGTTGTTTTTTATGTTTTTCCTAATAGCATGTTCTAGGAGTAGTAGTATGATTACTTTCAGTCTCAAGTATTAGAATAAATTGGAAATCCCATGATAATAAACTAGGGTAATAAGGACATGAGAAACATCAAGTTCTTGAATTTCTAGAAGCTTGGCCACTATGAAGACGTTGACGGTGATGGTGATGGTTGTGACAACATTAATGACAAAGGCTTGAGGAACGGAAAAGAAGATGAGGATGTGGATGGCTTGAAGAACACACATGGCATGAAGAACCATGGAGGTGGGCATTGGAGCCATGGGAATACCTAATGAGCCAAATGACCCATTCTATAGTCATTTTTGGTTTGATGGGGCAATGGAACCCTTGGTGATGGTCCATGCTACCATTTGATGATGGGCTTGATGTCCATTGAAAGCATGTTGATTAAATACTAAATGATTGACTCTTGATGGTGGAACCCACATACAAATTGAATCAACCCTTATCTAAGGGCACTTACGATGGATGTTGAAGCCCTTGAACCTTGAAGATGTCCATATGTGGAATCCTTGATGTATGGTGATGAAGACATAATGTATTGTTGCCTTGGGGCTCTTGGAATTGTTTGTGGTATATTGTTGTGGGTGTGATGGAGCCCTTGCCCTTATAATTGCTTGACGAAACCTTCGATGCTAAAGTATTTAAACATGATGATGTAGAAGCCCACAAAAAAAATGAGGAAGCCCTAAGTTTCTAATGTGGCCTTTGATGTGGTTGTGTGAATTCAAACATAAACAAGCATGCAAATAAAACATTGTATGTGAACTATTATGTGTCCATTCAAAGGACAAAGTCGGCTGAGCAATTAAAAATAAAAATAAAATGAAAATTACATAGACAGGTCGATTGAATATCATGTGATATTATGTGCATGTATAACAGAAAGACATGACGATCTAGACAGTATGAAGAGACTAATTATATTTTGGGCAGCAGTTTGGTGAAAGGAGAGAATGATGTATTTGTGTATATGCTGGTTAAAATTATGACAGAGCAATGATGAGCAGAAAGTGATATAAATGTGGATATGTTTGATATCTTGACAACAGAATGATAATTTCCCTATGGTTAATGACAGTTTGATGACAGGTTAAAGATGTGAATGTAGATAGAATATCGATATGTTTGAGAAGATGCTGGACATGATGAAACAGGGACAGAATGATTATTGAAGACAAGGTGCTGGCAATAGATTAATGAATGAGATGATGTGAATAATGACATGACTGTGATATGTATGATATGTGACAACTATGTAATCATAAATACAAGCAGGGTCTTGTATCCATTTTATTAGTAGGATCTAAGAAAAACTAGGCTAGGTCCTAGATGATGAGTTGGTGCTTATTGTATCAGTTGGTGCTGAATTGCCTCATAGTTGTAGCTGTTGAACCAAATACAAAAGATTACAAAAATTATATCTTGTCTCGTATTATGTGTTGATGTGTTTCATTAGTTGATAGTTAGTTCATTGATGAATATGATGTGAATGTGAAATGATGGTATAAGAGTTGGTGATTGAAGTTGAAATTAAATAAAGTATAGGCTCAATGATTCACCCCCCCCCCTCTCAGTGAGCATCGTGTCTAACACAAATTTTTATAGTTTTGTTAGGTTTTCATGTTTGATAAGGTTTCATTTTTTTTTGGGTGGGGTTATACGAATTTATATCTCTCAAATAAATTAGACAATATTATAAACACAACTGTAAAATATGATGATAATATGCTAATTAGTCAATGCTAATTAATTTGTAATTACTAAACACAAATTACTCGTAACTGGATCTAATTATTCAAAGTAAAGAAGTTACCTGTGTGTATGGTGCCGCAATCTCCTCTGCTGTCGCCATGGCTCCATCTAGGTCAAAGGGACCAACATCCTCCCACCTGGGGGCTGGAGACCCGGCACCGAATAACTGAACATTAAAACAAATAAAGTCAACAATGTGTAATTCAAAGTTAACTATATTAAACAATACGATATCAAATAAAATACAATAAATACTTGAACATTAAATAAAACAATAGCAAACCTGATCCATGAAGCTCCCTATGGCATGCTGCTGCATATCACCATGGCAAGAATGACCACAGTGAGAACAATGATGTGTTGTTGTTCCAGCAGAACTAGAAGGCCCCTCCTAGGTTCCACCTGTACCCGACATGTCTCAGCCATGACCCATAGACTGTGTAGCTATTTGTGTCTCATCCATGTCCTCCCAGCTCTGGGAAGACATGGCCACAAATTTGGTATGTCTAAGCAAGTCATGTGTGGCACGTCTGACGGAGTCATGAATCTCATCTAGACCGCTACCAAACCCAAGTGGCTGAGGAGGGGGGTTTGGCTCTCTCCTGGGTGCAATAGGTCCTCTAAGTGGGTTGCGGTGTGCCTAAGGTCAATCTTGGGCAGAGCCAAGATCGACACCCTAAAACTCAATGATGTCAAAATAGTTGACATGGTACCCTAGCTCAAACTCAACCTACAATTTCTGAAGGAAATACTGTGGGACCTCTAAATTGTTGCACGGGGGCCTGTCAAACACCATCAACCACCTCTGTCTCTAGTTATCTCTCCATGGCTAGTAAATGCACCAGTCGATGCAAACTCGATGCCTCGTCAAAGCTGGAGGCTGTCTGGTCGAGGGAACTATGAACTTGCTATACAACTGGGCTTTGCTGATGTTGAGGTCTTTTATTTTCTCATTGGACAACCAAATGGAGTAGTGTTCCCTCATTCGATCCCTGTATTGGCTCAAGTTTGTTATCTCATTGTATGCAATATTGATTGATTCAATAATGTTTTGAAGTGATGAAGCCAAGGAAACCCGAGAGGGTTCCCTGGTACTATTCAATTCATTACTTAGTGCCCTCAATTGATTTAAGTCTTGATGTAATTGATCTTCAGGGTTTTCATTGGGTTCATTGGGTTCATTGTCGATTCCCATATTCTCTTCTGGAGGTTGGGTTTCATCGGATGGTGGTGGTGTGTCTAACATCTTGTTAGGTGTGTAGATGGCCTGCAATTAAATTTCTTTGGTTTTTTAATGGATTGTAAATTTTTTTTAAAAATTAAAATTCAAATGGAAAAAAAAAACAAAAAAAAAATAAAGACAAATTTGTGCTTTGAGGAGCACTTACCTGGAGAAACGGATGGCACCGTGGTGTAGGGGAGACTACTTGGTGTTGATGATGAGGGGGGTGCACGAGGACGTGTTTGCGGGGTTGAAGGTGCACTTGCGAGTTGGTAATTTAGCTCACGGTTCTGTCAAAAATGACAAAACCCGTGAGCTCTGTTTTTTTTTTTTTTAAACAGAGACGTGCATGCACCACTAACACGTGCGTGCCAATATGTGCGTACGCGTCAAGGGTGCATGTGCGCCCTTTTTGTCCACATGGGATGAATCACGTGGACATTCGGCATTTCCGAAGCAGGGACGTGTGCGCGCCTTTGGAGGCATGTGCGCGTCCTTTTTTTTTCCGCTCACGCGCCCTTGTTGCGGTTATTTTGGGTACCAGCTTCGTGCAAGTACCCCTTAATCTCTGTATATATACGAAAACATCATGAAAATGGATAATGTTTCAATCAAACTTGTGAAACATATAAAGTAGGATTCAAAATATATAATTTTTTCTTGTAATGTAAGTTGAATGTAGCAAACATTTCTAATAATCGTTAAGTAAACAATAATTTGAAACAACTGTGCATTCAACACTCTCGCTTCATGGCATTCATGGAGGATATAATCATTGATTCAACCTGAAAATCGAACAGAGGATTAAAAACATGACTTTCATTGAATGTACTTAAGTATTGTAAGTAATGAAAATCAAGCAAATTTAAAATAGTTTTGTTTGGAAGAATGGAAATATTTATTGAAACTTAAATGAACTAACATTATGTGAATACAAATATGAGCTAAGGTATTTTTCTTATTTATTTGTGTACTGCAGTCCATGACTGTTAAACACAATAAAACTACAACAAATTTAAGTGAAATTATAATCATAATGAAACATCAAAATAGAAGAATTTTCCGGTACACAATAATTAGCTCACCTCTTTGAATAATAATGATGATGATCATATAGATATGGTTTGTAGGTGTTTTTATTCCTTCTTCCTGATGGTAGCATATGCAATTTGAGCCATCATTGCGTACCTATCATAAGTAAATGGCACTGGTGATATTCGTAAACCGTTGATAGATTTGACTTTTGAAATTGTTGTAAGTGTTAAACCTTGCCTCTCTGCATTACCAATATCAATTGTTTCCCTCTCTAGGGTCAAACCTTGTGATTTGTGTATGGTGAGAGCCCAAGCCATATGCAATGGAATTTGCTTGTGATTTTCTCTACTAATAGGTGTTATTGGTACAATCTTTGGATATCTGATGTCCCATGGAACACCAATGTAATTATCAAACGAGATTGTAGTTTACATTGGGAGGTATGGTGGTTTAGGTCCTTCAGCATAAAAGATGTTTTGAACTGTCCCAAGTGCTCCATTTACTAACCCTACTTCCACCCATAGGTTACATGTCAACATGAAAAGTTCACGAGGACATAGCAATAATTCATGTTGAAGTTGCTCACCATCTGCATTGTCGAAATATTTATTCTTTGTATGTTCAGAGATGAATTGTGCTACTGAAATTTTAAGTCATTTAAGCATGGATTTATTATGTTGATTCACTGAGGATTTTGTTGGAAACAAATGTAGCTCTCCATTGAAAGTGTTACTTTCAAGACTGTCCATACATGCATATGTTCTTGACATCAACAGATTCCAATCATCCACGTTTGCTTCTGCATTTCTAACATTTTTTAGCATCCTTCTAAAACTGGATTACTTTGGATATGTCCAATGTAAAAAAAAATGAAATCGTTCCACAAAACCTTTCCAACTATGTTACCTACATACAATGGTTTATCTGTAATAGGGGGCAATTGGCCAAGGTCTACAACAAGAATCAATGATCTTCCACCTGATGTATCTGATCTATTTTATGGAAATCCTTCATGCAACTGTGTATCAATTTGTATGAATAATCTAGGCCCTATAAAGCTCATTTCATTAATTAAAATGTACTTAACACATCGCATCTCTTATTGGAAAACAAAAATTTCTTGACCATGCAAAGGTTTGAAATCTTTAAAAGGAATTCCAAGAGATAAGTGATTGTTTTAGCTCATATATTGAAGGAAACTACTCTAGTGGGTGCTAGTAATAGCAAAGGGATTTTTCCATTTGTTGAATGCATTGAAAATTCCTGTGAAACAAAATGTATAAGGTAAGACTTTCAAGTTCCTACAGTTCCTTGAATGATCATTTTCAGCGGTTCCACACTTAGTTCTTGATTAAAGTGTTCAATAATAGTGTTGAAAGAAATATGCTACTTCTCGGAAAATGAAGATGGAGAAGACAATGTAGGATGGGAAAGACCCAATATAGCTCTAGATGAACGTGCATTTTTTATGAAATTTGATGGGCCTTCTAATTTATCCTCCGAGCTTGTGGTATTACTCCATACATGAATCAATTCAAAGTCTCTATGACCAATATTTTCAATATCAGACACTTGAACAACATTAAGAGGAACAAGGAGAGATAACATTTCCCATTCATGCATGTCATTGTCATTATTGAATTCATCTTGGAGTATGTCATCATTGTCATCATTAGTAGTTTCTACTAGCGTTCTGTTGACATGTCAAGATCGATTGTTGAACTTCATCTAGTTCTGAATGATTATTTCAGTAGTGATGCCTATGTCAGTGTGAATTTTTCTGAATGGTTTATATAGGAGTAATTCACCGAGGAAAAATAATTCAAAACTGTCTGAGCTCTCCTTAGGAACTTCTCAAAACCGCGACCACACTCGAACTATTGAGGATTTGTCTCTTGGCTTCCATGCTTATTTCTTACGTCCTGAGCAGAAAGACCAGGATCGATCAATGTCAATGAGACAAAAAAATTCAAGGAATGGAGGTCTATTTTGATATAGTTCAAGGAACCCAGAGTTTGTGGGGAATTTTTGACTATCTGAATTAGAAGATACTCTCTTGAATATTTTCCTGGCAACATCCATTGGAACAAAGTTGCAACTACCAATAACAAGTGGGAGCTTTAGCAACATATGGCATGTTTCTTGTGCTCTAACGTATCTATCAACAATTGTTTCAGCAAGGAAATATTTATATGCACATATAAAGGTATCTTCAGAGTCAACAATATTGGAGATTCTCGTTAACATGTCTTGATAGATTCCTGATCTTCATTCATCTTTCGAAGCTTATTTTTCGATGTATTTCAATACCGCGTGACGTGACACAACTGGTTGGAAATCAACATTAGTGCACCACATTGAAAGAAGAGAGACATTATGAACATTTAGAATTTCATCATTGCATGCAGGTTCATATTTCTTTTGTCATTTATTGTTGATAAATAATTTTGATTCATCTTGAAGCTCCCATGGTGTATTGTACTGACATGTGTAAGAGGAACCTTCTTTCATAAACATGAATGAACACTGCACTTTGTTTGTCAGTGAATGTGATTTGCTAATTTCTCATAATCATCAACAAGATTGGTGTTGAATATTTCAGTGATTTCCAATAAGCAAGGATTTTCTTGCAAAGACCGATGAGCAGATACATTCCTGCGGTGGGCATCACGAGGATTCTAGGATGTTACATAGTTTTCAAAGTATCTTCTTGCAACATCAATTGTCTTGTTATATTTCCAATCCAATGTTTCCATGTCTGGCGCACCTTCCAACCACAGGAACTCATGGGTATGTGTTGATCCTCTATGTTTCCATTCATACCTATAAACACCACCATTGGATAAAGACATAAGTGTACAATGAATACTGAAGAAAAATTTAGAAATGTCTTTTGGAAAAAATAGAATAACAACATGATGTACTTGTTGGTCACTATAATTGCCTATTAATTAAAATTAATAAACATAGTCCTCAATATAAATTCTCAACCCAGGGAAGTTTGATTATTGCAAAGGTAATCAAGCAAAATATATGCATAAACATTTTTGTAACTGATGAATTAGAAAATCACCCAACCTACCTAATTGATAAGGCTATGCTCTGCTCATTACTCAATCCAACTTCAATTATTAATTGACTGTTAAAATCAAGGAAATTTACAATAATTCTATAGTATAAGTTCTGGAATCAATTACTTCAAGAGTAAATTAATAAACTTGATTTTGCAAGAAGTTAAATACTAAATCAATTCTTAAAGAAGATTCAATCTGTGATTGCAATAATTAACTTTGAAGGAATTAAGTCTTCTTCTATTCTGGAAATTATCTGTTATCTACCAATTCTATAATTCATAAAGGAAATGAAGTACTCAATGATGTGTCAATGATCTGCAGAGACAGAGCACAAGGGTGAAAACATGAAGTTGGGAAACAATTTTGGCTTGTTTTTTACAAACAAAACTGCTAAAGTTTATGTTTTTCAACTTCGACCTCTTCAAACCCATATCTCCCTTAGGAATTTTAACTTGAAGTAAACACAAAGGTTTTAGAGAATTGAATTAGATTTCTATTCGTATTTTTTTTAATTTTTTTTATGGACATATCGTGGGACAAATTTTTTGTCAACAGACGGCATATACTTGAAAATTTTAGGTATGGATAATGAGTGACCTATGTTGACGATGGTTTTTTGATAGATGGTTATTCATTTTAGGGAAAAAAATTGTAGGCTCATAATCTACACACACTACACTGAATCCTGGACTATATTTTGAGTTTTTTAAGACTTGGGAACTATTTTTTATTTTTTATTGAAACAACATATGTTCAGAAAATGGTGCATTATCGACACATGTTTTTGTATTCACATTTTTTTTCAAATGTTACTCTTATTGGAAAAACTAAAAGTACCCTTTTGAAGAGGATGAGCCAATTATGATCTCTGTGAAATTTCAAAATTTTTGGTGTTGTCTTTGTTATGATATTGAATTTTCATTTCGAGTGATTTTCAAAGTAATAAAATTCTTAAGGGATAAGGTTTAGAAAAAAAAAATAATAAATAGAAAATCAAGTCGAAATGAAACAATTATGATAACATTGGAAACTAGATTTGGAGATGAATCCATTGCTACCAAGTCCGACAAATAATATTTAGAATTTGCAGGGGTTCGGGCTTACTGAAGTTGTAGGTTTCGGAAAGATGCCATATATTTTTGGAGGTTTGCTGACCATAAACTCTCGGTCGAAAAAATATCTTCCAAACTCTCATCCGAGAGTTTTTTTTTTAATATAGCGCGCCGATTGGTTCAAACTCTCGAGATAGAGTTTTTTTAAACTCTCAGGCGAGAGTTTGAAATCTCAAAACTCTCGGCCTAGAGGTTTTTAAACTCTCGGCCTAGAGTTTGAGGTTGACTTATTTTCGCGTGATCATCCGCCCGCGCTCCATTTTTTTCACTCCGTTTGTCAGAAAAGTGTTTCCCAGGTTCACGATTTCACTCACAACTGTATCATCCTATATTAAATAACACATTTGCAATAATAAACCATACATTACTCAGTCGATTGTTTCATCAAATCAAAGAAAATCCATAAATGGAAATCCTATTCTAATTACTCACACTGTTTCAGCAAAGAAGAATTGGAAATTAAGAAATCCCACTCTTAGTAAGTAATTGTTCCAATAATGAAATATAACTAGCAAATCCACACCAACAAAATAAAAGAATTAAACAACTAAATAATTCGGCAACTCTGTAAGAAGGCGGGTCTTGTCCTTCCAATAGAGATGTCGTTGAAGGATACCAAATCAACTCAGCAGACAATGAATCAGGAAAAATTTGCCTCTTTCATTAATGGATAAGTTCAATTACAAAAACTCCCCACTCATGTTACAATTCTCTTTTAAAAATAAGCCTAACGTTATGAACCCTCTTGTCTTCCTATTCATATTAGATAAGACAATTTAGGTCCTTTAGATTCGGGCAGCCATGAAGATCGAAGATCTTCAGGCTGTTGAATCCATACTTCAAAAATAGAAATAGTTACAGCATAGTTACAATCAGAATCAAATATGTTTCATAAGCATTGAAGCGCTTCACAATCCAATTGATCAAATATTTTGAGCGAGTCACGGATGAGTGCTCGAACTGCCTCTATAACAAGATGAACCCGAGCCTAGAAAAGGTGTGATTGATAGCTAGGTACCTCTTCATCTACGTGTCTCGGCAAGCCGATACACCTGTATCTCATTACTTCCATTGATCCATCACAAGTCAACACAATTAGGAATAAAACCCATAATCACAAGTAATCTTTAAGCATTAAATATGACAAAGAAATAATGAGTTATACCTTTCTGAATCCATGATTTTCGTTGGAAAAGTAATGACTTAGTTATAATAATAGGAAAAAGACACAGAAAAGGATCTTGATGAAAGTGAGAAAAGGAGACATTTGCAGCACCCAACATCTCCCCCCAACTGTCCAATTGCATGTCCTCATGCAACATGCTCCAGCTAATTTGAATCTGAGTCAAAATCGAAGCTCTTCCTGTGTAAATTGGTGAAGTTGAAGGAGGATTCAGGCTTCTCTCTAGGACTTAAAAACGCATTAAAAGTGATCAATTCTTCCCAACATTTCCTTTATGCTTTCTTGGTCAATTGATATATGCTTATGTACTTTCTTTCAGGAAACCATAGGAGTGGGAACCTAAATATTAACCCCAGCTAGCTTCGCCCACATGCTTGCATACATGTTACATACTCTGGTACTCGGGACAAGGAATATTTAAAGTTTTTGAAACAATAAGGGTCTTTTATTCTTAGAGTCTCGGAAGAGGCCTCCCACCTTTGCTTGTTGCCTTCCACTACATAGAGTTCTTGTTGTGAGATCATTCTAACACGGCGAGATTTGATTCCTTGTTGAAACACTACCAAGTAATCATCCTTCTGAGGAGAGGAGAGGTGCCTTTTATGACTTGCAACAAGGGTCAAAGGGGATTGAGGTTCACCCCTTATCCAGATAGTGGAAGTGCTTTCATTCTTTTGGATGGTCTGGGAGGAATGCCACCAGTTCATATGATTTGTGACAAAATAATTGAATGCCCTCATGTGAATGTCACCTATATGAGGAACTGGATTAGATCGAAGGCCATAAAACAAGCCGATTCATGCAGATACAAATCACAAAGCAAATTTTTCCCAGATAAATCACTCTATGTAAAAGCTTTCGAGAATTGAGGAGTTGTCACAATCTGATAGGGCCTCCCTTCCTTTAGAGCCTTAAGCTTAAACAAAATCATATGTTCATACAAAAATACTGAATAGTATGGGGATGGAGTTCTGCAACTCAAGAGTTCCTGAAGCAGATTATATATTTGTTCTTTCTCCTGTTTTATGGTCTTTAATTTTCTTACTTCTTTCAATTCTTCCTGCAAACTTTCCCATTGGAATTTCTAGAAGATTAATTCCTCATACCATATTTCGCTAAGTTCTTTAATGGCTTTTCTATGTTCATGTAAGGGAATCATTCTTCATGGGACGACTTGATTTAAAGAAATATAATGAGGAAGAGATCGGAAAAGGTTTCTCTCATTTGATAATCTAAATGATAATTGTTGCTTCTTTAGGATTATTTCCTTTCCCCGAATGCTCTCCCACTATCATTCCAATCTGCTAAGTAGTGTCCATTATTTGCAATGTGTGTTGCATATCTCCTACAAAATCCATTTTTATTTCCAAGTGTGTATCAAAAATACATCATTGCGAGATTATATGCATCCAAAGGATTAGTGGTTTTGAGATCTCACCAAGTCATTTGATTGTCAACCCAAGGTTCCATTAAACTTACAAGACAATGATACTATTTGTACAGAGCATAAATGTTAAGGCTTGGTTGGATTTCCTATGATGATGACCATTCTACCTATGGTATATAAAGTTATGCTTAGGAGTTATAAATTCAAATAATCATGGTTGATATATCCTTGTATTCCTTACATATTAGTGTATGTAAGAAATAAAAAGTCATATTTAATTCTGTTCAAGCATGAGTCATGGATATTCAATTAACTAAATATTTACAAGAACAAAAGAAAAACTATAATAATATAACTACTAAAAAGATTAAGATTACAAAATATTAATAAAATCTTTAATACTAAGTATATACAAGAAAAAGAAAAAAAAATAATGTAGCTACACCAAAACAAATATTAAGATTGCAAATATTAACAAAATGTTTACAAAATATTAATAAAATATTTACAAAATATTAAGATTGAAAAATATTAAAGATTACGATTGAAAAATATTAACAAAATATTAAAGATTACACAATGAAGTAACAAGATTCTCATTATATTAAAAAAATGAAGTAACACCATTCCCATTATATTAAAAAAAATAAAGTAAAATGCTAATCTATATATTTTGCAAAGTATCTTAAAGTTACAAAAGTAATATGACTCGAGTGTATACTAAATAGGAATAAAGTAGAATGAGAGCGGCTAACGTGAAAGAGCTATGTTACGTAGGAATAACCAAAATACAGTAACGTATGCCACTGTCAGCCATCATATATTTAAAATAAAACTATGTCCATGGAACTGGCGATGGATATTCACAACTAAATCAACAACTACATAAATTGAATTTATACACTACTTGGACTCAAGAAAAATGGCAATGCACTTATCCCACAACTTTTTATTCCATTTGCTGTTCTTCGGTTTTTCATAATGATTTTTTTTATTTCACTCGTTGTTCTTCGGCTTTTTATGTCGCCGCAGGGGACTATATTATGTCCCCGGCACTGTATATTTTTCGGTGAGTGTTATTAATCTGTCAGTACATGGCAACTGACAGAAATATTTTTGATTTTCTAAGTCCAACAAAGTTGTAATTCATAATATTAAATATTTTTTTTTTAAAACTATTTATTTCAAATTTGATTGGCCCTTTTTGGCTGAGTTAGCAGTATAAGGGCTACGTAAAAGGTCCCTGATTCCCCGGAATCTGGCAGTGCCGAAATAGTTGAAATGGTGGACATGGTGGATAGTTTTAAAATAGGCTATTTAGTTTTAAAATAGAATATTTAGGAGAGGTAATTACGATTGCTGAAATTGCAGTATTGTGAAAATAACAATTTTCAAAAATTTTTTAACTGATTTCCATCCAAATTTAACTGAAAACAACAGAGTTTTAATTGCGACATTGTATGGAAAATCTCCAAGCACAATTTCTGTAAAATACAATTACTCTACTGAGAAGGCCATGCCTAAAAATTAGGAGATGTAAATTGTGTTTCTTTCAGTAATCTTACTACTTAACAAAAACAATAAATATGTCACATTATCAAAAACATCTCCTTCTCATTCACTATTAACAGAGAGAGAATACTTATAACGAAGAAATGAATAGACAGTCACCCGTCGCTGTAGCGATTTACAGTCTACAGTTTTCCCGAAGTAGGTCCGTCCATAAGGAGGATTCTATGCAAGCTCATTAGTGGGAAAAACAAAGTGGATAGCTCCGGTATCAAAGCTCGAGTCCCCGAAGTTATATATGGCGGGAAAGTTACAGTGGTCGTTACACAGAATGGGAAGGAGGGCACCCATCAGACTTGCATGCAGAAGCAATAATAAAGATCTGTAGCAGAGAACCATTGCGGAAGCTCGACGCACGGTGGGATGAGTTGCCTCAATGATCAAATGCTAGCAAGGCGGAGGCCTCAAAGAGTGTGATCGCCAGTATGCAAAATGTTGTTGCCAAAATCCGACCATAGAGTGCATCAAGATCACGACATGTGTACGGTTGATGCCATATGCCATATACGATCTCGATTACAGTCATGGGAGACAGGACGGTATGCCGCAGGAGGACGGCACGAATTAAGGACACACAGGCTGCAGGGGCTAAAGCCCTCTCACAAATTACCATGAAATAATTAAAACCAAAACAGGGCAAAACTTTCTAAAATAAAAAGTTGCCATTTGTATGGATAATCTTAGATTGAAATAATTAAAACCAAAACATGGAAAAAGTTTGTAAAATAAAAAGTTGCCATTTGTATGGATCATCTTAGATTCATTATGTCATGGATATAATAATAAAATATTAAATTAAAAAAATACAATATCTAAACAAAAGATATATATTTTAATTAATTAAACTAAAAGTATTAATTGAAATATCTATATGAGAATGTAAATGCCACCGTCTCTTGTTAGCTCCTCACATGTTCTTATGATGAGCTAGAAACCCCACTTTAAAGCCAATAGCTCACGACAATATATATTATTTAACTCTAAATCACTACCATATATTTTTTAAGTCTAAATTTATCATGACTAGAAAGATAAACCATTTTTTAATTGCAAAAACTACAGAAAAGATTTCCACCTTACATTTACATTTCTGATAAAGCAATTTCCTCCTTTTTTTTCTAATAAGAAAAACTGAGTATTAAAAGTCACAATAATTTTCAATAACTGAGTAGTAAAAGTCACAATAATTAGTATTAAATGTCCAATAACTGAGTATTAAAAGTCACAATAATTGAGTATTAAATGTCCAATAGTTTTCCTCCACGAGGAGAGATAAAAGGAAGACAAATCCACGACGTGCCAACTGTTTTATCGTTCAAATTTATTTAGTAAATTTAATACTGAGTCCTACAGGAATAAATCCTTCTTTTAATGCAATTAATCATCCATTAGTTCTCGAACGCATAGACTGATTGGAAAGCCTTTACTCAAGGTAGGAACAGGAAAGTGGGAGATCTTCTCATCCTGCAGTGCCTCCCATCTGCAAATATTAAGAACATATTAAAAACAATTTAATTCATATAGTCGGATACTCTCTTTGCCGTTACGTTACTGTTTTGTAGTTTTTACTTCATTCCAGAAAAATAATTTTAGGACTTGGTAGAGATTAATTACGGGCAATGCTGCTAAGAGAAATCAGTTTCTTATTTCTCATGCTATGAATTAGGTGTTAAGAAGGAAAACCAGGACCTGAATTTGGTGACGAAGTTATGGAGAAAGAGGGCCAACTCAAGTTTTGCCAGATGCATTCCTGGACAGAGCCTGGTACCTCCTCCAAAAGGCATAAACGAGGGATTCTTTGAGGGCTCCTGCAATACAAAATATTGAACTAAATTAGACATACTAACACAGTTTGGGTTCCTGAAAACATGAAGTTATGGATTTAATGCTAATTAATTACTTGATCTTGTTGCCAACGCCACGGGTTAAACGTGAGAGCAGAAGGATGGTACTTATCGTCCAGATGGGTTCCTACCATAAACACCAACACTGACCATCCCCTTGGAATCACAAAGCCTCCTGAGAACACAAGTTTACAATGATCAGAAAGCTGAGGTAAATATCATAACTGGATATAAAGACGAGCCAGCCATTGAAAAGCAAAAACATTGTTGGATGCCTTTGGTTTTAATGTCTTCTTTTGCTTCTTTCATAACCGCAGGACCAAAGCTGCCGAGACGAAGTGTTTCATTTATGACCTGGGATTTGAACAAATACAAACATGATCAGTCATCTGGAAATTGCTATTGCTTATAATGTCAGAATTGAAGACTGAAGCTGGTAAGATAAAGACGATAAGGATAAATGCTAAACGTTTTACCCTCAAAATTTTAACTCTAAAGAAGTAGAAAAATTGGTAAAGAAGTAGACAAATTGGTAAAATGATTTTGTTGGATGAAATTGAATAAGATGAATAGATTGAGTGATTAGAAAAGAAAACTAGGCAAGGTTGAAGTTCCTTTCCGATACACACTGATAGTAAGTCAACAAAGTGAGCATTAATAATCCAAATTCAGCAAAGGTTTTTGACGATGTTAAATCGATCTGTATAGTCAAAATCTGTAAAATTCTTGTATAGTCAAATTCTGTAAAATTTGCAATTTCGATTAAATTCGAACAACAACAATGGCATCACACGTAATTCATTGACACGTTATAAATCCAGCAATTAGTGGCATACACATTCGGTGAATTTCATTGACCCGTAGTCGTCCCAAGTGAGCTTTTGGTTTCTCAGATTCCCCTTTCTCTTTAATAGAGCGTCGTGCTCAGCCTGTGCCATGCATTTTCCAACATTAGCCCAGTCCATCCAATATTAATGTATTGATACCAGCGAAATGCTTCTAAATTTGAAGCGGCTATCATTTATATTTATATTTATGAAATGCTTATATTTATTTTTATAAGCATTTATATTTATATTTATGAAATGCTTATATTTATTTTTATAAGCATTTATATTTATATTTATGAAATGCTTATATTTATATTTATACTAGACAGTCACACACCTTCAATTCCTGATATGCTTGGGGACAATCGGTGAGAAATTTGATAGCGAATGACATGGATCTGGACGAGGTTTCGTGACCAGCAAAGAGCAGGAGTAATATAAAATCTGCTATCACTTCTTCTGAAAGCGACTCTTCTTTCAAGAGTTTCGTTAACAAATCATTATGGACAACTTGTGGATTCTTCCTTCTGTCGTCTATAGCCTCGTAAATCCTTTTTAACAGAAACTCCCTAGCCTGCAGCACCACTGTAGTCGTTACTCAACTTAATAATAAATAATAATCAAGAAAATAAGAGAGTCGCTACTCAACCCATAAGATCAAATCAAATTAATGTTCAATCAAATAAAAGAGAAAATGAATGGGGCTCTCTGCACCTTAAATGCTCTCGCGTACGTGGTACCCGGGATTCTGATCGGAACAGACAGTATACCTTCAGTGAAATGCTCAAACGCCTCACATATCTCTTCCGTCTCCTTGGAAGGCGATAAGTCGAGCAATTGTTTTGCCATTAAATTCAGAACCAGCTATAATGTAACACCAGAAACAAATCGAATGTTCAGTCTCAAAATTTTGAGAAGAATTTAACGATATTTTTTCATATTTATGAATGGATTCAAATTTTGAGAAGAATCAAAGGATATCTATTCATATTTATTAATATGGATTTTTAATAAATTATGTTAGTGTGAAATTTTTGGACAACCCAGAGTTTTTTATCTATGGGATTCTATGAGTTTCTGTTGCTCTGTTGCTCTTAGTCACATTAGATATCAGTTTCAAATATTTTTGCTCCCATATTAATTTTTTTAACCTTTTAGATCTCCAAAATTATAGTGAGCTAGGGACACTCTTATGTAAGCTTTTTGAGTTAGAAGTAACATTTTAAAGAAAACCAAATAATCTCTTTCTTTTTAACAGATGTCAGTCAAAATTAAAAGTAATCATCATCATCATCATCATATTAAAAATAAATAAACAAATAAATCTGATTGAAGATATTTAAATGTTACCTAATGTTATATAATTATTTTTTATGATTTTTATTTAATTAAAAATTTAGAATAATTATTAAAATTCTAAATATTAATCATCAATTTTTAAAAATCATTCCAATTGAAAATATTAAATATTAATTTAAAATTGAAATTACAAAAATTAACTATCAAGATTACAATAAAAGTATCTGAGAGTGCCAATCCATTTATACATTTTAAAAATTGTAACAATGAAATATTCGCAATCGGATGATAATGATCCAAAAAAATCTATATAATTTAACATTTAAATCTATATAATCTACCATTTAAACAACATGAAGATCTACCACAAATCTACGAATATCTACCACAAATCTTTGTAGTCTAACATTAAAACTACTTCGTGAAGGTCTACCAAAAAATTATTAATTTTAATTGGTTGTTTGATTCTACCAACCTGTTGACACTCGTGTTGAAGATGGATATTCTTCTTGGCTTGCCATTTGACGAAGGTGGTGTGCAGAAGGTTCTGTATGTCCTCCATGAAGTCCACTTTCAGCCTCTCGAATCTCAGCAAATTTACAGCCGTCCCGTGGAGCTTCTTCTGGAGATCTCCGTGCACCGAAAGCAAACTGAATTTCCCGAGGAGATTTCGAAAAGGTTTGGGAAAGTACGCTTGAAACTGCTTGCCTTCGTGTTGCAGGACATGTTTGTTGAATTCTGGATCAACTGACACAACCAACCGAGCTCTTCCAAACAAATTCGATCTGAAGATCTCCCCGTACCTGCTTAATTTGTATTCAGGTAATTCAGATTCGACATATATGTACGTGGAGTTGATCAATATTTATTTCTTTTAATGATGCCGGAAAATTTTAAAAATACCCTCATAAATTATTTTTTTATATATCAACTTTCACTTATAAATTACATTTTTTTACAATAATCAAAGTTGTAATAATAAAAATCGTCACTTTTTATATAAAAAGTAAAAATAAAACTAAAATTATTTTCATATTTTTCAAATAAATTTGATTAAAACTTAATTTTCTTTATTAATATTTATATATTTAAATTTTAGTATATAAATTATATAATTTTCTAATGGCTAGAAACATGTGTGAGAGACTTTGGTCTCTCAGTACATTTTGGACACCTTCAGCAGAATAACACTCTCCCAATAATATTAATAATAAATTATATAACTCATTATTAATTTTACTAGCACAACTATAAAAATTTTGAATAAGTTTTTAATTTTGTTATAATATGGTGGGTATGATTATTAATATTAATTAAACAAAGGTTATTATAGTAAAATATTTGATTATTGAATCTAAAAACCTCTCATGAATTTGAAAACAATTGTAAATAAAAAACTTTGAGATAAGAATAAACTGTCTCTCCTATCTTAATCATAAAAGGATGATACTTAAAAAAAACACTATGGAAAATAAACACTATGGAAAATAAAAAACTTATTAAGATTTATTCTTATTCTCAAATAAGTTGACTTTAGCATAAAGAAACTAAACATTTGGCATAAAGAAACTAAACATAGAGAATAGAAAGATGTAACTCTCCAAAATAATTTCAAAAATTTTAGAAGAAAAATTCCGCAAGAAACAGCATTACCTTCGCTCTCGGTCTTGAATGAAGTGGCGTGGCTGAGTACTGGAATTGATGGCTCGCATGAAGCTGATGGTTTCTCCGATCAATGGCCACCCTGTAGAACCAGGCGGCAACTTGTAGCCTGGACTGTCCACACTCCACAGTATTTTGTAGAGCTGAAGCAGTGACAAACCCAGCACAAAACAGAGCAGGCCCACTAGCCATGAATATAGAAGAGTATCACCCATGATCGCCAATCCAATGCTTTCCTGTGAGCACAACTGGGAGTGCTTTACTAGAATGTCGCTCTATGCTTCATCCTACGCGTTAAATATCCTTCGAATTCGTTTTGGGTGTGTTAGATTCCAGTTTTTTTTGTCGTCTTTCATATTCCAATTCAATTCTGGGTGTCGATTCCCATTTTTGTTTTGTCTTGATTATTCGGATCCCAGGTCTGGGTGCCACGCCTTTGGATCGCGTTAAATATCCTTCCAATTCGATTTGGGTGTGTTAGATTCCAGTTTTTTTTGTCGTTTTTCATATTCCAATGAAAGACGACAAAAAACACAATTGGTACATCAAATCAATTTTGTACTGGTTAAATAGTTATACTGTGTATCAATAAATAGTTATACTGTGTATCAATGTGACATTTTTTTGTGAAGTTGAGATGCATTTGTCACAATGTGAGTTCATCAAGAGTAATGTCGTACTCTGATGTTTATGTTAACAATGGAATCTGCTTTTTTTAAAAGCAGATTGCAATAGAGAAAGTTAGGTGTCTCTCCACGACAAAATTCGGAATCTATGAAGAAGTTTTTCAACCTGCTGCCCAGAACTGGATGTTGCCCAATCCCTATTTATAGAAAATTCCTATCGTGATTGAATTCGATCGTGATTGAATTCGATCGCTACGCTTCGTGGTGAATTCGGGAAAATGGCCATGTCTCTCTTGTCTTGCCAGACTCCCAGTGCACCTCATCATCTCAGTCTCAATGCCTATGCTAACAAACAGCTATATTGCATTTCACATTTCTTCAGCGTACTTAATGCAAGAACCAGTGCTGGCAAACGGAGAAGCTTCTACCTAAGTCGATGGGGAAAAGGTGAATGCATAATTTTTATGTTTCTTGTTTTTTTCCCGAGAGAGTTATTTTTTGATATTTTTGGCCTTTAGGGAAGAATATTCCATTCCATTCGTATGAGATTATCTCGATTGCATTTCATCTATCGAACCAAACAATTACCTTGTGACATGCCCGTTAGATAGGCAGAACCTGCTTTCTAAACAAGGATGCTCGTTGTATATAATTCCTTTGATCTTTCAGCACTTAGGCGAAAAATAATAATCCCTTATGATATCTTCTCGAGCTGATAACAAGGCCAAAAAACAGGGTAAACATTGCACCTCAAACAGGTCTCACTTGATTGATGTCTTTTAATAAACTATCCATTAATATCCACTAGGAACTATTACTGTTATTTTATCTCACATTCCACTTATTGATGTATTTTAATATGCAGGTTCAAAGAAGATCATTGCTTGTGTCAGAGAAGGTGCAACCTCCCTTCTTTATCAGTCTGCTAGTTTGGTATAAAATAATTTAAATGTTTACAACCTCGTGTCAAGTGATTGATTTCCTGCTTGTTTTCAATGGATACCTTCAGATACGCTTTCAACTCCTACCCCACTGAAACGACAATTTCCTCCAGATTATTGGAAGGATGATATTATAGATTCTCTAACGTCTTCTCACAAGGTTAGTCATTTCAGTGGCTGTCAATTGATATATCCCTCTCTGTAACTCTTTCCAGATTGTTGTTATTGACAACGTGAACTCATTTTAGGCTGCAGTAACAGACGACAAGCGTATGGAGACATTAATATCCGAGATTAAGAGTATGTTTAGATCTATGGGCTACGGGGAAACTAATCCATCTTCATATGATACTGCTTGGGTAGCAAGGATTCCAGCAGTTGATGGCTCTGACCAGCCTCAGTTTCCTGAGACACTTCAATGGATTCTTCAAAATCAGTTGAAAGATGGCTCTTGGGGTGAACCATTCTACTTCTTGGCATATGACAGAATACTAGCTACACTTGCATGTATTATCACTCTTACCATATGGAGGACTGGGGAGACACAACTACAGAAAGGTTTGCATTATTCTGTCTAGTAAATTTAGATTTATCAAAGTTTTATGTATATATATTGAACATGTCATCCATTAAGTTTCATACCTCTCTTCACACATTAATAAAAATATGGTATATTCGGTACCATAAATAGTAAATTTGTACATCTTGCAGGGATTGAATTTTTCAACACACAAGCTGGAAAGATAGAGCACGAAGCTGATAGTCACAGGCCAAGTGGATTTGAAATAGTATTTCCTGCAATGCTAAAAGAAGCTAAAATCTTAGGTTTGGATCTGCCATACGATTTGCCATTCATCAAACAAATCATGGAAAAGCGGGAGGCCAAGCTTAAAAGGTTAAACACAGATCATGATTACTCTCATCTGTTGTTGATAAAATTGCCATCTCTGAAAGTCATAAATAATTAGCTTTCCCTTCTACCTTGATGGTGTTTGGATCAGGATTCCCACTGATGTTCTCCATGCGCTTCCAACAACGTTACTGTATTCCTTGGAAGGCTTGCAAGAAATAGTAGAATGGGATAAAATAATCAAACTTCAATCCAAGGATGGATCATTCCTCAGCTCGCCAGCATCTACAGCAGCTGTATTCATGCGTACAGGGAACAAAAAGTGCTTGGAATTCTTGAACTTTGTCTTGAAGAAATTCGGAAACAATGGTATCAATATGACAATATCACTTTGTTTTTATTTTTGCTTGGTGTATTTCCTTGCAACCACTATATTCCTAGTTATTGGAGGTTTGAACGGAGTATGTCCAAAGAATACCTTAACACTCAACTAGTCTGTAGACTGAACTCACATGAAAAATGTCTTCACCCCTTTCTCTTTGTTTAGTTTATGAAAAATATTAAATTACACATGGAAAATTACCAATAGAAAAACTACTTGTTGCAGTACCTTGTCACTATCCGCTTGATCTATTTGAACGTCTATGGGCCGTTGATACTGTTGAGAGGCTAGGGATTGATCGCCATTTCAAAGAGGAAATCAAAGACGCCTTGGATTATGTCTACAGGTATCATGTCTTTATGCATTCTAAGTGATTCAGGTCTTTCTTGATCACCTCATTAATGCCTGAAATTTATTATCTTGTAAATTGATGAGCAGCCATTGGGACGAAAGAGGCATTGGATGGGCGAGAGAGAATCCTATCCCCGATATTGATGATACAGTCATGGGCCTTCGAATCTTGAGACTGCATGGATACAATGTATCCTCAGGTAAATTGTTGAAGTAGAGAGCGCTGATAATTATGCGAGAGCCAAGTGTTCTGATTCTTTCAGGTTGCTGATTTTTCAACCAATATTCTTGGCAGATGTTTTAAAGACCTTTAGAGACCAGAATGGGGAGTTCTTTTGCTTCTCGGGTGAAACACAGAGAGGAGTTACAGACATGTTAAACCTCAATCGTGCTTCACACGTTGCATTTCCGGAAGAAACGATCATGAAAGAAGCAAAACTTTTTACCGAAAGGTATCTGAGGAATGCTTTGGAAAATGTGGGTTCCTTTGACAAATGGGCTATTAAAAAGAATCTTCGGGGAGAGGTATATAATGTTCCCGGTTTTTTAATTTCTCTATCCAAATTTTGTATTTCACATTAGTGAATACATAAAATTGAACTTACGGTCGGATTTATGTAACTAAATACCACACATCTCAATCTATTTTTAATTTAGGTTCTCAAATTTTAACAATTTTATTTTCAGGTCGAGTATGCACTCAAATATCCCTGGCATAGGAGTATGCCAAGGCTTGAGGCTAGAAGCTACATTGAAAACTATGGACCACATGATGTATGGCTTGGCAAAACTATGTATATGTAAGATTAAAAAACTTTAATGCATAAATATATTTAAAAAGTGTACTCTCAATATATGGTTTAACTATTTCTATTTTTGAGTGATTAGTTTAACTACAAAATGTTCTATAACATATGATTCTATCGAAACAGGATGCCTTACATTTCAAATGAAAAATATTTGGAACTCGCTAAACTAGACTTCAATTATGTACAATCTATACAACGAAAAGAGCTTGCAGATCTTCGAAGGTGTTGCTTACTCTACTTTTGTATTCAGTCTTTTCATTTATATTAAGTCTATATTCTTTGCTCGAAGTTAATATAATATTTTGCATTGTTCAAAGGTGGTCGAAAGCATCAGGTTTCTCAGACCTCAAATTCAGCCGAGACCGTGTCACTGAAATATATTTTTCAACGGCGTCTTTTATGTTTGAGCCTGAGTTCTCTGCCTGTAGATCCGTTTATACGAAAATCTCCGTTTTAGTGGTCCTTTTAGATGATCTTTATGATGCGCATGCATCTTTAGACGATCTCAAGTTGTTTTCGGAAGCAGTTAAGAGGTAAAGCTTTTATTTATTTCAACATCAGTAGATTTAAGAACTAATATAAACCTTAAATTTGGTTCTTAAGGCCGCTATACTATATATTGGCTTTGTATTAGATGGGATCTATCATTGGTAGACCGAATGTCACCAGAGATGAAAATATGCTTCGTGGGTTTATACAATATGGTTAATGAAATAGCAGAAGAAGCAGGCAAGAGGCAAGGGCGTGACGTGCTAGGCTACATTCGAAACGTTGTATGTATTGTGTTTGTCATATTTATTAAGTTTGCCATTTTAATTCCAGTTATGTAATTCAATATTGATTATGGATTAATCACTGATTGGTACGGTATTGCAGTGGGAGATCCAGTTGGCAGCTTACATGAAAGAAGCAGAATGGTCTGCAGCTAAATATGTGCCATCCTTCGATGAATACTTAGAGAACGCAATTGTGTCAATAGCATCGGGAACAATCGTTCTCATCAGTGCTCTTTTCACTGGGGAGATTCTTACAGATGATGTACTCTCCAAATTTGGTCATGGATGCACATTTCTACACCTCATGGGCTTGACAGGGCGTCTCGTGAATGACACCAAAACTTATCAGGTACCAGCTAGTATATAAAGCCAGACTCACAATCCAATATGCCATCCATGTGCTCTAATCGCCTCTAACATTTGAATCGCTCGTAAATATAAATGCAGGCCGAGAGAGATCGAGGCGAGGTGGCTTCTTCCATCCAGTGTTATATGAAGGACCATTCTGAAATCTCAGAGGAAGAATCTCTCAAACATGTCTATTTTATCATGGAAAACGCGCTAGATGAATTGACCTGGGAATTTCTGAATACCAGAGAAGTGCCGGGCAGCTATAGGAGACTGGTTTTTGAGACTACAAGAATAATGCAACTCTTTAACATGGAAGGAGATGGTTTGACACTTTCGCATCAGACGGAAATTAAGCAGCATGTCAAAAATTGCCTCTTCCAACCGATTTCCTAGATTAAATCATTCACTTAAGGCCCTCTCATACTGTTGCTTTAAATAACATTATAATATCATAAGCGCAGAAATTATAATAAAATAAGCGCACTACGAAGAAAGTACTTTCAAGCTTTAGTTTTTTGGAAGTTTTTGTATGAAGGATTAAAGTTATGAGGTCGCTTCCAGTTAGACTTAGACTGCTCTGGATTATTGTAGTTTTTCTGTATGGGATATATGTTATTTTGATTTATTATGGAATAGACTGCTCTGGATTATTGTAGTTTTTCTGTATGGGATATATGTAATTTTGATTTATTATGGAATAGGAAGTTATTGCTTTTTCTTTTCTGAAAAACAACAGCATACGTTCAGAAGTTAATATTCTTATTTTTATGGCAATGTTTATCGGTATTAAAAAATTGAGGCATTTCAAATAAATATAGAAAATGACAATGTTTATGGTTATTGATAAATTGAGGCATTGTAAATAAATATATTAGTCTTCAATAGATCTAGGGAAAGAGACACTCTATTTTGAATGGTTAGATATGAAAATAATTTCATAGCAAACATTAATGTCTAAATATTTATTCCAATATGTTTGTGAATTAACACAATTAACATGTAAAATAAAAATAATTATAAATAAAGGTGTGATATACTTTTTTTACATATTCATTCAAGCTTAAATTACATTCTTTCTAGCTAACTATGTTTATACTTTGATTGTAGAATAACCACGTCATTAAATAAATATAATCAAAGTCATGTATATAACTAAAATAGTTACCACATATAAATGAAAACAATTAAATACTTCAAAAACAATTCAAAGAAAATAATAAAAATATTATTAACTAATATAATAAAGAAGAACTGTTGATAAAATCAACATAGATCTATCTTAAACTCGTATCTATCAAGCATCGAGAGGCATCCAATTTCTTGAAGTGTATTAACTTAAAAAATTTGATCTTTCTTGATTGATGGATCGGGGTTTAAGTTTTAAGTTTTTATTTTATAAACGAATATCTATTTTTTAATTACTTTTCATAATATTTTATTTTATGAACCAACATGAATTTTTTTTAAAATATTTTCCATAAATTTTTATTTTATGAACTGAAATGAATTTTTTTAATTATTTTGTTAATAACATGATATAACAAAAGTACATTAGGGATAAAAATAATGAATAGTCTATCACAAATTCGTCAAAAGAGGAGAGGAAGAGTCGGTGTAGGTCCTCCACCCTCGCCAACTTGTACAACGAACCCCACCGTGACAGGAAGAGCAAAAATACTTCCCCGCCAGAGAAGTTGTTTTCTTAGTAAAAGGTTCTCGACGAATGACCTGGAACATTACCTAGTCTACCTCCATAGCGCGGGCTAGACTTCACTTTTGAACTCAGACCTAGAACAGAACCTTTAGCTAAAACCCTTACCGAATGTCGGTACTGGAGTTATTAAAGATGTGGATTCAACTTTAGACATTGTTAGCCTCAGGACTGATTAGACCTAGTATACCACCCCAGGAAGCAACGAAAATCGTTGACAAGAAGAAGGATGGTTCATGATAACTACGCATCGAGTATCGTCAAAACGAACTTAGGAACCAATTACCTTTCTCCTAGAACCAACGATCTTTTGATCAAATGAAGGGTGTGACTATATTATCCGAATATTGATCGGAGAACGGGTTTTCATTAGTTAATAACAAAGGAAAAAGACATCCCTAAGACGACTTCCAGAAGTGATTCAGGCACTACGGGTTTATAGTGATATATACGTGATTAGTGTAGTTATGAAATTAATAATTAGAGTGTGTCGTAGGTGCCTACACAAACTCGTACAAGTATTTGGATGGTTGGTTGAACTGTCCTAGGACAGTTGGAGAATAAGAGGAACACCAAGAATAGTAATACAGTACTTAGGAAGGAACCTTTTACACCGAAATTTATTGGAGTATTCATTCCATGAAAAGCAAGAGAAGGAGGTTCATTACCTGAGGTCACAATATTATTCGGGTGAAAGAATTACAGAAGATCCTGCAATGACGAAAGCAATATGGGAACGACCAACACCCTCTAGCGTACATAGGGAATGAAGCTTAAAGGGGCTTGCGGGACATGCTTAACGAATTGAAGAGGTCTCTCCATGTGGGAGGACCCATGACGAAATTATGCATTTTTATTGTGTTGTACATAGATATGAGAAGGGGGTTTGCACTAAAGGAAGCTATTGTCACCAACACCTATTTTAAGAGGTCCCGGACATAGACCGAGATGTTCTTATAAGTACGGATGTAAGGAAGGATAGAATTAGGCTGAGTATTAATGCATGAAGAGAGAATGATCACTTACAGTTCCCAAGGATTTAGGCCACATGGAGGAAACTAAGTGTCCCATGACTTCGAGATAACAACAATGATTTATGACGAAGGGACTCTTTAGTCGAAAGGAAGTTTGAAACAAAAACTGGTCATTGTGAATTACAACATATACTTACCCTAAGAGACTTAAATGCAAGACTTGGAAGATGGAAGGGAGATACCCAGTGTGAGAGATGTTCCTTAGATACTAACGGATTACTAAGATACAAACAACCATATTGATATTGCTGAAAACGAAGAGATCCGAAATTGGATTTGGTCGGAAGCTCACAGAACGGGTTGCGGCACCCACCCCGGAAATTGAAAGGATGTTGCGGATCTAAAAGTTTAGTTGATGAGATTGTCTTATTGCATGGACGAAATAAATACTATTGATGTATAATGATATGCATTATTAATTGGTCTGTAAATTCTTAGTTTACATATCTGGATGGATTAAAACTTTGCAAAATGGGTATCATAATTGTGGGAGAAAACCCCAAGAAGAGGAGGAATAAGAATTTTATACATTATATCTTGATCATGTCATGGAACATATTTATGGGTTGGTAATTTGGGAAGGAGAAAAGAGGAATAAACATGCAACCACAACTGGTAAAAGTTTCAACGAATTATGGCATTTCCTGAGTTGTTTCAAAAGAAAAATCGTGCTTATTTGATTATAAAATAAATTTTTTTTTTTATACCTATATCTATATAATAAAATTTTATTCACGAGATGATGAGTGTTATAGAATTGACCTTTTACACAACCCTTAATCAAGGGAACTCTAAAATGGGTTTCTATTAAGAAGAGAACACCAACGTGATGGAAGAATCTAAATAGGATGGGGATCTTAGGCAAAGAATGAAGAAGGCATAATGAGTGAAGGAATCAACTTGGGGAATTCTTAGTTATCATCATGCAAAGGCTATTTAGAAGGACACCAACATCGTTGTTTCACCATTTCTTGGGTAAAAGGTCGAGAGAGTGAAACATACATGAAATTTGGAGAACAAAGTATCAATGCTACTCG